>JANBXA010000588.1:38137500-38477500 GCA_030556225.1 Cricetiscus sungorus
AGCTGAGGCCAAGACTCAGCATCCAGTTCAGGACACAATCCAGGTTCCCTTTCAGAGTTTCATTTTTACCTTGCTTATCTGCCTGCTTTCCTAGTGGTAAATAATCAATCCTTCAATTGGTTCTGGAATTACGGCACTAATGGTCTGTAAAGATAGTCGTGTGGTATTCACTGATGGCAGAAAGGCCCAGGAAGAACTATCTCCTAAACTTCAAAGGCTTTAATCCACTTAAAACACACCCCAAACATTGGAGATGATATGCAGTTTAGTCAAAAGACATGGAAAGCCTGGAGATAAGATAGACTCTCCAAACCTCTCGTGAAAGCTGTGAAAATGCTATCAGGATCATCTCTAAAAAATGCAAAGTGTCCTGAAAGTCCAATCAGTCATCTGGCAAACATTTCCCTGGACAGATAAGAGACCTGGGCAGGGGTGAGAGGAGATGAGACGAGGCCATGCATGAAAGAACAACAGTGAATAACCAATTTCTTGGTTCATCCAAACACTACATCAGTCCATTCTTCAAAACGTATTAAAAATGACAGCTTAGGAGAGGAGAAGTCAGCTTAAGCAGCCGAGCCTTGGAAACAAAGGAGTCACGTTATTCTTCTGGAATTTGAGTCTGCATTTCACCTACTTTATCTGGTCTGCATTCCAAGGCCTCCTCCTGAAAAGGTTGGTAAACAAACAACCCTGTTAGAAACCAGGGCTGGGAGAGTTCTAAAAGTCTATTCTGCTTCCAGCTGAACGTGTTCGCTCCCAGCTGGCTCTGTTTGTCCCACCTGGGCAGCCAGGCTGGCACACTGATGCCAGAGTGGAGTGGCTGCCACCTGCACCTCTCTCATATACGTTCTCATCAGCCCCTCCGAGCCATAGGATCAAGCAACCATTCGTCCTACCGCAAACCTCATCAGTCAATGACGGGGAGGCCCGACCTTCTCATACCCTAACACCCAGAACTTACTGCGTGCTGGGATCGATCTGAACGCAGAGCCTGGCAATGAGGATGAGGAATGGTGGATGCTTGGGAGGGCTCACTGCAGGGAGCAGGGATTTCTCTGACTCTTGGCTATACTATCCAGTGAGCTAGCTCCAGATGAAGAGCAACAAGACCCTCAGGGCTTTACTGATGTGCGGGGCAAGAATTGATGTTAGAGGGACTCAATGCTTCCAGAATGTGCTTTTCAGATAAAATACTTTCATGTCTATTTTGTTTGTTTTCCCTTAATCGTCCGACAGCTGATTATTTGCAATATTTTCTTTGTTGCCTCCCCCTGGGTATCAGTGATTGTTGTAGCAGAAACTCTTAAGTGAAGGCATCATGGCTCCTCTCACTGTGAGGAGTCCAAAGGAATCGATTTGCTCATTTTGGCAGGGTTTTTTTTTTTTTTTTTTTTCTAGGCAACTGTGGTTATAAAGTGGGGTAATACGCTACATGGAGTGAACAGACCTTCTCATTATAGAAACAGGTAATTGCACAGTTGTAGTTAAGTGAGGTGAAGCAACATATTTCAGACCACACAGCTTCTTAGGAGTAGGGTGGGGCCTATGATATCGGCTCTCTGCTAAGTTTCCAGTTTTTTTATGCTTTCATGTTATTAAGTATAGATTCCACATTACACAAGTATAAAAGCTCAAGCTTTGTGCTTGAGCTTTTCTCCTCATACATGAGAATTAGTCACGTGTTCTGGATAGCGGTAGCGGGAGTTCCTAGGCCCTCTGGAAGCTGATATCTTTTGACCAAGCCTGGCCCTCCTATGCTGCTCTTTAAGATCAGGTCAAAAGGCATCCATTTCAGCAGGCTGTTCCCTCCTTGCCTAGAATGAAGCCCAGCCTGAGCCCTGATGCAGCAAGACAGGCAGGGATGGAGAGGTCAGCCAGACCATGAGGTCTGGCTACAACTGCATGGCCTGAAGAAGGCTGAGGTACAACAAGGAGACTGGTGGACAGGGACAAGCACCCAGGGGCAGACCATCCCAGTCACAGACAAGAGTGAAGTGAAGAAGGGACCATGTTGGCTGAATCAGGCCAGGATGTAGAGGCCCCGTGCCCTGGCACATTCCCTGACTCCAGGAGCCAGGGCAACTAAGAGCCAGAGGGTATGGCTCTGAAGTCAGTCTAGTGCCCACTGCCTGACTTGTCTCAGGACCAGGCTGGCCCTCAGACACAGTGGGGAAGGAGGAGTATCAGGACCCAAGCCAGAGTCTGTATTATCTAGGAATTAAGGACTATCAAAATTGACACAAAGCTGAGTTAGAAGCCTAAGAAGCAATGGGTAACTTCTCTCTAAGTCTAGGAAGTAGAGATGCTCTCAGCCCAAGTCAGAATGGGAAGATCAGGGGTTGGGGCCACAAAGAAGAATTTTTTTTTCCACTAAGACTCTTCAGAGCCTTTTTTCTTTAGCTCCCATGTTTCTGATAACAAATTTGTATTATGACGGCATCGCATAAATAACAGTGATATTCCACACCAGGCCAGACCTGAGCCCTGTCTAGGAGTGAATGATGTATCTAGAAAGAAAGATTTGCTGGGAGCACCAGCCCAGGCAGTAAGAACCACACACAGAGATCACCAGAAGTGCTTTCCAAGACTCCTCCAGTCTGGATGGGAAAGACCATTCCCCTCTCCCCTCTCCATCAGCATTTCTGTAGACACAGCTCACTACTGCCCCAGCCCATCTCCTGCAGTTCCAGAGAGCGACAGGCACATCAGGACCCGGTAAGCCTCTGTAAATTCTGATATCCAAGCTCCCCTGGAAAGCTGGTGTCTGCAAATCCTGAGCTTAAGCTATGTCTTCTTGTCACTCTAGTCTTAGAAGGAGGCTTGGCCTTGGCAGTGGAGAGCTCACACACGTTCCTCTGTACATCAAGAGTCCATGTTTCCTCCTGTGGTTCCCAAATCTTTGTCATGTCTCTCACTTCCCCCATCCAATGACCCTTGACCCCGAGCTGACCAATTCTTGAAGCAGCTGTCTGCTTGGGGTTTCCTGCTTTGGGAACCCAGCATGTGAGCCTGACTTTAAAAAGTTAAGTCACTCATCCAAGACCATGAGATTGGTGAAATGAAACTAAAAGCTGAGAATGTGGCATAGTGTCAAGGACAAGGTCTTAGTCAGGGTTACCATTGCTGTGAAAACACCATGACCAAAGCAACCTGGGGAAGAAAGGGTTTATTTGGATTACATTTCCACACTGTAGCCTATCATTGAGGGAACTCAAACAGGGCAGGAACCTGGAGGGAAGAGCTGATGCAGAAGCCATGGAGGGTGATGCTTAATGGTTTTCTCATCATGGCTTATTAACCCTGCTTTCTTATAGGACCCAGGACCACCAGTCCAAGGATAGTACCACCCATACATAATTAATCATTAATTAAGAAGTGCTCTACAGCCAGGTGGTGGTGGCTCATGCCTTTAATCTCAGTACTCAGGAGGCAGAGGCAGGCGGATCTCTAACTTTCAGTGTTTTTTGGTCTACAGAGCGAGTTCCAGGACAGGCTTCAAAGCAATACAAGAAAACACTGTCTGAAAAACAAAACAAAACAAAAACAAAAACAAAAAACAACAAACAAACAAACAAAAAACCAAAAGACAATAATGTAAAGTGATGGTACATTGACATGGTTTTCTAACCAGCTAGCTTAGAACTCACACTCAGAGCTCCTTGGTGTTCCTAGTACTAAAAATTCCTACAGCAAAAAAAACTTGCTATTTGATTTAACCTGATCTTTTCTAAGTTACTCAACCACTGCTCTCTTGGATTCTATCTATCCCCTGGGAGTCCTAATTGTTCTGAGAACTGGTTTGGGAAAATGCAGAGATGATGGGAGATGTCATTCTGTAAATATGTTTCTCTTATCGGTTAACGACTAAAGCCCTGTTGGCCAATAGGAAAGCAAGATAGGCGGGACTAGGAGACAAGGAGGATTCTGGGAGATACAGTAGAGTAGGCAAGTCAAGATGTAGGGACTTGAGAGAAAAGGTTCAGACCTTCTCTCTGGTAAGATAAGACCACATGGAAATACTTAGATTGATAGAAATGAAATGTGTTAATATTTAAGACAGAGAGCTAGCCAATAAGAAACGCTAGTAACAGATCAACAGCTTTATAACTAATACAGCGTCTCTGTGTATTATGTGGGACTGATGCCGCTCTGGGACCTGACTGGCAGGGAAAGCTGCTCATAACACAGAGAGATCCATGGTTTGAAGTGTCCGGTTCCCAACTGGATTTATTAGTTAGAATGAATGATCAGTAAACCTTGTATCACTAGCCATTTGCAGACACGTGTCCTATACAAAGTGTCCCCTCAGTGTTTTCATTTTTCAACCTCAAGAGCTTAACAAAAGCACACGAGAGTAGTTATACTATATCCTGTCATCTCAAAACCCTCCTTTGCAGCCCTGTAGTTATGACTTCTGAAGAAGTTGAGCTTGGGTTGCCGCTAGCACTGCTGGAAAGGTGTCCGCATCCAATAGCCCATCTTTCTGTAGAATCAGAATGTTCCAGGCCTGAGACATCTGGGTTCAGGACCTAGAGAGGACTGATGGATACTGTCATTGCGAACTAGAGGGCCTCAGGAGGGGCAGCTGTGGCCAGGGCCACATGCTCCAGTATCAGAGCTGGCATTAGAATCCGATCATCTGGTGCCTTCGCCAAGAATTCTCTCCTGCCCTCTGCCTCTTCATCCTGGAAGCCACGATGGAAACGCTTAATAAAGGTAAGGTGGCCAGAATCCACGGCGCTTGACGCTGGCCGTGGATTCCCTATTGCACCAACCCAAGTGTCTTCAAAGGGGTGTTATGTTGTTTTGGGGCCTCAAAAAGAGACCTAGTGTTATAAAAATGAAAAAGGAGAAAGCATAAGGCAAAGTAATACTCGGAGACCATTCCTAGTCGATGACCAAAATACGAAGAGTTGATGAAAGACCTGGCTTTTTCTTGTGCCAGTGGAGGCGCTGGGTTGTGATGGTGGAAATGACACATTAGGCTGTGTGGTAGCCCCCTGCCGACTGCTGGTAGCTTCACCGTCCTGCTGCAAGCTCCATGTGTGGCTTTGCCCACCAACTTGGCATGAGCAAAGACAGGTGTCACTGCCCTTGGAAATTTCCTCTTTCAGCAAATGGCCAAATGTCAGCTTGACCCCTCCTTGATTTCTAACTCAATCTAGCTCAGTATGCAAAGCTGAATTGCCGCACAGCTTTCTCAGTGCTTTTCTGTCCTGGCCTCTCAACTGGGGAAAACTTCTCTTGGGCCTGGTTGAATCTAAAAACTTAATATTGGTGGAAATAATTTGATAATCCTTTGAAACATTGGGGATGTAGTCACTTCTGTAATTGTATTTCCTGAACTTTCCCCAGGCCATATGTCTGCTGTTAAATGCCACAGGTATGGTCATTTAAATTATCATTCCCCTTAAAGGGGTGGCTAGAGTTTCTCGACTACCCAACACTAACCTTAATGCTTTGTTTGTTGTCGGCCCATGCCCAGGCTGTTATCTCTTCCTTCCATATCTAGGCTCTCCCTAACCCTTCACTCTTCGTTGTGTCATGGTCTTCCCCTCCTTATCTCTCCCTTCCACATCTGGGCTCTCCCTAACCCCTTCATTCTTCATTGTGTAGTGATTTTCCCCTCCAAGGGAAGCCAAGATGGAGTGATCTCGTGCTCTCTTCACAGTCTCCATGTTCTCCCGAGAGCCCTGACGATGAGGGAGTGTCAACCCTCATGGGACTTGCTGACTTTCCTGTGTGTGAATCTGGGGACTGTCCACGCCTGGAGAGGCACTCTATGTCCTTGGCCATGAAGCCCCATATCCATTTGTTCTCACAAACTTGGTAGCCCTGTAGCATTTAGTGTAAGCAAGAAACTCTCCTGAACAAAAAGTTCTGTCTGTTCTCATTTCCTGGCTAGATTTCTAGCTAATAGCTCAGTCATCGTAGTGAAATTTCTACTTTGCTTTTTGAAAATCAAAGAACCTGGTTTCAAATTTCCTCTCCCATATCATTTCCTTAAGGAACTGTAAGACAGCAGTGACATCATCATTTTCAATCCTGCATTTCTATGGCCGGTGGCTCACTGAATTCTCAGCTCTGTGAGAGTGAGTCCCAAGGATTTGGACTGAGACATTCCATTGGTTAAGCACATTGAATTTTGGCCACTGGTATGATTGTTTGCACAACACACACACACACACACACACACACACACACACACACACACCATACATACAGACCCCTCAAACCGAGGCTAAACTGTCAACAGCTTTATGCATTTTAATGCTTTGTGGATTTAGTTTTTGCCACAGGCCCCAGTGCAATTCAGTGGCACCAGGAATAGCAGAGACAGCTGGTTTCTAGGAAGAGAAAGTGGACACTGACCTCTGGCCATGCCATATGTTCCTGCATGCTGACCCAACAGCTGTGGGTTCCCATGGGACCTGGGGAATTGTCCAGCTGTGAGTCCATTTTACTTAGGTTGAATTCAGCCTGTGTTCCTGACTTCAGGGTTTCAATATTTGGTCACCCAATGTTTGGCTCTGCCAGATACCACTACTCTAGGTTTTTGAGTACATACTTATCAATAATAATAAATTAATTCTGATTAATGTAATTGGAAGAATTTGACCATACTCTTTGGGAACCCTAGAATACCACCCAGCACGCTCCACTCTAGGATTCAAGTTGAGATTGTGGGTCAAGTTCGGAGCCTTCTGGGCACAGGCCTCCTATTTCTCTGTGCTTTGGAACTATTGGAGAGCAGCATAGAAGTTGCTGGTTAGCCTGATGGCCACATAAGCTGGGAAGGGGAAACTCACAGCTCTCTGAACGGCCTCTCTCATTGGATAGAATCTCAAAACCAGCAGTGACATTAGAACTGCCCTAAAGATGAACTGCCCTAAAGATGAGTTTTGTGTTTCTACCCAAGAACCTCCCTCTGAGGAATGTCTACAAGCCAGGCACCGAATGCCACAGGAAGAGACACATCCTTCCGTCTGTCCCTTCGTTCCTCACCAGACATATGGCAGGAAGCTATTGTGAACACTGTGAGGTCATGCATATATCTTCTGGAGACAGACCTTGGCTGCATGCAGCAGGCTCTAGCAGCTGGGCAGTGGACACACGTCTTTGTTCTAATGAGACTGCAGTGTGCTGCGATTAATAAATGGAATTGGGCGTTTCTACCCCATTTCACCCCCTCTTGCCTCACCTGGTGCCTGGGATGAGATACCACAACTAGCCTGAACAGGTTTTCAGAGACACACTAAACCACTTTCCCTATTCTTTTAAAGAAGAGAGTATGTGAAGATTAATACCTACATTGAGCTGGGTGAGGTAACCCAATTCACAGGTGGCTTTTCACCTCTGTCTGAAGTTTGGCACCGTGTCTCACTTCCTGCCCCAATTTTCACTGCATAAGTCATATGAAATTTGAGAGTTTATTTGCAAAAGAAGTTTGGCTGTGGTTGTTAAGCACACCTGCCACATGTTTCTGTTTGGACAAAGCTATCCTTTGGCAACAGGCAGAGACGCTAACCAAGGCTATATGTCATTGTGGTACAGACCATCCTTCTTTTCTTTCCATTGGACAACCAGTTTTTCTTGAAGAATACATTTATACTTTCAGTTACACTGAGAGAACAGCTTAACAACTTCCAGCCAATTCACTGGAGCAAATGCTTACCAATCATTGGCTAGTGACAGATACTCTAAATGACTTAGACACAGTTCCTCACATCAAGGAGCTTACAAAATTTAATGTGTAGAGTCAGACACCTAAAATACAGACCAATGAACTGGAATGTGGTGGCAAATGAGTTATACAGAATGCAAGCCAGACATATAAAGCAATGGGAAGTACCCCCCCATGGCCAAAATCATAAGAAGGTAAAATAATAATTTCTACTATGTATTTAACTGGATCTAAAATGAAATTCTAGAGGGAATGATGAAGAGGGAATATTCAAAGAGATAATAGTTGAGTTTTTTTTCAAATATCCATTACTTCTTTTAAAATTCCAAATAATCAAAATAAGTGGCTCTGAAAATAATCTATCGTAGTCAGAGTATAAATGTCTAGGTGGAGAGATCATTTTTAAAGCAGTCACAGAGAAAAGACACATTACCTTCAAATAAATAGCAGTGGAATTTAATGCTAGCTTCTCCATGCCAACACTAAGGGGCAGAAAAACCAAGACAGTAATGTCTTCAAGGCAATGCATAACTGCCAAGCTGGCTTTATATGCCTACCAACACAGCGAAGAAACAATTCAGGCCCTGGTAAGCATTATAGTGATTATTAGCAAGATGCTCTGAGAAAGGAAGGAAGGAGCATTTAATTGTGACTGGATGGTACTGATGAGGAGTGGGGGATGAAACAGATGTGATGAGAGGTGTCATTCTGTAAACATGTTTCTCTTTTTGGTTAATGAGTGAAGCCATGTTGGCCAATAGGAAAGCAAGCTAGGTGGGACTAGGAGACAAGGAGGATTCTGGGAGATCTAGTAAAGAGAGGAGATTCAAGATGTAGGGATTTGACAGAAGAAGAAGATCTGGACCCTCTCTCTGGTAAGATAAGACCATGTGGAAACACTTAGATAAATAGAAATGGGTTAATATGTAAGACAGAGCTAGCCAGTAAGAAATACTAGTAACAGGCCAACATCTTTATATCTAACACAGTGTTTCTGCCTGTTATTTGGGGCTGATTTGGCTGTGGGACCAGGGTGGCAGGAAAACTGCTCATAACACAGATGGCATGTAACAAGTTCTGGACAGAAAAGCAAGATTTAGGCAACAGGAAAGCAGAGATGAAGGGCTTTAGCCAACAGTGGCCACTGTTTTTCAAGTGAGACCGTATACCCCATGTACAGCGGTTTCACTCAGTGTTATGAGTATAGGTAGTGGGCAGGATGTCATCCCTCCTTAACTTCAGCTTGGTGACTCCATACAGGACATGATTTGCATGCCTGTCTTGCTGCCCTGTAGGGTGGTATTCCAGAAAGGGCACCCAGAGAAGGGGCCTATGGTACATACAGAGTTCTGGGGCATGTTCAGGCAATCGGAAGCAATGGAGCAATATGATGGCTAGTCTAGGCTGTCAATTTGACACATAAGGGAAGTAGGAACCTCAAGTGAAAAAATTGCCTCATCAGATTGGCCTGTGGGCATGTCTATGGAGTAATTTCTTGATTGGTTTTTCTACCTTTTGATGTAGGAAGCCCTAGCCCACTGTGGGTGGTACCATCCCTAGGCAGGTGGGCCCAGGCTATTAGAGAAAGGTAGGCTGCCCTGACTTCTCTCAATGATGTACTGTGGCCTGGAAGTATAAGCCAAACAAACCCTTTCCTCCCTAAGTTGCTTTTCATCATTTTATCATGGGTGTTTATTACAGCAACGGGAAGCAAGGTATAACAAACAAGGTATCTCTCCTGTCTGTACATATAGCTTCCTCTTGGTGCTCAGGCTTAAGCTCTGGACTCTCTGGAAGAAATTTTGTGAGCAGAGGCAACCATACATTGGGAGCAACAAGACTTAATATGTTTCATATGTACCACCTATGTGGTTTCTGAGGCCATCAAAGACCTATGAGAACTCCTAGCCTTCAGAAGTGACTCTTATACAGGTCTCCCCACTTCTCCCCATAGCCTAGGATGACCTTGTGTACCCTTGGCTCATTAATGTTTTTGCAGTCCCCACCACAGGAAATGCAATGAGATATAAGCTGCAAAGAATCCCTTTTGAGTTCTGGATATTGGACCTCATTTTATCCAGCCATATAGCAATAGACTGATGGGAGATGTTATTCTGTATATATGTTTCTCATACTGGTTAATAAAGCACTGTGGCCAATAGAAAACTAGATAGGCGGGGCTAGGAGACTAGGAGGAGGAAAGAGGAAGTAGAAGGAGGGGTCAAGATGTAGCCCGGGAAGAAGCAGGAAGCCTGCCGCGCGGCTCCCCGATAAGATGACCACGTGGAAATACTTAGATAAGTAGAAATGGGTTAATAATTAAGACAGAGCTAGCCCACAAACAGTAATGGTAATTGGCCAACAGGATTGTATCAAATACAGAGTCTCTGAGTGTTATTTGGGGCACACGTGGTTGCAGGACAATGGCGGCAGGACCAGGAGGCTGGCAGGAGACCTGCTATAACAATAGACATTTCAAGATATTAGAAGAAACTAAATTTCCAGGAATTGGTATGGTTTCTTGCCAACCACAAAGAGCATTTTAATGCACTGTAATTCTATTCACTACTGTTGCTTGTTGATCTGTCAGTATCTAGTGTATGGTACTAGTACATGAATGGCGGCTAGATATTCACTCACATTTCTGAAGGAATAAGTAAAATGATAAATATGTGGCATGGATTCAAAACTCAGTTTCTTTGGATGGACTGTGGACTCAGATATGAAAGCTAGGACTCAATATAGGCAGCCCCAACATCTTCACTTATGTGCATGCAAAGAAAGCAGAGCCAAACCCCTCTGGAGTTCCAACACTGCCTTGTGTTGTTCCCTCATATTGTCTCTTAGACAAGTATCATCCATCTTCATGCATAGTCTACTTTCTCTCATTCATGAAGTTTTCCCCCAAAATGGAACCAAGGTGCATGAACACACAGACAGCAACCTGAGTCACTCTTTCGTTTTCCTCCTCTTGTACCACCCCGCCTACAGCTCAGCTGACACTCAGACCATGTTTTTCCTAGAAAATACAAACTTCTTAAGAACACTGATTGTCTTCTACAGCTCACATCATAGTGTTAGACCTATGCCTGGTGCCTACAACTGTGGAAATTAAGGGTAGACTTTAGAACCACTCATCTCAAATTTGAATCTTAGTTCTGCTACCTCTTAGCTCTGTTACAGTGGTGAGAATCAAATTCCACAAACTGATAGTAGGGCCCTATTGCTAAAAACAACATTTATGTATCTCACTGAATATGGAAAAGCTGAGCTGGTGCCAAACTAGAGCTTTCATTCTTACTGGCTAGTGTTCATAGTACTGGAAGGTACTTTGGATGCTGTCAGGAGAGAAAGTAACTACCAGCTCCAGCTACAAATCCTGTAGTCTACAATAGTGACCTACATGCATAAGATGTATTAGTGGCACAAATGTTGTGGGAGTAGCCAATCACTCTCTGATTGGACTTAAGTCCCATTTCATGAGTCAGAACCCATGCCTAACACTGCTTAGATAGCCGAGAACCTGAGATGATATAAGCCATGGGCCTAGGGGAAAACTAAAGGAACATAGCAATAAAATGACTCTGAATGGTATTCTGCTATATTCATCGTGTTTTGTCTCTTTAGGTCTAAAAGGGGACTGGTGCTATTACCTACCACCTGGGCTACTGATAGGATCAAATGAGGTTAAGATACATAAAATGCATGGTATGTATAAAATGCTAGAATTATTAGCTAACATCATTAGGATGACTTAAATATTTATGAAACTAATTATGGGTAAAAAAAAAAAAGAGCATCACTGTACTGGACCATTCATTAGATATGTGCTTTTATATCAGTTCATGTCATTTTTAATGGAAAGTATGATCCTCTCATCTTTCATTTAATATATTTGATATGGTTTAGCATCTTGTCTCTAATATAAAAATTATATTAGAAAGTTATATCCTTTTGTTTTCTGCAAAACCAATGGGTAGCTAGTTGATCTTTAAAGTTCTGTACAGTTTTTAAATTGCATGAGTTTATATTCATGGGGTTTGGTTGGTTCTAAAAAATGTATTTTCTTTCTTCTTTAAAAGAGGCTTGGTCATGGGGAACTCATTTCTGAGTGACAAAAGGCCCAAGACCTCACAACCCAACCCCAACCACTGACTTTGATGACAACAAGGAGGAGGTAAGAAAGTGGTCTTCAGGGTGGGAAGTGGTGTGTGAGTCTCCTGGAGGATGATGGTGCTCACACACACCAGGACACAGCAAATCAGTGTTCTTGGGAGGGGAACTACGATGGGAACCTTTCGGCCCTCAGCCTTACACAGGAGCAAGCTTGGGCAGAGTCACGTTGTGGTCAGCAGATGGATGGAGACCTTCAATTTCTTTCTGGTCCACTAAAAGTTAGGGCTTCAAACACGAGGCATCTGAAGTGCGGGGACCACTAAGGAGGACCATCCTTCTCTATGGAGCCCCTGCATCTGTGGCTGGATGGAATGACCTGGGATGGGAGCTTTATAGAAAGAAACACTGGGCAACCAGGAACATTCGAGAATGAAGACGACTCCTCGCCTTGGTAGCTGTGTATAGGATGTGTGCTATGAGAAGTGAGGAAGCCAGGTTAGCGCTCTGAGAGGCAGGGTTCAATGATTCCCTGCCAAGGCTACTAAACTGGCGCCCCACCACCACCACCACACAGAGCAGATAGAGCATTTGTGCTACTGAACACAATAGGTCAGAATCACAAATCCAACCTCCTCTCCCAGTGTTCATCAGCCTCTCCGCTGATGTTGTGGTGACCCACAACCATAAAGTTACTTCTTTGCAACTTCATCACTGTAATTTTGCTACTGTTATGAGTGGTAATGTAAATATCTGTTTTGCAGGATATCTGATATACAACCCCCAAAGGGGTCTCAACGCACAGGTTGAGTGTTGTGTCCAGGCTCTGAACCCCCCAAACCACCCAGAGACCAGATCTGATGCAAAAGCAAAGAGTCTTTCCAATGTATGAGTTAATTGGAGTAGGAACAGAGGGTGGAGCAGGAGGGACCCTGAGCAGCAGTGGGGCAGGGCATCTATTGGGGTGGAGCAAGGGGAGTGTCTGGGTGGTTGCACAGCAACAGTCTCAGGACTGACCATCTAGTGCTGACCGTTGCATTGCCTCAGATATCCCAGACAAAACAGGAAAGGACAAACTGAGTGGAAGCAGAAGCCTAATTTCCTGTTTTACCAACCCTGTATACACAGCCCCTGGTGTGCCTTCCAGCCAGTATTCATCTTTGCCTTCCAGCCTCAGGAGGACTTCAGGAAATAACCTGAGATTATTTTCATAGCAACACACTTACCTTTAGGTTTCTTGCCAGCAGGGCCAAGACAGAGCAGGAAAAAACAAAACCCAAACCAAAAACTTTTCTGTTAGATAAAAGTCACAGCTCAAAGGGAAATAATTCATTCCTCTCCACCCACCCCAAACATACGCATCAGATTTCCTCTATAAAAAAACAAGCACCTTTGTCCAGTCTTACTGTTTATTTTTGAAGGGGAGGCCGCTTCACAGGAAGTGGAGAGAAGTCTTTTGTATGGTTTCGCTGGAAGATGGGGACAGAATCAGCAACGGAGTAAGGCTTTAAAACAAGGGACGAATCCACAGATGTAGATATCCTGCTGGCCCATGAACTCAGAATGTCTCCTTGGCCCCACCCAGAAGACATCCTGTCCAGTGCCAGCTGGGCAAGGTGAGCCTTGGTCTTCTGAAGCAAAAGGTTTTGTATCCACCTGTGTTTGGCAGCCACAAAGCTCGCCATATGACGAGAAAGAGTGTAAGGGCTGGATTGCACACCACCTCATTGTTTGGTGTTATCACAGCTGAATCACATTCATGCCAACACTCAGAGAACATAAGTAGAAAGATCTGGGTGCGGGGATAGAAATCTGTGTGTCTTGGGCTTTTCATGTCCTTGTTAGATGCTCTGTCTTCCCCAGCATTCTTGCCTATGAAGAAAGAAGACCAGAGGAGGGACCTTTGCTCCAGCCTAGGAGTGTCTGGGTACATCAGATCTGGAAGCTCGATTGAATCACAGAGTACACACCTTCATTTCTTAGAACAGAGAGAGGCTGTCCTAATTCAAGGTTAGGAGGAAGAGAGCAAGCCTTCTGCAGACAGTGGGCATTGAACTGGGCTCTCTGAGCTAGTGTGACCCCCAGCCTTCACATCTCAATCCCATCTTCTGATTACTCCAGCAGGAATCAGCTCATCAGGGTACATAGGATGATGCCAGTGACTTACCTATTTTATACTCCTTCCTTCTTAGTGGTTCCCAACCTTCCTACACCGCAACCCTTTAATTCAGTTCCTCATGTTGTGGTGACCCACAACCATAAAGTTACTTCTTTGCAACTTCATCACTGTAATTTTGCTACTGTTATGAGTTGTAACTTAAATATCTGTTTTGTAGGATATCTGATATACAACCCCCAAAGGGGTCTCAACACACAGGTTGAGTGTTGTGCCCAGACTCTGAACCCCCCCAAACCACCCAGAGAGCAGATCCAATGCAAAAGCAAAGAGTCTTTCTAATGTATGAGTTAACTGGAGTAGGACACAGCGGGCGGAGTAGGAGGGACCCTGAGCAGCAGTGGGGCAGGGCATCTATTGGTGTAGAGCAAGGGGTGTGTCTGGGGAATCCACTGGTTGCATAGCAACAGTCTCAGGATCGGTGCACCTCCAGGCTTGGGCAGCCTGGAGGCTGAGTCCTGAGTTGGTTAGTCAGCTGCAGCTGCAGAAAGGATGCTATGCCTAGAGGCCATTCCAGGGCAATTGCTACACCCTGCATTCCACTGTTATCAGTAAAGCACATCCAGAGCCCACCAGCTAACTTCTAATTGGTTCCTTGCTACATGGAGGGTATCTGGCAGTTGCTTCCTAGTGATTAGGGCAAGGTGGAGGGCTCAGCACATGCTGCTGAGTCAGGGGCCTACATCTTGCTGAGTCTTTTCTGCAGCCTGTCATGGCTACCAAAGCAAGGGGCTGGGTAAGGGTCTGGGCCCCTCACTGAGAACTATTGCTCTAGAGTTTCCTAAAACACACATTACTTTATTGACTTTCTTGAGGTTTTTTCCTACAGTCAAACAAAAAAGATTTCTTGTATACCAAAATGGTTACCCTAAAGAGTTCTGGCATGTATTTACCTTGAAGAATGCTGCCCTAAAGAGGAAGAAATGAGTGGTGTTGAAGTACAGTAACCCTGGAAAGTTGTATGTCAAGTGTGTCGACAAATATTTCTCAAGCAATCCCTAAAAGGCATAGCTTTTTGCCGCAAGGAGCTTCTACTATTTGCAGGGGGAGGGGTGGGGAAAGTGAAGGGATGTCAGGGATAATCATCAAACAATCAAAAGACAGTAAAATTTAAGGTAAACAAAGGCAGAGTTCTTCAGAGCCTTCCAGAGGGAAATCTGAGACAGGAAAGCTCAGAAGGCCATTTAGTCTATTATGTGGAGTCTCAAAACTAGCTGTCCCTCTGGAGGGCTCACATAATTAGCACTGTGCTAGGCAATTACTACAATTATTATTTCTCAAGATACAGAGTTAAAACACCCTTAAAAGAACTTTGGGAGAAAAAGATGCAGCAGTGTGCATGCTCCTGTGTGTGTGTGTGTGTGTGTGTGTGTGTGTGTGTGTGTGTATGTGTGTGTGCGTGCGCGCATGCCTCTGTGTGTGCATGAGAGAGAGAGAGAGAGAGAGAGAGAGAGAGAGAGAGAGAGAGAGAGAGAGATGGGGAGGGAGAAAAGAGAGAAAGGAGAAGAGAGAATTAAGGAGGGAAAGAAAAGGCAAAGGAGACAAGGGAGTAGGGGAGAGAGAAAGGGAGATATACCCAATCCAGGCTAACAACCTATTCCTTCTTGAAAGAACCCCCTAGGATCAATAAAGAATTGTTGAAGCCATCATCACTCACAAATACTTTTAAGATAATTAAATATATGAGAAGCAGTTAATGTGCCTTTCAGGACATTGCATATGAAAACAGATTGTACATCAGGTAAGAGGCACCTCACCCCCAATCCCCAGACTGTCTGATGGCAGGATGTTTGCAAAACGTGTTCTGAGAGAAGAGAGTAGATAGTGATAGAAGAGATTAATTATGTCATTAAGTAGTATATAATTATCAGGCACATTTAATATCACTGTATTTATGCCAGTTTCCAAGATAAGTTTACATCATTATCACACTATTCCCAGATGTGTTTAGTGTGCATTTCTGAAATGCTATGGTCCTAAGGAAAAGTCTGCACATTCGGCTTAGTTTTCATCACATCCTGGGGCAGGAGGAGAGATTGGGTGATAGCAAAGCTTTAGGTACATCAGCATATGTTGAAACATGCTCTGCCAGTGCCATGGAGGTAAAAATGACTCGAGATGCTTAGCTGGTGATGAGCAGTTCTCCTAAAGTCAGCCCCTCTCCTAAAGTCAAATACAATATAAAAATACTGAAAGATAAAAGGTGAAAACTCTGTATCTTTCACAAAACTAGAAGACAGACACAACCCCAAACCACAGTCTACAGAGAACAGGTGTCAAGTCCAACCAGACCGGACTAGGGAGACGCTCTTGGTTAGGTTGAGTGTTGTGATTCTGATAGGATTCAGAGTTCTCTGGGAGGGGTTGAGTTACCACCGGCTATAGTGTCAGAATGTAGGAATGTGAGCAGTGCAGAAGTGGTCTCTGGTAGCTGATGCCTGAGAAAATTGCTAGAAAATTATCTAGGACAGAGACAGCTTGAGGTCAAAGAAAGCCTGATTCAGTAAAATGACCCAACACACTACCCCACTATCCTGATTCATAGATTAAGGAGATCGTCCACTCTTCAAAGCCAAACCTTAGTCAAATCCAGGCTACCTAAACCATAGTGCATTCATTGTTATTAGGCATGTTTTCTGGGCCACTGAAGATTTATTTACTTTATTTATTTAGACCAACATTTTTTATTCTAAACAATGAAACAGCTCTAAAAATTAGGTATATACTTTTCTGAATTTTTAATGGCATACATTCAATAGCCTGAGTATTTCTCCATAATTCAAGGTCATTACAGTTGACACCAATTATCATAAATACTTCCATACAATGATGGCTTTAGGTGCAAAGTTTGGTGGGTCTTAATCCATGCTTTATATCTCTTGTCTTGTTTACATTAATCAGATACCCCCTCCCCATTAGTTTCTTATAAAATCTGAACTAGCTCTCCCCTCAAACATTTGTAGCAGTCTGGTAGTAGTAGATTCCACTTTTTAGGAGTCTGATGTCTCAGTCTGAGTCTGTAGCAACTGGAGGTTGTTGAGGTTTTCCTTAAGAAAGAATACAAAATTAGGACACTTGATCGGACAGCTGGAGTATGTATCCCTCTCCGGTTAAGTGAGAATGATTTAATAATATACAGAAGTGACCATAAAATGTACAAATACATTCTGATTAAACCCCATCAACTTCTACTGAACTGGAGCTCAAAATCCTGAAGCCTTTCCTAAGACATGTGACACAGAGTGACATGAGCTAGCTGGAGTGCAAGACAGAGTGGTGATCCCAGTCAAGTGTGATTTAAAGCTGTTACTTTTGTAGTTATACAAAATCTTTGACCTGATGGAAACATCACAGGGGCCACTTGCTGTGGATTGGCCTTTATCTGACCTACATACATAGAACAAGAATCCTGAGTTATGCTGGCACCTCCTACCTGTCTGTCTTCTGTCTATCATCTATCTATCTATCTATCTATCTATCTATCTATCTATCTATCTATCTATCTATCTATCCTTGCTTCCTCTCTCTTCCTTATTCATAATTTCTTTCTTGAGAAATGTGGCTTTCATTATGCACAGTGCTTTTACATAGCTTTTCAATTCTAGCTGACACACAGTTTCAGAACTGTTAAACCAAATTCCCTGAGACATACATTTTACATAGACCTTTGTGCAATGGCCTTTAATATGCATACATATAGTCACAATCGTGTTTTTCCAGAGCTCATTAGTTAGTGTTTGCCATTTGGTCCTAATTCTCCCAGCACAGTGTTTAAATTTAAATAACTATTGGAAACGAGGGATGTCTTCATTAGCCTTAAGGGTCTACTTGACACAGCCTAGAATCATGAGAGAGAGAGAGAGAGAGAGAGAGAGAGAGAGAGAGAGAGAGAGAGAGAGAGAAGAGAGTCCAAACTGAGTGGTTGTCTTCCTTGGGTTGCTCTGTGAGCCTGTCTCTACAAGAGTGTCTTGATTGTTAACGGATGTGTGAGGGACCAGCCCACATAGGGACCATTCCCTGGACAGGCAGTCCTGGGCTGTCTAAGGAAGCTGAGTAAGCATGAGCCTGAGGGACTCAGCCAGCGAGCATCTTCCTCCACACTTGTTCTCCCCTGGTTGTGAGCGAGACCCCTGGATAGAGGAGCTTGTGGACTAGCAAGCAGCCTGCCTGCAGGTTCCTGTCTGGAGTACCTGCCCAGACACCCTGCATTGATGACCTGGAAGCACCGAAAGAAGAAATGAACTCTTTCCTCCTCTGAGTTGCTCTTGGTCAGAGTGTTTCAGCATGGCAAGAGAAAGGAAACCAATTCTGTGTATATGCCGTTCCTCTAGTTGAACAATCAGATCAGTGTAGCACAATATGCTCAGAGAAGCACTGCCTGCCCCTTGTCTTCAGCACTCTGTTCTCACCTCACATTCTGTTTTCTTGCACACCTTGCAAGTAACTAAGAAGTGTATTCCTTGTATATTATGAACACCAATGAACCTATGTGTGCACATGCCTCTAGCAGCCTCTGTTTTCTTAGGTAAAGGGTAGCACACCATACATATTCTTTGCATTTTTCTTTTTCTTTTTTTTAATTATAATGCTGTTGGACAATGTCTAGAGCTTCTTATTGGCTAGCTCTGTCTTAATTATTAACCCATAATTACTAATATATGTATTTCTATATGGTCTTATCTTACCAAGAACACCAGACTCACTTACCCTCTCCTCCTGAGATCACATCACGACTCTATCCTATGTTTCTCAGAATCCTCCACATGGTCTAGTCCCACCTATCTTGTTTCCCTATTGGCCAACAGTGCTTTATTCATTAACCAATAAGAGAAACATATTTACAGAATGACCTCTCCCATCATCTCCTCTTTTCTGTCTAAATAAAAAGAAGGGCTTTAACTTTAACCTAGTAAAATATATAACAAAACAGATATCAATTAAGAACTATAGTTAACAATATTTAGTCCATTAACATTATTATGAATTAAAGAAAATATTCTATCATCTATCCTATCTTTGTGAGTCTAAAGTCCTATATGTAACTTATCGTTAATCCTAACTAAGGAAAACTATAACCCTAACTCTCTGTCTTCAACTCCATCAAAGACCACAGAAGGATAATATATGAACTCTAGAAATGACAGAGACAACTCGCTGCCTGGGCAGTCACCTGAAGTTCCTTTGCAATGTTCCATCTTCAGCCTATAGGTCATAGTGTGTCTGGCAGACTCCTCAGCAAAGCAGGAAACTTTAAACTGTCCACCTATATTGGCAGTTTGTTAGTCACTTTTCTCTGTGTCCTGGAGATTGTCTGGCAGACTTTTCCATGAAGCAGGAATCCTTTTGGACTGTTCATCTTGTTTTATAAGTTTAGCAGTCACTTTTCTGTGGGTTCTGCATGACCAGTTTATACAGCATACAGCCAAACAGTCGAGACAAGAGCAGTTTCTTGCCCAAATGGCTAGTCTCACCATATTGAGAGCAAACTCCATTATGAGTTTCTTCAATGCCCATCTTCCTCTCAGATGTAATTGGTATTGCTAGGACCAGTTGTGTGTCACTGTCAAGAAAAACTCTAAACCATTTTAAATGCCACATTATGTAGGTCTTTGAAATGTTTGAAGGCTGTCCACCTCAAATACATCTCTGTAGATCCAGAAAACCTAAGTAATCTAAGTTTTGACTATTATGAGTAATTACCTATAATCTATACTAAATTATACATTATATTTTTAAGGAGCTATATAAACAAGATACTTAAAAAAGAAGAGAAACATACTCTTCACAAAATTGATCTTAAATTTGTATCAATAAATGAAAATCCATTCCAATACAAAGTATTCATTTCAATACCATAATCCTCTTTTACCTTTAAAAGGAGATTGGCTGTGATCATTAATCATGTATAATCAACCCCATTTAAATGAAAACAAACATTTATAAACAATATTTGGGCATTTGGGTATCATTCTTTCCAAACTGCTTCCTGCTATTAGGAGGTGCTGTCTTGGGGATCCTAAGAAGATGCAGAAATCCTGGCTGTAGTGGTCTGCAAGGCTGCCTTGTCCCAGCTGTTTGGAATGTTGGATCACCTGGGCCACTGCTTTGGGGGGGGTGGCCTTGCTTCATCAAACCATATTAGTTTGGATGGAATCCACAGCTTTTTATTTTCTGTGGTAACAAATAAAATCTCTTTTCCAAAGTAACATATCCTTATAGTTAAATTTTGAAGTCAAGGCATTTTTAAATATATAAATTGGATTAATCCAGCAGCATTTCTTTTAGCAGTTGTTGCTATTTCCTCAGCAGTCAAACAATTCAAAGACAACACAGTGGCATACAGTATCCAGCCTTTCTGGGTATTTTCCATCTTTACATGTTTTTTTAATTACTCTATTTATTTTACTTTTATTTTTCCTTTTGTGAGACAGGGTTTCTCTGTGTACTTTTGCCTGTCCTGAAACTCACTCTGTACACCAGGCTGGCCTTGAAATCACAGAGACCTGCTTGCCTCTGCCTCCTGAATGCTGGGATTAAAAGTGTGTACCATTGTACTCAGCTACTCTTCCTTCCTTCCTTCCTTGCTTCCTTGCTTCCTTGCTTCCTTGCTTCCTTCCTTCCTTCCTTCCTTCCTTCCTTCCTTCCTTCCTTCCTTCCTTTCTCCCTTCCTTCCTTGCTTCCTTCCTTCCTTTCTCCCTTCCTTCCTTGCTTGCTTCCTTCCTTCCTTCCTTCCTTTTCTTTCTTTTATTAATCACTTTATCCTGTTTCTTTTTCTCGCCCAAGCCTATGAATATTTTTAAACACACTGTAAAAACCTCTTAGGTTTTACTTCATCTAAATCTGTCTTTACTGTATAGCTCTGCCTTTTTTTCTAGCCACATGTCTTTTATCTGCTAAACAGCATTGCTAAAATGAAGACAGCTGTCTTTCCAAGAGGGCAGGGATGGGGGGGTAGGGTAGGGGGTGGGAATGGAGTGGGGGGTGGGGAAGTGTGGTACACTTACCACCAGCACTGAGAGCTGTGCTCACCACCTTGGCTTATGCTGCCAGCTTGGAGATGTGGTCACTGCCACTGCCAGCTGTTGTACCCACCATTGAATTGTTATTAGGGCTTCTTATAAGTACCCGGTGGGTTTTTTTTTTTTTCTTATGCTGAATCAGGAAACCACTCTTGAAGGAGCCACACAAGTCTCTGCTTGTCTCTAGCAAAACAGAGCCCACCAGAGAAAAATGCTGCTACCAAGCAGCCATGCTTGTCTCTGTTCTTTTGTTCCTAAAATCCCTTTTTAAGCTTTTGTCAAGTGTAAGTTCTTAGTACCCACATTGGGCTCCATTTTGTTATGAGAACTTTCTCATCAGCCTGGTCCCACAGCTGCATCAGCCCCAAATAACACACAGAGATGCTGTGTTAATTATAATGCTGTTGACCAATGTCTAGAGCTTCCTATTGGCTAGCTTTGTCTTAATGATTAATCCATAATTACCAATATATGTGTTTCCACATGGTCTTAGCTTACTGAGAACACCAGACTCACGCATCCTCTCCTCCTGGGACCACATTGCAACTGCATTTCGCTTTTTCACAGTGAACACTGTATACTGGAAAATCAGTACCTTTACTTCATAGACATTCTTCACCCTGCTTTTGATTTCAGCTACATAGTATTCCATACATGGATGCGCCATAGCTAACTCAGGTGTCTTCTATTTGCAGGCATATGGATTGTTTGACATTTTTGCAATATATGCAGTGCTTTCACAAATGGCCTGTATACATGTACTTTTCTACCACTGGAGGTGTCTCCTGGGTCAGGTTTACAAAATGGAGTTGCTGGGCAACCGGGAAGTTCCTCTGAGAGTTTGCAAGGCACATATTCCACTGTAGCAAGATCCTGCCAGTTTAATTTTCTACAGGTATGCACATGAGGATCTACTCACCCTCAACGTCACAAACAATGTGTTATAAAGGTAATTTTTGCTTGATAACACAATAAGCAAGAAATGTTATCTCAGTATTGCATTACTATAACTAGGAATTTAAACAACTTTCCTATTTAAGGCTCATTTTTATAACATTCCCTGTGAATTGTCTACCCATCAACACAATCCACTAATAAAGGGGCTTCGATACTTTGAGATCAAAACAGGAAAAACACACCTTGCAGTTAATAAGGTCCTGTTTGTCCTGTGTTTGTTTGCCCCGTCTGTACCAGATGTGCTTAATCGCATCAACAGGAAATATATTAGAATGTATGCTTGCCGCTGATTGGACCTGATCGAAAATATGGTGGATTCTGGGTTTAAGCAAATATGACTCATAGCCATTTTCTGGGAACCAAGAGATGGACCTAGCCAGAGTCCATCCTCCTGGTTAGTATTTAATTAAAGCTTGCTTCAAACTTGGTTTAAGCTTGTGGTAGTGGTCTTATTCTTGACTGTTGAGATTATAATACTTTCAGATCTTGTTCCAGGATAGGCTCTGACTCAGCTGAGTAGCAGACGTGGAAGCCTCAGACTGGATGCCTTCTGAGCCCTAACCATGTAACCAGAATACTGGCTAAGCAGACTTCCATTCATCTTGCAAGCAGTCTGGGACCTTCATCTTGCATGGAGGTTTTGTTGTTGTTGTTGTTATTTTGAGCATGCTCTATGATCTATGTATGCAAGGCCTTGGTTATTTTTAGATTTCCTGTGTCAATAAGAATCATTTTTATAAATATCTAAGAGTAAGGCCTGTGTGTAAGTAGAAATCACTAAGTTAACCATTAACACAGGTCTTTATGTTTGGATTTTGGACTTTAGTCCTCATCTCTCACATTGGGAAAAGTCATTCAACTCAATGTTCAACAAAGGTCAAAACCAAAATGACCTCATGGATGGTGACTTAGTGACCGCAGTTGTTGTGAATTCCTCTACCTTGTAAATCTAAGTACTGTGGGGAACCCTCATTTTTGTCACGTGAGAATGTGGTTAGGTCAGAGTGGAGCTGCACTGGGTCCACTGAGTCTCCTCTTTCTGACATTTTCCCTTTTCATATAAATAGATCAGAACTGGGTGAATTTGAACAACAAATGATATATATATATATGTATATATATTATACATACATATATATTATATTAGTACATATTATATTACATTATATATTATGTCCATATTTTCTGTACATTTTATCTTCTTTCAATTCTCTTAATTAACAATGCTATTGTTTGGTTGGTTATTTAAGTAGGATTATCAAGTTAAGTAATGAAATATTTTCCTTTGTTTATTTTCTCTGGGACTAGGAGTCAAATAATATATTGTCTCTTATTTAGATGGCACAGCTCAGTGACACCCTCACCAAAGTGGCACTTTTAAGCCACACTTCTCACCACATCAGTAATCCCTAACTTGATACTAAAAACCTGTTCCATTTACATACAACCTGCATTTGTTACTTACATGGGACTAATAGAAACTTAAGATCATCCTTACTCCAAAATGTTCATAAATCCATCTGTAATGTGGTAATAGATACAGAGGGATCAGCTAAGGACAGCTTTTGCTGGCATCAGCTGAGACTCCGTATCTTGTTTATATCAACAGTTGTATTCCACCTAAGCCCAGGATGCTCCAGTTATAGACCATGAACCATAAACTCAAGTTCACTTTTCCTTGAAAGGGTGGTTTGAAAGAGGCACCGTTTATGCAAGACCCATCATCTCAAAAGACCTTCTGAGTGTGAGGTGGTATCTCTGATTTCAGGGTAAACAGAAATCTTTCAACCTCATCTCTGTCTATGCCAGGTGACAGTATGGGGAACTTTTCCTTTTGTAGAAAGAGAGGACAAATTGAAAATCGATTATAACTGTTTCATGGAAAACAACTTCTGTTAGAGCCCCTGGCATACCCAAATTGCTCAATGCTGAGTGAAATAAAGAGTCTGCTTTGGAAAGAGTACCAGCTGGAGTGTCCCATATCCTATTTGTAAACTTTGAAAATCTCTTATCAAGGACAATGGCTTAACCATTAACAAGAAAAACACAGGTTCCTTCTCATATTCTAAAATTTTCTCACTGAATTTGGTCAACCACAGGTATGATGGCACAGTGCCCCGTAGCCATTCTGACACTCTTCTGGATTAGATGTTAAAAACAACAACTTCAATTGTCTCAAAAACTATATAGGCCACTTCAGAGAATACTTAAGAATACTCTGAGAAAAGACCAAGGCCAGCATGCATACACCCTCATAAACACATGTGCCGGCTTCTGCAAGTGCATGCGCGCTATGTGTGCGCATGTGCGTGCACACACACGCGAGCGCGCGCGTGCAAACACACACACACACACACACACACACACACACACACGCACACACCACATAGAGGCATGAATAGAATGTTAGCCAATAAACGCTTCTTTCTTCTCTCTACAGCAGCTCATACTTCAGAGCCACACCACAGTTCTTTTTCTCCTTGGTCCACAGGAAGCAACATCCCAAGCATTCTCACAAGCCCTGTGGCGTGGCTCGAGCAGCTGGGAATAAAGGATTCCTTGACTACAGATGGCAGCAGGGTCGCATTCAAGCAGCTGCCACCCTAGGGTGGGAAACACCATGCGGGCCATGTTTTGTATTACTTCTTCTTGTATCGAGGGGAAGATGACAGTAATGTTCTTCCTGGGGAATTCTTTCTGTTTGATTTATACGGGGAGGGAAGCAGACGACTGTCCTTTTGCTGATTCTCCATGGCACTTGAGGAGCCTGACTTTGAACTGCTGGGACCCTGTGAAATTCAGCACAAGGATATGTTTCAATTTAAGTCTTGAACAAACAATTCCAAGTCATACTGAACTGCAGCCTCTCAGCTCTCAAGGCACAGTAATGTGCTTTGTCAACAGCAGTGAGTTAGGGCTCGTGCTATTAAAGGAAAGCAGAAAAAGAATACTTTGGGAAAGGTCACCAGGGACTCACTGGAACGTCAGGAAGTGAGCGGCTATATTTACAGTCCTGGGACAGTGCAGATCTCAGCTTTCCACACAAAGAACACTCTCTTCCTGCCTTCGACCTGTCACTAAGGCCAAGTGGATAAATTCTGAACGTCTCACAGATGGATTTGTCACTGAGCTGCAAATCCAAACTTACACATGATGAATTTCATTACTCTCTCAGTCCACCAAAGAATCCAAGGCCCTGAACTATCCTCTGTCCCATTCTCATGCAACGCAAGGAAATGATGGGAGCTGAGCTATGCTTCATTTCTCTCTCATCCTCTTTTCTTTCTTTTTGAGCTGTGTGCATTCACAGTGGGCACACCCACCCAGGAAGTGAGGTGCCTGAAACTTTCACAAAGCTGTGCACTCTTGGGTGTGGGGTATGAATGTGGACTGAGGCAGTGATGGTCAAGAGAAGATGGATGTGTTCTGTTTCCTGTGGAAATGTACTTCCCCACCAGCAGTCACTATTGAACATAATGCTGACTGTCACAAAATTCCACGGGCAAAGGGTTTACTGTAACTTTCTCAGTTTGCAAATGTCTAAAATAAGACAGGAAAAGAGGTAGTGCTTGCTCAAGGTCATAGAGACACTGTTATCAGATCCAGGTCTAAAGGCAAAGCCTGCTGAGGCTCCAGCCGGTACTGGATCTCATCAAAACCCCACAAAAACTGAACATAAAATGGAAGGCCCCGGGATTTCCTTTGCATACCAAGATGTCTTTTACTACATGGAAATGTTTACTTTGGGACCACAGCACCTAATAGCTAACAGTGCCACTTGTGGGCCTCACAATTTTGAGGGACAGGAATTTGAGCAAGCTGACTCTTCTGTGTGTAGTATTAATTGTGGTGGTGTTTGGTGGCAGGGTCTGTTGGGAAGGACTTTGTTCTGTGCATTGACAGAGTTCATGTTCAGGTTCTCCCCACTCCCTCCTGCCCGTGTGGCATCAGAGTATATCTCCTTTGCCTTCCTGTGGACCAAAGCTCTTATTGATGCAGTTCAGGGCCATAGAAACTGGTGAAAATCGCCCTTCCTTTTAAGGGAGCCCTTGCTGTCCCCTAAGAACTGTTGCATCTGGCAGTTCCCCACTGGCCACATACCATCAGACTCCCCAGAGCTACAAGAAAGAGAACTAATCCCACCTCTTAGTGACAGAGTTATCAAGGAATTTGTGGCCATTGTCATTCTACCACAGTGCATCCTCTAGCCACCAATTATTTATACCCCAACACTCCCACAATTCCCATGTACGCGCCTGCCCTCGCCAGCAAGGAAGATGCAACTCCGGGTAGATCTTCTCCATGCAGTTTTAATCAGGATCCTTTAAACATGTTGCTTCTGGCCCGCAGGGAGAGAGAGCGAGCGAGAGCGGACCCCTGCACAGGCTTAAATACCCTTGAGCTAACCAACCCCAGTGAGCCACGTGGACTCTGCAGATAGGCTACTCTAATGCGGAAGCAGACAGGCTGAACAGACTTAACCAATTAAGGGCTTGTTTACCCAGAGAGTCTTTACCAGCGGGAAGGTGTAAGGTAGAAGCCAGTGACACTTTAAGGCGTGGCACTACGCGGCTCTCTACATTCCCACTTGCTTTATCTTATTACAACAACATACAAAGAGTGGAGGCCCAGGGTCTGGCCTTTTGTATCAAGGGTTTGGGTGTGCAACATTCTCCACAGGGTCCGTTGTTTGGACACTTGGTCCCCAGTCAGAGGTAAAGGCTGCAGAACCTAGGGCTCCAGCCTGAGGCCTCGCTGGCAGACCTAGATTACTAGGACTAGGCTTCTGGAGTCCAAAGGTCACCCTAAGTCCCTGCTAGCCACTTTGTTTCCTAAGAAGCCATCACTGAAAGCCCCCATTGCCACTGACCAAGTCATTTCAGTCCCTAAGCCTCACTGCTCCCATAATAGACTCTGCACATCTATGGCCTGTAAGCTAAGTGAATATCTATATCTCCTCCCTTTAGCTGCTCTTGTCAGGTGTTTATCATGGTGAAAAGAAAATTCACAAGTTAAGGTAAGGATCTTCAATATAATCCTGTCAATCAAAGAATTTACAAACTCAAGAGCTGGTAACCAAGTTACCAGCCCTTTATATTTAACGTATAATAGCCATACTGAGAAAAACAGATGAGGCAGACAGATACTCAATTCAGAACTAGGAGAGAGTCATCTGTTTATGGCAATTCTGAAATACAGTCAGGCACATGTTACCTGGCTCCCCTTGTGATTTCAATGGATGGCCAAGGTTGAAGGCACTGCCTCACCTCGAGTGAGTTAGCATATACTAAATTGGATACACTCTTTGCTGGTTTGTGCTAACATCTGACATAGTGTAGCAACACAGGATCAGCAGATCTGAAGTAGGACTATGTTAGGGAAGAATTCTAACTCTGCAATGTTTGCACTTCTGACCATGTGGGATCCCAGACAAAATAGTTTCCTGTCTTTTTTTTTTTTTTTTTTTTTTTTTTGCACAAATAAAAATGGAGATAAACTATCACTTTGTAGGGTTGTGTTCCCCTGTCCCAGAGTATTTAGTTCTTCCTCTACCATAAGACTAGTCATATCTTCATAATTAATCTCTTTCTTATACACATAACTATTAGATGCATGGAGCCAAATTGTTCCTCTTTTTTTTTGGGCTCATTTTCTCCAGTGATTAGCAAAGTGTTGATAACCATATGCTGACCAAATCTAAGAACATGTGTGCCCCACTCTCTCTGCCTGCATCTGTTGCATTACTCATAAATCAGGACATTTAGCTACGGTGTTATGGGTCCTTAGAAACCAAGCTGGATCCAGCTCATGAGAAAAACCCATTCTCTATCCTTCCATAAGCATTATATTAAAGGAGTCTCAGCCTTTTCTCAGGGAGAAAAGATACACACCAACCAGGTCTCACAAAGCAGCCATGTTAACCTTCCTAAAACATGACATGTTTTATAATTTGAGTAGGAACTTAGGCCTTCATATCTGAGAAGAGAAGAAAGTTGAAGAAAAAATGATTATTGTTCCAACTTCAGTGGGCTAAGTACAACCCTAATCCAGTTTTCTAGACCCAATTTTCTTGCTGCTGCATTGGTCTGTCGAATTTTGCTGTCAGCTCTGGACTAAAGTCTACTCTGGACTCTGGAGTAGAATAAGAGGACACAAAACCAGGGATCAAACTCCATCCTACTTGACACTGGCCCCACAACTAAGTTCTTCATTGATGGTTCAGGGTCCAAAGAGGGAGGTAATAGATGTTCTCAATAGGTGAGCCTTCACTGACAGAGGGGCTACAGTGATCCTAAACTCTAGAGTTTTAATTGTTTAATGTCATACTTTACAGTGCCTGGCACACCTTTACCTGCTCACGTAATTTACCTCCACTACAGTTTTGTATCACCTATGTGTTGTGGGTTATTTGTTTATGCTGTAGAGATGTGACTCTGCCTAAGGCGCCTTCTGGTTGATTTAATAAAAAACTGAACAGCCAATAGCTATACAGGAGAGGATAGGCAGGACTTCTGGGAAGAGAGAGGGGGCAGGAAGGAGGAATATAGGAACATAGATTTCACCAGCAGACACAGGGCAGGTTGGACATGCTGTACTAAGGACAGGGTAAAGAGCCAGGTGGCAGAATATGTTTTTTTTTTTTTTTTTGTTTTTGTTTTTGTTTTTTAAATATGGGGTTAGTTAAGTTGTAAGAGCTAGGTGGAGACAAGCCTAAGAGATAGTCAAGCTTTCATAATTAAGACATTTCTGTGTCATTATTCGGGGCTGACAGTGGAAAAGAAAGTCTGACTACACTTAAGATCAATGCAGTAAAGATACATGGCAAAGGTCCTGAGGTCTGAACGAGAATTGAAGATGGAATGAGAGTCAGGAAAGAGAGAGGCTAAGTTTGGGATGTACTATAGATGAGGGGCCAGTGGGTACCAGGAGATATCAAGGTGATATCTGGGAAGCTGGCAGCACAGGCCATGAGCTTGGAAAAGCATCACCTGGATGGAAGGGATGGGGAAACAGAACATTGGACAGAATTGCCAATGGAGAGATGGAAGATATGTGGGCACACGGGTCACGGAGATATCGTAGAAACAAAGAATATGGGTGTGTAGTTGATGCTGGGACTCCTCAGGGCCAGGATCCTAGTGGCAGATGGTCGAGAGCTGAGGAGAGACAACCTGTGGATTTGTGATAATTAGAGAGGGATCAAGATCAGACAGCAGCACCCAGCTGGCTCACGGGAAGTCACCGCTGGTGAGCACAAAGGGTGGCGCCTCAGAAAGAAAAAGCTGTAGTGCTTGAGCAGCATGGAGCTGACTCCCTTTAAAACCCTGTCCTGCCCAACTGAAATGTGCTACGAGCTCGCAGGAAATGCCCACCTTCCACTGTCCCAGGAGTGGCCAGAGCAGATATGGAAGGGAGTGTTCCAGGGACAACCACAGCTACATCAATGGCTCAGGGAGGCTGGAAGGTAGACGCAGCTGTCTTTTCTCACACACTTCTTTCTGCTTCTAGGAAACACTATCTCTTTATTACAGATTTACTTAGTTGTTGCTAAAGAGCAACAACAACAACAACAACAACACACAAACACACACACACACACACACACACACACACACACACACACACACACACACACACACACACTTTTACTCCTGGAAGAAAGAGAGGCAGAAATTCCTCTTTCAAACGGTCTAGACCAGTGGTTCTCAACCTGTGGGTCCTGATCCCATGGGGGCAGTGTTGAATGATCTTATCACAAGGGCCACCTAACATCATTGGAAAACACAGATGTTTACAACTCATAACAGTAACAAAATTACAGTTACAAAGCAGCAATGGAAGTAATTGTTTGCTTGGGGGTCACCACAACATTAGGAACTGTCTTAAAGGATCCCCACATTAGGAAGGCTGAGAACCCCTGGTCTGGACCATGACACAATGACACGGGGAGAAGGGTGTGGTGGTGTTACTGTAGCGCTGCCTGAAGTGCACCCAAAGTCATGTAGCCTTGAGGGAGAGGTTATCCCCTGCAGTGCATTTGGGTCCCCAAACAGAGGCAAAGTCTAAGGCATGTCCTGTCATTCCAAGCCACCTCCCATCTTAAGATCGCCTCTCCTTTCCTGGAGACGGCTCAGCAGTTAAGAGAACACACTGCTCTTGTAGGGGGTCCATGTTCAGTCCCCAGTACCCACATCAGGCCACTTAGAACTGCCTGTTAACTCTAGCTCCAGAGATCCAAGAGTCTCTCCTCCTCAATAATACAGATCCAGGCACAATTTAGGTGGTGCTTTCTGTTATCTGGGCCTGCTCTCACAGAGTCTTGTGGACTGTCAGGAACACAGCCTTCCTTACTGCATACTTAGTTTATCTGAGTCCACATGTGGACTCCGGAGGCTTGTCTGCTACCCCATGTCAGAGATGGTCTGTCTTTAAGTTTGTTTCTTCTGGGCTGCTTAGCTCTTGATCTTTCATATACCTGAATATGAGAAAGGGAACACAGCCATCTTTTCCTCCAAAATTGCTATAAACAATGGAGAGTAAGCCTACAGCAGTGGAGAATAAGCCTATCACAGTAGAGAGTAAGCCTATCACAGTGGAGAGTAAGCCTACAGCAGTGGAGAGTAAGCCTACAGCAGTGGAGAATAAGCCTATCACAGTGGAGAGTAAGCCTATCACAGTGGAGAGTAAGCCTATCACAGTGGAGAGTAAGCCTACAGCAGTGGAGAATAAGCCTATCACAGTGGAGAGTAAGCCTATCACAGTGGAGAGTAAGCCTACAGCAGTGGAGAGTAAGCCTACAGCAATGGAGAATAAGCCTATCACAGTGGAGAGTAAGCCTACAGCAGGGAAGGGCAGATCCACCTCAACCCCAAAAGGAAATGCTTGTGTTATGTGTTGATGTCCACTTGTTCCAAAGAATGACCATCCTATCCAGAGACACGGAATTAAAAACCAATCTGCCTGCTAGATCTCCCATCACATCTGAAAAACTGCCAAAATAGAAGGTGAAAACAGTCACACGTGAAGCTGGTATGGTGGCATACACCTTTGGTGGATCTCTGTGAGTTCAAGTCCAGCCTGGTTTACAGAGGAAGTTCCAGGACAACTAAGGCTACACAGAGAAACCCTGTCTTGGAAACAAAACAAAACAAACAAACAAAAAACCCAACCAAACAAAAGATTCACACATGGAACTCTTTTTTACTCTTACCAATCTACTTTATTGAAACAACTGGTTTAATGTGAATTACCCTTGGATAATTCTTCCCAGACTACCATAACTGAGTGTGTTCCTCCCATCCCCTCTCACTTCACACTAATTTCCTTCAGAGACATTATAATTATTTACACCCATTGGTTCTTCTGCATACTTGTTCACTTATGAATTTTTAATAGATTACATGTTAAGTTCTGTTCTAACTATAGCATAGGAGATGGAAGGAGTACAAATATAACTCCCTGAATAGCACTTGTTATCCTTGGCATATTGCAAAAGTGAGTGCTCAATTAATCACTGCATCTAATGATAATGATAAATGAGGGAAAATTGCTTCAAAGGCCATTTAGTAAAATAACAAACAGAGCCATGTATATCAACAGACCTTGAATTAACCCAGGAAACAATTTCAGCTTTGTTATGATCATGTAGAACTGAAATGAGTAAATTACATTATGATGCATAAACTACATTTCCATAAAATTTAGAAGTTTCTTCAAAACGTAGAGGGAGACTGGGTTGGTGGGCATGGTATGTAACCCCAACATCCAGAGACAGAATTAAGGAGTAGCAGACACTGCAAGTTTCAGGACTACACACGAGACCAGGTCTTCAAGTAAAAAAGAAGCAAAAATGGGAAAGAGTATCTCAGGGAACCTTAGTGGCACCCCAAGCCTGGAGGAGTAAGGTTTAGGAGTGAGAGAGAGCTACAGGATGGATAAGGCCTGTTGCTCTGACGCCTCTTTCTTGCTGCTCAACAGTCTCACCATTCAAACCCCTTTCCACTTGTGATATAGCAACTTCCTCTGAATTTAAATTTTCTAGCACAGAGAGAGGTTCCTTAAAACTCAGGAAACGTAAGGGAGGGAGGGAGAGGGAACTGGGATCGATATGTAAAATAAGAAAAAATCCTCAGGAAATAACTTCCAAGTCTCAGGAAGTACCTGAATTTACAAGATTTGCAAGCTCTGCCCCCTTCCCAGCCAAGGCTAAGTAAGCAGTAAAGACTAGTGGGGAAAGGCAACTCCCCAACCTGACCTGCCAAGCTTCCTGTAGGTTGTGGGTGGAGCTTCAGGGTCGCAGCTTTTGGATGTGTCATCTGTGCTGCGGTGGGCATCTCAGTGATGCAGTTGCCTTTGATTCATCCATGTTGTAAACAAACCCTCACACATATGCTTGAGGGAACCCAAGAAACTCAAGGGTTCAGGAAGCTAGACATGGGTGGAATAGTTTCTTTGATTTATTATTGGTTCCCTATCTGAATTGTTCAAATATTTATGTCTCCACAGTAAACGTCACACTGTTGGGTTCCAATAGAGACAGAGCAAAGAGAAGCATGTGAGAGTAAGGTGTCTCGTGATGTGCGGTCCTCCAGGTGTTGAGGCAAATGATACTCAGAACTTGACCTCTCACGAAACGACTCTGCCAAGCACGTAGCGGGTATTTAACCACTCTTCCCAAACTGCTGTATCATGACCCCAAAATGCCCCATTTGTCAATAATGTTTAAGGTCAGAGAGGTTTCCAATAGCAACCAAGTCCTCAGTGTTAGCATCCAGATACTCCTTGGCCCTGCCCCTTGGGGACCTGGCAGAGTGTTTTTGGTGGCAGTACCCTATATACTGCCGTAAAAGGTCCCTTTAAGAGACAAGCTCTGCCTACTTTCTGCCTGTCTTTGCCATTCCTCTGAAGAGGCAGCCAGATTTCTGTCTCTCTCCTGTCTTTCTTTGTTGCTCTTTCTTCTCTCTTCCCTGTCTCCCTCCCCTTCTCCCAGTACAACGTCCCCCTTAAGTTCTGCCTGTACGGTGTATTTGTCTCACCCCACCGTGGGATCTGCTAACTTACACGCCGTACGTCATAACACTCAGACTGCACAGTTCTCTCCAAACCCTTGACGGCTTCTAATAGATTACCTTCTAGACAGTTCCTGCGCCCTGTTTTTTCCTAGACATAATTCTTGAGTCTAGTTCTCTTTTTCTCACTCAGCCCCTTCATACTCTTTCGACTGGTGGGTGGTTACTGGCGTAGTGTGGGAGAGAATGCCACACCAATGATGAGCGGTCTGCTTGGGAACACAATCTCAAGGCCTGTAACTACTCAAACATTTTTTTCTTTCCAACCCACTTTCCTGTTGTTTGGGCTCTATCGAGGGATCAGCAGGCTGAGTGTGTGGTTTCTGTACTCTAGCTTGACCTGACTCTGCTGCTTCTTACCATATGCCTCTACCTGCATCCCTTGCATCATAATACCCTCTCTCCTCTCTTGTCCCCTCTCTCCTGCTATCGTCGGTGTGCTGTAGACTCGGTCCTCTGTGACCTCTGTGGTCTTGCACCATCAAACGACCTTTCAATTTGGCCCCTGCTGCTGTCTTTTTCTTTGAGTATTTCGAAAAAAAGTCTGTACAGCCCTGGCTGTCCTGGAACTCTCTGAGTAGACCAGGCTGGCCTCAAATGCACAGAGATCCTCCTGCCTCTGCCTCCTCCGTGCTGGGATTTAAAGGGTGCGCCTTCACCACCTCACATATTTTAAATTCTCTTAAATGGAACTCCCCAAGTTTTCTCTTTGTTGTATCTAGACCTACTGCCAGGGCACACACTGGCTGTTTTAGGAGCTCACCGTACCCCTCTCCCAGAAGGTAATGGGGTGTCTAATGGTAAAAATGTAATTGTTTAATGAAAGTCAGTGGTGGGCTTCATAGTGGGACAGCAACAGGCAAGACAAGATGAATGGAAATATTTGTTGAAAGAATGAAGAGCCAACCATCTGGAGCTGTGTTAAATGTTAAATGTAACAAAACATGATTCTACTTCCTAAAATTCATGTCTGCAAAGGTAGAAAGAAATAGAAGCACAGTTGGCTTTGATGAAAAATCAAAGGCAATGTGAACAAAATAGTCCTGCTTTTGAAAAACAGTGTTTACATAAGAAAATGATATAGTACACATAAAGAAATTACATATCCACATAGTATATATGGACATGTTTGACCGCAGTTTTCTCAGAGTGATGAAAGCCTTGGGGATATTTTAATTTCTTCTTAAATCTTTTGAGTGTATCTTTCTATACTGCACACTGAACACTTGTGAATTTGATTTTTATAAACAGGATATTAAAATTATTTTTGTATAGGACAGTTTTAAATGTGCAGATCTTTTAAGCTAATAAATCCATTTTAAAGGATAATTAGAATTATGCTCAAGCATAGTTCTATAAAGTTTAAAAAATTTTTTCACCTGTGTAGAAGAACCTATTTAATTCAAGGTTTCTCTATAAAAGACTAAAGAATGAATCTTATATTTATTATTATTATTATTATTATTATTATTATTATGTTTTTACATTGTTTCAAGAAGATTCAGTAATTCAGTGTAAACCTGGTTGAGCCTAACTAACCAAAGGGTAAAGGTAAGGATAGAGAACGAATCTCTTACAACAGCACTCAGGGAAGCCTTTGGTCATTTGTTTGCCAATATCTGGACCCTTTTTCCTCCAGATACCAGAGATTCCTAAGTTTTGGTGTTAGAAAGTTGTTGGTTTTTTGTTTTGTTTTGTTTTGCTTCAGAAAAGTATGGGAAATAAATTTATACAAAAGCATAAGGGACCATAACAATTGGCACTTAATAAAAATGTTTCTTCCCTCACCCTGAGATTTGAAGCTAGGACAGTAAAGATAAGGACCCATGGTTGGCATTTACAACATGCAGCTGAATTTTCTGGAGGTTGTCTTGAGACAATGTTGGAAGGCATGCTGTCTTGGCACCAGGCTCAAGTCTTGGTATTTGCATTTTAACCAGGACAAGGTTTTAGTTAAAGGAGTGAATTTGCTATTCATTTCTCCAAACAACGAGCTGGAGATTCCATTACAAATGGTGGGGATAGCCCAATTCAAAATCCTTACAGTGTCTTTCCTTACAGTTTGTGGATAAGCTAGCTATTCAGAAGCCAGGAGATGCTCTGAAGCCAACAAATCTAATTCAAGGCAAGAATTAGGCAGAATAGGGAAGTGCTCATGTTTTCTTTCACTCTGAGGGTGTTCACAGCCCAGGTGAAATGGGAGCTTTCTCAGACCTGAGTGCAAGGAAGGAAAACATCATAGGAAGGTTAAAGAGGGGCCCTGTGAAATCTTACACAAGCTCCATGCCAGGGAGGAGCCAGGAGTGAGCCCATCTTCTCCCTGTGGAGTGCAAACCTCTCCACAGCTGTGAGGACAGTTGGGAAATAGCCTCTTGGTTTCTTAACCATAGGTTACAATTTATGTGACTTCTGGATACCTGGGTCACCCAAAGCTCTGGATGGGAATGCGTAGTTTAAAATATTTGAGGTTTTTTTAGTAACCTGGTAACCACGCAAGAACAAACAAATTCTCTCTGCTGGAAACCATCAAAAACTTTCCAAATAAAGGAGAGGTGGCTAGTGGTTAAGAGCCCATATGCTTTCTTGCAGAGGATGCAAGTTTGGTTCCCATAACCCAGGTCTGGTGATTCAGAAATGCTTGTAACTCCAGCTCTGGCTTCTGTAAGCATTCCAACACACGCATGCATAGCCACACATATAGGCATATTTAAATAATTAAAAATGATACAAGTGAGAAAAAATTACCAAATATGTTTACGAAATAGGAGCTCACATTAAATCCCCCCAGATGGTATAATGAGCCTTTATTATATAAAGTCATATAATAAAAGATTGAAAAGTAGTAATGATGCTCAGATAATGCAATTATTGTATAGACACACACTTTATAATTCAAAGACAGAAAAGATATCTTTGAAAATGAGAGCAGCAGATGATGAAAGGGTTACAAGGAAGAAACTGTAAAAAGATGGCAATGACAAAAGGGATGATATGACCATGGTTGGTTTGAAGGCTGGTGGGGTAGGGGTGGCGGTGCACACCTTTAATCCTAGTACTCAGGAGGCAGAAGTAGGGAGATCTCTGCATGTTTGAGGCTTACCTAATCTACAGAGCAAGTTCCAGTGCAGCCAGGGTTACACAGAGAAACCCTGTCTCAAAAAACAAATCCAACCAACCAAATAAACAAAAAGGGCAGTTTGGGAGAGTTAAAAAGAGAAACAAAATACCAAGAGATCTTAAATTACCTGGACTATAGTATGTAGAAACAGATGTATCAAGAAATTTTGCAAGAGAAGTCAAGAGTTGTATAAAATAATTTAAAAGACTGGCTGTTATAAATCCAAGCCTCAAGAACAGCAAAGAAATAAGAGAAGACAGGGGAAGGAAAATATTAAAAACATTAAAGAAATAATCATGAAGGGAGAAGAAAGCTCAGTCAGTAAAGAGCATGCATGGCAAGAACAAGGACACCAGTTCAATCCTTGGGGCCCACGTTAGCATAGAAACAACAACTAATATCAATCAACCAACAGACAAAAAAAGCAACAAAACAAATCTGAGAGTGGTGGCATGACTTTGTAATTACTCCAGAGTTAGGGAAGCAGAGACAGGCAGGTAGTTAGCTTACTTGAAGAGTTACAGGCCATTGAGAGATGCTTTCTAAAAATACATACATAACATACATACATAGATGCATGCATGCATACATACACACACACACACACACACACACACACACACACACACACATTATGATGACTAATCTTGATTGTCAATTTGACACACAAGGGAAAAGGGGGTCTCTGTTCAAGAATTTTCCCCATCAGAATGTTATATGGGACATTTTCTTGATTGCTAATTGATGTATGAGAGACTAGCCCACTGTAGGTGGTAAAATCCTTAGGCAGATGGCCCTGGGCTATATAAGAAAGGTAGCTGGATATAAGCCTTGAAGCAAGGCAGTAAACATTATCCCTCTGGTTTCTTCTTCAAGACCCAGCCTTGAGTTCCTGACTTGACTGATCTCAATAATGGACAGAGCCTGAAGGAGAAATAAACCCTTCCCAGCCCTCCACACCTTGAAGCTGCTTTCAGCAACAAGAAAACAAACTAGGACACACACAGAAATTTAAGAAGAAAGGAGAGAGAGGTGGAGGTGATGGCCTGAAAATTGTGCACTCCTGGTAAAAGATAACAATGTGAAGACACCAGCAAGCCCAGAGTCTTAGTTAGGGTTCTATTGCTGTGAAGAGACACCATGGACACAGGAACTCTTATAAAGAGAAACGTTTAATTGGGGCTGGCTTACAGGTTCAGAGGTTTAGTCCATTATCATCATGGTGGGGAGCATGGCAGCATGCAGGCACACATGGTGTTTTAGAAGGACCTGAAAGTTCTACATCTTGATCCACAGGCAACAGAAGGGCCCTGTGTGGGGCATAACTTAAGCATATCCAAGACCTCAAAGCCCACCTCCACAGTGACATACTTCCTCCAACAAGGCCACACCTCCAAATAGTGTCATTCCCTATGGACCAAGCATTCAAAGACGTCTATGAGGACATACCTATTCAAACCACCAGACCCAGAGAATACAATTTATAAGGAACTTAAAAGACCCCATAGATAAAGGTATCTTGGTCAAATTCTAGAACACCAAAAATTTAAAATAAGACAGTAGAAGTAGCTACAGTTTTCCCTATAAGTAAGAGGATAATATGGGACTTATGCCCATAGATTTCCTAAGTTAGGTAAAACAGGAAAAAAAAATGGAAATACACAAACTTTCAATGCATACAGAAAGTATTTGTGATAGCTGACCAATTTAAATGGATCATAAATCACACCCCATGTTCTAACAAGGCAGTTAACTTGGACATCAATAATAAGGTTATACTTAGAAGACAACTTTGTGTTTAGCATTAAGAAACTGACCTTCAAATTACAGGTGGATCAAGAATGAAACTCAAATAGAAATTAGAAAATATTTTAGACTCAAATTTTACAAATTCAGACAGCAGCCCTTTCTGTATTATTTAAAAAAGAATTGGCCAACTTCCTTTAAAAACATACAAAACCCAAAGAGACTTGAGAAGAAATAGAAGACATAAAATCACTTTAAAATTTTAGCCTCCTGACAAGTAAAAACCCAAGTCCAGCTGGCACCTCTAACCAAACACCCCAGAAAGAATTCTAACTCTGCATCTATTCTCAACGTAAAAAAGGGTGGATACTTTTCAGTTCATTTGTAAGGCTGCCATTACCTTGATATTCGAACAGAAGAGCAGGAAAAAGAAAACACTATGTCAGTATTAGTTATAAACAGATACATAATCCAAATAAAATGAGCAACTCAAGCATAACAAAGCCAGTTGCACAATGTCAACTTGGTTTATCCTAGGAATATGGATGGATAAAATGTAGCAAGTTACATTGTATACTTACTATACTATCAGAAAGTCTAGATAGTTTTAGCAAGTGTGAAAAGACGGGGAAAATGTGATTAGCTGTAGGTAACATGACTACCTATGGAGAAAATTCCCCAAACCCTCAGATAAATAATTCATACTAGTAAGAGGGTTTATTAAATCTAGTAGACACAAAAATCTAGATGTAGATATTACTAGATAGTCGTTGCTGACAAAATGATGAGTTTACTTTGGCTCGGGGCTTGTGGGAATACAGTTCATTATGTCTGGGAAGGCATGCGAGCACTAGTATGAGGTGTCTGGTCATGCGGATCTACAGAGAGAAATAAGACCACAGCTCCTATTTCCCCTCATCTTTCCCCACACATCCCAGGCATGGGACCCTACTGCCCACGTTTAGGGTGTGTCTTCCCTTCTCAGATAAGTGTTTGGAAGTGCCTTTATAGACACACCCAGAGATGTGTCTGGTGAATCTAAATCCAGTCAAGTTTACCGTTAAAGTGAATTCTCACAGACATCAATAACATATTTTAAAAAATAAAAAACTAAGCGTTTGGGTCTGGGGAGATAGATCAGTTGACAAGGTACTTGCCTTGCAGTTACAAGGACCTGAGTTTGATTCCTGTGAAAAACAACCCAAAGAACAAACAAACAAGCAAACAGCAAAGCTGGTCATGGTGGTGTGCGTGTGTCTCCCAGGACCGTAGGAAGTGTAGACAGGCAGATCCGTGAGGCTCACTGGCAGTCTAGACTATTTGGTAAATTCCAGGCCAGTGAGAGGCCTTGTCTCTGGAATAAAAATGGTTGCTGGGGCTTAAGGAATACCTGAGGTTGTCCTCTGGCCTCTCACACAGGAAGAGTTCTGAGGAAGTGTTCCAAGATGAGATTTTTAAATTGTAATGTACAACTCCACCAAAAATAAAAGCAAGATGCTTAAGAAGAATGTGCAGAATCCTCAATGGATTACACGGGAACTTACACAGAACTAACTCAGGAAACAAGTGACTGTCTCAGGCACCTGCTCCAACGATGTAGACCCCGTCACCTAGATGCTCTCCGGGACCCAAAAAAGGGCTTCTGAGCCCCAGTCCTTTTCCTTTTAACAGATCACACCCGGACCTGCGTGGGCAGTGCTACAGGTACAGAGGTGAATGAATATCACTACAACTCCCCTTTTAGTCTACAGAAGGAGAGTTAGGCTTGATACAAAATGCACACAATGATAGCAAATATCAAGTATGCTCTATAGGAGAAATAAAGGTAAAAACACACACAATTTAAGACCCACTGCCAGTGAAGCAACAGAGAGCAATTGGCAAGAACCACACCCCTCAGCTTCCCCCTTTGTGTGTGGGTTTGTACACAATCAGACAGTTGCATTTGCAGTGCCTGGGGGGAAGAATAAAGGTAAGCTTGAATAACTGAGCCAGGAAGGGAAGGATTCATGTAAGTGGTTGTAAGGAATTGTTATATAAGTATGTCAACTAAAACATTGGTGTGCAATTCTAGGGGAAACAGAACAGAGAACACCTATGTGGATTATGGCAGAGAGTATTATGAGAACAAAGAATGGACTTTGAAAATGGTGCTGGAAACACAGCTTAGCGGTGGTGTGGCTGTCAAGCATGGCCAAGGCCCTAGCTTCAACACCTGTAATACACACACACATACCAGGACAATTGGCTATCCATAAAGAAGACGGATCAAATTTGGTCTCCACTTAAGAGTTTACAAAAAAAAAAAAAATACTTCTGTTGAATCAAAAACTTACAAGGGGAAGCTAACAGTGACTTTTAAAGAAATAAACAAATAAGGGGTCATGTCTTGACAACTGTTAAGAAATTGCTTTCAGGTGAAAAGTAAAAGCCAAAACAACAAAGAAAAAAATGGTAAGTATCAGGTACAACATTAAAATTAAGTGCTTCTTGGGACTGGAGGGATGGATGGCTCTTCGGTTAAGAGACAACCGACAGGGATTCAGTTCCCAGCAGTCACATGGTGGCTCACAACTTCTGAAAATGCTATTCCAGGGGATCCATCGCTCTCTGCTGGTGTCTACAGGTACTGCATGCACATGGTGCACAGACGTGCAGATACAACCCTTACACATAAAAGAAAAATAAATCATTCTTTTGGTTTTAATTAGGTGCTTATGAACCAAGTGGGCACACCTGTAATTCTAGGGCTGGGGTGTCTAAGGCAGGAGGGTGTCAAGAATGTGGCCAGTCTAAGCTATGTTAGAGAGACACTACCTCGGAGGAAAAACTAATAAAGCATTAACAATAAAAGAAACTCTAGTCTTGATTGACATTGAAACCAGGGCAACAATTTCCTCTGAGACGGAAGACCATTGGACTTGATAGATGATGACCAATAAATTTTCTTAACCCAGCTTGATGATCTCATTATCCATGTTTCCTTTTGACTTTGACTTTGAAAATGTTTTCACATGCCATGTATTCTCCCCAAAGTGACTTTCTCCTGGGGAATTCTAAGATCCTATTAGCATTTGGGAGAGACATGGGAGAGGGTCCAGCATACTTCCTGTCCCCTTCCCATTGGGTAGGAGCAGTGGTTGCCTGGCCAGAGCTTTTCAGACCATAGCAGCTCTTTGCTAAGACTTACTTCGCATTTTTAGAAGAAGAAGAAGAAAAACGTATGCTATTTGTATGCCCTACTGTCACTTACAGATACCCCATTTAAAAAAAAAAATGAGTGGGATTTACTCACACGGATAATTGCCAAGATTTTATAAAATGCCCTCCATCTTGGCTGAGTTTATGGGACCTACGGCCTGATCTAGCTGCCCAGATGCATGGCCTGGGGAAGGCAGGGCTTTCAGTTCCATTTTCAGCTTTCCCTATAATGCCCTTCTCCCCATAAGCACTTAAAGCCCGAACGACTGCCAAGAAGCATAAAAACAGCTCCCTCAGGCACCTTGCTTCTTATCCCAAATACGTGGGAAGATGGCAGAAAGATGCAGTTGCTCCAAATCCATCATGATACTGGGATTTCACATTATTTTAAGCTCTGTGTCCGAGCGTCCCTCATTCACACCCTGTCAAGCACAGCACGTTGAACTCCTACCCTGGGAAGTTCCAAACGATGGAAAAACTCTTGAGGGAAATTGATGGCTGTTTGGCTCTTGGCTTGAGCTTGCGTAGAACTGGCATTCCAGAAAGCCGGTCCAGGACACCACCTGATCTGAGTCTTTCCCTCAAGGGGTTCAGAATGTTCCTCACAGAGGGACCTCACATTTCACACACGGATGCTTGAAGATCTTGTTGCTACAACACAGCCTCACTAACCATGGTAACTGGACTGGCCAAACCCAAAGTTGGACTATGTACATGGCATACGAATCAAGTTGCCTTAATCTTGCATTTTTGGCTCATTTTTCCTAGCCACATCCTAAAACCAAATGGATTGAATTACTAGATGAAAAATAAATTCTGTCCGTGGGAACCGTTGCTATTGTCACAGAAAACAAAAAGAGAGGTGTTTTCCAACCATGCCTAAAAAGAGGTGAAATCATTGTGTTTTTTTTTTTTCTTTTCTTGGGGGGGGGAGAGACTTAAATTCTTACCACATGCAGGAAAACAGTCGGTTGTTTAATTGGACTGCCTACTCAAAGGCCTTTTGTTATTTTTAATTGTGTTTTAAAATATCAAGACCAGGGAAACCTTTCTGGAGAACAATTAGGAAATGTGTATTAAGTCTTTAAAAATGTATGTAATTTTATCCTGTCTCTCCAAGTCTGAGAATAATTATGAAGGTGCCTGATGATTTAGCTTTGCGGGTACTGAATGCTACGGTTACTTTAATAATGAGGTAGAGGTGGGTTGCTTAGATGTCCAGCATGGGAAATTGGTCAAATAACTTACTGTGTAGAGGAAGTTCTTGAGAGCTTAAATGGACCCCTGGATGCTTCAATGGCCTCTGGATTAGGTACTTCTGCATCCTTTATATGCTCTTGTCTGAGAGCCAGCAACATGAAGCGTACACAGTGTCCAAGCTCTCTGTGTTAACCCCCTCCCACCAGCTAAGCTTATGGTCACCAAGAGTCCCTTGTACTTGTTCCCAAACCTGTTTGTATTGCTGTAGTTTTTACTGTAATTATAGAGTTTAATTAAGCAATATGTACAGCAACGAAATAACAAAGAGGTTCCTAATTCCCCTAAAAATAGACTAGAAGTTTTAGAAAGACTGGGTAAGTTGAACTGAGAAGAAAGAAAAATTTAAAACACAACCTGCTGAATTACATGATGGTGGACAACAGTAAAATGTTATAATCTCAGCACCACTAAAGCTGTTCTGAATAACTGGAGTCTGTTCTCCCGAGCCATTCATGCTGAAAGAATCAAGGGATTGACTTGAGTTATGGACCTGTTCAAGTTCAAAAAGGGCAGAAAGGAGGGCCCAAGCCACTGAGACCATGCCTGAAGCCTTGTCGAGGTTGGATAAAGTGGGGTGATCACCAGTGCTATGAGTTCTTATGTAGTAGTGACATTCTTCTTTCAAAGGTCAGACATGCCATCCTGTGCCCAAGACTGGGCCCAGTGTGTTGACTTGACTTAACTCAGCCAACATTCAAGATTCCTTGAGGACATGATATGACACCTGAACTTTGTATTTTTCTCACAAGTTGCCTTTGGGGTTCTTTCAGAGTGACTTCTTGCAGTGCTGACCCTTGGACTTACTTCCAAGGTGCCTGAAGTCACCTATGGAATAGAAGCTCAAGACTCAGAAGCATCTAGGGGGATTCTGCCCCACACTGATGTTTGATATCGGCTCTTCAGCCACCTAGCAGGTGAGGTGAGCATTGCTTTCCCTCCTCTAGTTAATATTCCAGGTCAAACCTCACTGAGCTGTGTAAACGGAGGTGGAGCTTTTCTGTCTCTACCGCCCATTCCCAAATAACCACCCAGAGGCTTAATATTCCTTATAAATAGTCCACCAAGAGCTCAGGCCTGTTACTAACTAGCTCTCACATTTGAAGTAAACCCATATCCCTTATTCATGCTCTGTCATGTGGTGGTACCTTTATTAGCATGGCGTGTTCATTACCCCTGTGGTCTGGCTGTCATCTCCTCTGACCCCGCCCTTCTCCTTTCCATCATCCTTAGTTTGGTTGCCCTGCCTGGCTCCTGGCCAATCAGCGTTTTATTAAACCAGTTTGAGTGACAAATCTTTACAGTGTACAAGAGGATTATTCCACAGCACAGTTGAGCTCTTATTTTGGTTGTGGTTTTGATTTGCTTTGTAACGGTAGGCATGTGGCTTGGCCTATATGGACTTTCTTCGTTTGTATTCTGAAGAAGTGATAGCCTCTCAGATTCTTTTCAGCACCAAAGGTTTCCATGTTTGTGTTATGAGTGGTGCTCTGTCATTAGAACTGTGCCTGAAGTCCTACCAGGTTTTACCTAACTATGGGATGAGTGCAAAGAAGCATGCAGATGAGTATGTTGTACATGGTTGGGTGGAGTTGAAAATATAGACTATTAACTAAATAAGGACATGATCAGTTTCTAGTCTCAGTACCTAAATAGCCAGGCCCTTTTAAACTGTTGAAGCAGGAAGAGATGCAGTTGCTTTCTACCAGAGAATGTGAGGGGAGATATCCACGTTAGGCTTTTCAGGCAATCCCAGCCCTTTCCTACCCTGTACAACTCTACTTGGAAGCCGCTTTTCTTGATGAGCCACTATTATGGGGTGTCTCTCTTATGGGATGGCACCATAATGATTCATTCTTCAAGCAATTGGGATTCTAGTTCAATCTTGACAATATGAAGAGTAAAATGTTAACCAGAGAAGCAAATGACTGGTTCAGGATTGCCTTTTTTGGTGATGATAGAACAGCAGTGTCAGAACTCTCTTTCCTATGGAGAGCCCTTCCCAACAGTCCATCAAACCCGGTCCCTTTCTAAGACTGCTAGACTCAGGACCCCGCAGGACCAGAAGTTCCTGTGGAAAGCCTCCTTTGCTTTGTGTGGTAAAAAATATCCAAGGAAGGAGATTATTGTCTTTATTCCTCCCAGGGACGGGGAGAATTTCCAAGTCCACTCTCCTGGATCACTTGCCATACCTGTTGAGATATGGCAAGCTTCCTCCACACACGCTATTTTATTCAGAATATGGGTGTATACAACTCTACCCGTGAAATGCTAATTAAGCTAATGACAGTTGTAGCACACCACCATACACAGACCTTTCCTTGCCTGCAGATTTGTGCACATCTGATACTCTCTCTTCATGGGGCCTCTTTACCCATGTCTGTTTATTCTGTCTAGAGCTCTGTATTTGTCCAAGATGGTGGCCTTCCATCCTCTTGTGAGAAACAACTCATCTTTCTTGCTTTCATTAAGTCCTTCCCCCTGACACCTGACAGTGAGATTCAAGGGTCTCCTCTCCTTCTAATCAAGTGTCAGCAATGAGAACAATGACAGATCAGCTCTCTGATGATAACTGAGCAGCCACTTAGCATGTGTGAGGCTCAGGTCTACACCTTCATTACTTCCCAAGAGGCTCATGAAATATGGGTCATCTCCCATGATCATAATGCAGAGAAGGTAAATTGTCACGCAAGGACACACATGAGAAAAGGATGGGACAGAATCACAGAGCCCCTAGTTCACTGATGTGACGCCACCTGCCTGGTCCCTCTTTGCCTGCCCCACCACCCACCCTACCTCTCTCAGACCTGTTGTTCCTTTCCAGCCCTGTGTCAAGCCACCTTGGGTAGAACAGTCAGACTTTGTTTACTTATGTGGCAGAGCTGGGGATGGAAGCCGGGCCTCCCCTATGCAGCGCCCTTCAGCCCTCGGCCAGCAGCTACTTTCTCCTTTTTGCTGCCTTTCATTTGAACACATTTCTCATTTCCTGTCACTCACACCCTCACGAATTCTGTTCACATGTCTCCTTTCTCTGTTAGTCCATGGAGTCCTTAACATAACTTGGACTTTGCCCTGCACTGCGTCTCCCCTTGTGCTGTACATTGGCTCTCTCATCTGGGAGCTGTGTAGCCAGCCGCAGGCAGTTTGCTCAGCCTTTCTGTACCTATCACTTCATCATTAAAATAAAATGCTAATTCAAAAACATAATTCTAAATTCTGCAGGAAATTGATTGAATGAAATGATTTAATAAATATAGAATTCTTAGAAGCCTGCCGGAAACACAGTGAGCATTTGTTGAATGCTAGCTGCTCCTAGCTGGATTTGCACAAGCACAAAAGATGTTTCCTACATTTCGTATGAGCCAATTCCTGTAAATGTCTAAACTCCATTCACAGCTTAACATGTGAAAAAAATAATACAGCAACTGCTCACTTTTATCTTTATTTGAAAATGCCATCTTTTTACATTTTACTGTTAGGCGTGCCAGCATTCCCACGAAGGAACATACATGCTACCACACTAAAAACTTCGAAATCTGCTCAAGTTACAAATGGTCTGCATCAAGGATTGGTGATTAACTGAATGAACAAGTATCTCCTCAATATTCACCATGAAAGAACAGGTTCATTTTGTTTTCATATTTCCCTGTATTTTTCCTGATTATGTGGAGCTTCTTGCTTCTATCTATGCCTCTTCAATAATCTCAACATTTTTGACAATAGCTACAATAAAATTTATTCATCCAATCTTAGTAATAACTGTTTTCTTAGATAAAGCCTTTGGAAGAAGCGACTTTTGTAATGGTAACTTGGCTGAATCTGACACACAGAGGATCCCTTAGGAGGCTATAGTGGTATGGTAATTTCAAGTCATCATTGGGACCAATTATAGGAAGGGCAAGATGTAACAGCCTAGTTCAGATCAAGGCTTGTACTCCAAAATAATAATGTTACATTTTGTAAACTGTTCACAGATGATCAGATGTTTTTCCAAATCAGACCAGGATCTTCACTTTAATGAGGCTAGGGAGGTTTCACAAGCATTTTGAGTGTCTTGAATGATTTAGCATGTGCAGATGACAGCAAATATCTATTTAACATTTATTATGTACCACTTACAGCCAAGCATTTCTAAACCAAAAACCTAAAGAAACCCAAGTCCACAAAGTTCCAAAATTAAAAACTGTGAGCTTGGAAAAGATGCCACAAGGGAAAACTTCTACCCCTGATCTCATGGGGCAGGTCTTGTGAAAATATGCAGGTATTCTATATTTCCATTCAGACTGTGTGCACAGTCACATCTGAAACAGAGATAAATTTTGTGATTTGAATAGAGTCCTGTCCTCCAGGTAGCTCATTATTTGTGTGACAATATTCCAAAATCTAAGGGTGGAAATGTGAACTCTGAAATGATTTCAAACAAGGGATATTCATCCTGTGTTTTCAAGTCACTCTAGACATGAAAGATTAACCCCTGAAGTAGTCTGACTCACTAACATGGGAAATATATGTGCTAGGCAGAACCAGACAACACAGGGAGAAAAGAAGAGCTGCCGGGATATTGAGGAAAGTGTAAATAAAGAAAGGGCAAGAATTTCAAAAGCAGGGATGAGGTTGGTGCTGGGTCAGATAGAAGACAGCACATGGGTACTGTAGACACGGAAGAGAAGGGCTTGGCCCTCAGAGGTGAGTCTAGGGTGTGCCTTTAAGGGTGGGAACAAAAAAGTGTGTGGGAAACAGAACTGAGGATTGGTCTGGGGCCAGATCATGAGGAGAATTAAATCTGCTCTGGGAGCTCAGGCTCTAGTCCATAAACTGAGATTGTTCTGAGCCAAGGGGTGAGCAAAACTAGGTCTTGGATGATCTGGCTGCAGAAGGTAGGATGGTTCTGACCCAGGAAAGCCCAGAGACCAGCAAGCAGGTCATGCATTCACCATTCCTGGTGGAGAGTCCAATTCCCAGCCCTGTCATCTCACCTGCTGTCATAAAACGTGGGAGGACATTTGTTCCAAACTAGAAAGATAATAGATTGGGATTATCAGTAAGATTTTACAAAGGAGTAGTGTGTTTCTTAGGAGCCTTTCCTACTCTAAATACCTCTAGTGATATTTAAATGTGCACTATACACACACACACACATACAGTTTTTGCCCATTTAAATTGACAGTTGGATATCAATATGTTTATCAATATGCAGATGATCGGGGAATGTTCTTTGAAAATTTGTTATTATTGCGCATCTATAATTTTTATGCATAATCATAAATTGCCAGGAAGCATTTCACCACCCACGAATGAACTAAAGAAATCCAGGACTAAAGCTTTAAATGAATGGTTTTCCAAATCTGGGCCTAGTCAGTTCTAAAGCTGAGGCAAATATTCTACCTTTAGAATTTTTCTAGTTTGTCCAAGTTGAAACATACACAAACTTTGTCCTAATGACGTTTTCCTTTCAATCATAGGGGAAAACAATACTGAATAGCTGGAGGTTTGGACCTGCCTGTGTGGAATGATTTGGGGTCAGAGGGAGGTGGGCTATATGGGTTTAATGATTGATTCTCACCTATTTTTCCCACCATAACGTCTATAAAGGAGGGGATGCATTTGCACCCCACAACTTTCAAATCTGTCTAGACCAAATGGGCACCCAGGTCCTCTATTTGGAGGTGTCTTTTTACCCCTGCAGATTCTTTCCTGATTTATGCACTAAGAACTTTGTCTAACTGTTGAGGTTATGGCCTCTTGGGAAGGCTTCCTGGATATGTTTGAAACTAACTCTTCTGGTACAAACAGTGCTATCTTAGCTATTCTTCTAGTTCCTTCTTGTCCAGGTCTTGAGGCCCCAACCCCTGTGGTAGATGAGCAAGGAGGGTCAGAGGTCAAGGCTCTTAGCTCCTCTCCTGATGTACCTTCATCCTGGGCCTTCCTGTCAGGATGCGTAGAATTATCCTCCTGTATAGCTAACAACAGAACACTGGATTAGCACACAAGAAATGTGTTTCAGGCTGAGTGATTAGTAAGGCTCCTGTGACATGCCAAGTCACAACTTGTCACACTGCCTGGATGATTCACTTGGCCCTACAGACTCCCCCAACACACTCTCATGACTCACCTGAGTTTTACTGTTCAGAAGTCTGACCCTTCTACCTGGAAAGTCACTCTGCTGATCGGGATGCTAATTTGCAAGCCACATGCTACCTTGGTTTGTGCATAGGGCCATGAAGTGGGTACTGGTGACACAACCCTGCACAGATGGCTCCAAGTTATTCACCCAGGCAGCTGTGTTTAGTGGCTGTGGCAACATAAATATCACAAGCCTACAGATGATAACTATGTAGGATCATTCATGGGTCAGGGGTCACTGAGCACATGTCTAGCTTCTTGGTGCAGTGGGGAGGGGTAGAATTTACTGGCAAATAAAACAGAAGATACTTGCCAAATATCTCATTTCCTGCGTGCAACCAGATGGCTGTGAATCATGTAAGAAAAAAAAAAAACATCATGTAAAAAAGAAAAAAAAAATCCTTCTCAGTTCCATGGACAAATATTTCAGGTTAGTTACAAATAAGCAATGTGTTTGCTATTGTATGTGTTTGTGAGAAAGTTCTACATTGGAAAATTTACAGCTCAAGCATGTGAGAAATATACAGCACTTAAACATTCATTCTCCCAAGGTGTTCTGGATCAGCAATGTATAAAATAACTCTTCATGACCCAACAGAGGTTTTGGGGGTCTTCAAAGTGCTACGCAGAAAAGGGTGTACATGAAGTAGAACATGTGTGTCGCTGTGGTGTAATTCTCTCGTTTGGAAGCACCACTTTTGTTGTGACTTTAAGAAGAGAAAGTGGACATTTTTATTACTTCTTTTTAGGAGAAAAAGGAAGGAAGGAAGAAGAGAGGAGACTGGATAGATTCTTGGCTATCTACCAGGCCTAAGGCCTGTGAAGGAAACAGTTAGGGCCCACGGGCCAATATAGCTCTCTGCCCAACACCTGCCTCACTCAGAGCAGGAAGCAAGCCTCAGTGTCCCACGCCACAGAAGGAAATGTCACTCTTCAGTACGACCTAGCACACAAGGTCTGGCACCATCCTCTGGCCTCCTGACAAGAATGCTCACTGACAGATTCCAAGATATCTTAAGTCCATCTGGTGTGTTCTGAAGATCAAAAACAAATGTGTGGAGCCTCCCCTTCTTGGACCCACCCTCTCACTCAAGCTCTGACCTGCTTTCAGGAACACTTAAGCTCTGTGGGTAAAGCCTAGACTTGCTCTAAGGAAGGCTCTTGAAGAGAGACTTGCACACGGTGCGTGCTACCTGGCCTTCCACACCTCACTGACTCAAGAGACAAGACAAGACACCTATCAGTGCCTCACATACGAGAGAGGCAGCCTGGCCAGGAGGCCAGCTGTGTGATGAAAGGATTGTTTTCCTACAAGACTTGCATCCAGTGCTAGGAGGAAGCCTAGCACTGACTTTTTAGGGGGAAGCATGTTAAGGCTCAGCGGCATCAAACAGCTTGGATGAGCCTCACCAAGCTAGCAGAGCAGTTAGGGTGAGATACCAAAGCTGGGGAGGAATGTCTTCATTTTTAATGCTTTGCTGTCCTAGATGTAGGTCTAGACAAGAAGGAATACATTTAGGCCAGCTCTTCTTCAAGAGAAGTTATAGACAGGGCTTTGTGGGTGATAAGACGTGGTGGCAAGAGAAAGGGAAGCACCAGGCAGCATTTATATCTGTCCCTAGGCACACACCTGTTTGACACAGGTTACACATCAGATAGAAAATACTATCTGCACCAACTCGTTTCACCTGAACAGCAGGTTCAAATGCCAAAGTAGACGGAGAAGGTGAAGGAGCCAGAAAGTGAAGAGGGCTTGGGGTGGCAGCAGGTTGGGGTGTTCCCATTCTTCCTCAGGACAGGAGTTTGGCTCCCATTCTGCTTTGAACAATGGAGCCACTGTGTAAAATGCCACCTTACCCAGGAGAGGAGAAACCTAAGTTACTTTGTAAGCCCCAGGCATCTTCCTCGTTGCTTCATGGACTCCTGATACTGTGGGTTCCAGGTGGTGAACACTTAATGCCCACTCATATGGACCGTCCCAACGTCCTGGCCTGGGTTTTACTTCATTCCAGGAAACAGCAGAGAGCAACCGGGCTCCCTGGCTCTGAATTTTATGACAAGAGAGGATTTATAAACAGAACTTAAGGGCCTTCCTGAGAAAGAAGAATTGGCCACTCTTCAGTCAGGAGCTAGGGAGTTATTTGCACACCAAGCAAATAGCTCTGGAGCTCACAGCAAATGGCCCTGGAGCCCTGTCATTTGCTGACCCTGGGAATTCACCCGTGACACCTCTGGAATTTGAAAATAGCTGTCAGGCACATTACATTGTGAGACTTACAGATTCTTCTAGAAGGGATGGTCATTAGAAACGTGTGGCTCCATTCTATATGGAGAAATACCTTGCTCAGCCTAGACACTGGGGTGTGGGGGTGGAGAGGTGCCTTGGTCCCGCTTCAGTGAGATGATGGGACAGACTTAGCAGACTTCCTAGGGAGGCCTTACCCTCCCTGAAGAGCAGATGGGAAGTGGGGTGGGGGGTAGGGGGAGCAGGAGGAGAGAAGGGAGGGGGAACTAGGATTGGAATGTAAAAAATAACTTAATTAAAAAAAAATAAAAAAGAAATATGAGGCTCCTGCAGCAGGTCATGCTTGTTGGCTTTGTCTCTCCTTGTAATCTAAGTGCCTTAAAATTGCCTGAGAGAACAAACATGAAGCCGAGAGTCAGGGTTGACCAGTGTCATGGGAAGTGAGGTTAAAATCCATGTTCAACCTGTGCTCTTCCCCCATACAGCAAACAGCATCTCCCCCAGCATCTCCGTGTGTGACACACCATGGCAGATTATTCCTTTAGGATTAAGAAGCTAAGGAACCTCTTTCAAAATGAAAACACTGAGAAGAGGCAACACGTCGGGATGTTATAGGCTGAGGCCCACTATCACCCCAATTCATATGGTGAAGTCTTAAAATACCTTAGAGTGTGATGATACCTGCAGATGGGTTTTTAAAGATGTGGTTAAACACATAGACTTTAATTCAACATGACAGACACCCTCGGAATAAGACAAAATGAGGATGTTGGTTATACTAAGGGAACCTCAGGTGAGAGGACTCATGAGAGAGAGAGCCAGGTAGGGGGCAGGGGAGGCTGAGGAAAATGCACAGGAAGGACCTGCAGTGTTAGGCATCCTTCAGATGTCCTATTGCAGAATCAGGAGAGAATAGGTTGTCACTTGAGCACCTGGCCTGTGATTCTTAGGCTAATACACAGAGTACTTGGGTTTAATCTCAAACTATTGTTAATAGACTAAAAAGCAAACCTCAAAGCTTCCATTCTGTGGAGGAAAGGAGACCATGGATGATGGGAGGCCTTTGCGGGGGAAACTGGGCAGTGCAAAAACATGTAGAACATTGTTCAGGAACTATCTATAGGGCTTCATCTGTCTAGCCTCTCTGAACGTTAGTTGAGTCCCCTGTAATGTAGTGATTGTATCGATTGTAGCGTGCTAATGTACAGATTGTAATGTAATAATGGTATTGACTTCATAAAGCTGCCAAGATTGAATAAGACACAGGAGGAGTGCACCACGCCCAGACTTAATCCCCACTGTAAATTGTATTGTGTCTTAAACTATAGTTAGGGTAATGGTGAGGGCCGGTGAGAAGGTGACTGTGAGGAAGCAGGCTTGTAAAAGACTGAGTGGAGGTCACGTAGAGTCAAGAGCCTAGGTATCAACTCTAGGCCTACACCAGTTTCATAACTAAGATATGGCTTTGCCACCCCAATCTTCCATTTGCTCAACTATACAATGAGAAAGAAGGGAGGGGAGAGCTGAGAAGCTCATGGTTTTTTCACAAGTTGACTCTTGAAGGATTCAAGAGGGTTTTCACTCTCCCTTTCCACAGATGGCAATTACAGGTCAACTTTGGAGTCATACAAAAGGCTGAAGCACTCATTGTCCCCTTCTCCTCCCTCTTCTGTCTTGTCTGTGAGATAGGATCTCCCCATGTAGCTCAACACTAGCCTGGAATTCACCATCTTCTCTCGTTCCCCCAAGCACACCACCAATCCCCATGCCTGATCCTGATAGGTAAGAGGGATATTTTCCAAGGTCAGCTTTGGAACCTGGAGTGGCCTTTTGTCCTTTGGTGATCTTCACAGGTGCCTCTCCTCTAATCTTGTCTGTACTCAGGAAATCTAGACCCCATGTCCAGAGCAACATTCTACCAGATTCTAGACAGCAGAGGGCCATGGGTAAGATGATGGACCCTAGACAGCAGAGGGCCCTGGGTAAGATGATGGATCCTAGACAGTAGAGGGCCATGGGTAAGATGGACCCTAGACAGCAGAGGGCCATGGGTAAGATGATGGACCCTAGACAGCAGAGGGCCATGGGTAAGATGATGGACCCTAGACAGCAGAGGGCCATGGGTAAGATGATGGACCCTAGACAGCAGAGGGCCATGGGTAAGATGATGGACCCTAGACAGCAGAGGGCCATGGGTAAGATGGACCCTAGACAGCAGAGGGCCATGGGTAAGATGATGGACCCTAGACAGCAGAGGGGCATGGGTAAGATGATGGACCCTAGATAGCAGAGGGCCATGGGTAAGATGATGGACCCTAGACAGCAGAGGGCCATGGGTAAGATGATGGACCCTAGACAGCAGAGGGCCATGGGTAAGATGGACCCTAGACAGCAGAGGGCCATGGGTAAGATGATGGACCCTAGACAGCAGAAGGCCATGGGTAAGATAGACTTTACATTGCTGTAAAGGGATATCCAGGGAATTGTGTGGCAGTGTATTCTCTACCAACGTGAGAAGGCTTCGTTGCAAAAATGATTACATGTATTAGATGATAATTGGCAAATCTTTGAAAGGATCATGCATTCATTCAGGCAAACAGCTATACAGACTCACTGGCAAGATGCCGTGCTGTGCCTTGGACTGGAGAGGGACAAACAAGACATTGGGAAGAAATTCCTGAGTGGTAAAACAAAACTTACAATCACACCATGCTCTTCATATCAAACAAACATACCTCAGGGCCAGGGAAATGGTTCATTAGGTAAAGTCCTTACCTCATAGCATGAAGGCCAAAGTTCAGGTCCCAGGACCCATGGAAAAATGCTAGCATGAGCTCTTAATCAGTGCCAGGGAAGGAGAGACAGGAGGATTCCTGTGGTTCACTGGCTAGCTAGCCTACCTAGCATAACTGGTAGGATACAAGCCAATGAAACCCTGTGTCTCAGAAAAGGTGGATGCCATTTCTAATGGTGACATCAGAAGTTGTCCTGTGGCCTCCATATTTACACGTACCCGCAGACACACAAACACGCAGAGACTCATAGGCACACATGGACGCACATACACACTAATGTGTTGCTGTTGCATACCAGAATTATCCCTCGTGAAAATCATTGAACTTGTTTACCATCAATTAACCATCACTTGCCTCATTACTAACACCATTTAGTGCTTTTCCAGATTCAAGGCTCAAGTTTATTGCTAAGACAAGGATACCTCTCAATTCTGGGGAGCCAGAAAGACCCAGGTCCCTTGCCAACTACATGGCAAGCCCTCTAGGAGGACATGTAAAGCAAGAGAACAGTAGATATTTATTTAAATCTCTCTGGCCTAAACAAGTATTTGAAATGTGGATTCTACCATTGTGTGTCACTCAAATCGAGAGATTTGTGGTAACAGGGACAGAAGTCATCAAGGTCAGGCAACTAGCTTGAAGACCCTCAGACTCCATTGAGTGTGGATGCAACTGGCCTGAGTTGTACACATTGGACAGTGGTTTTCTAATGAGAGTCTGCCGGTCTCATACCTGGAAACAAAGCAGGAGGGGGAGGTCTGTGATTTCTTCATACCCAACTTTCAGCCCTCAGGATGATCCTAGGTTTAGGGGTAAACTTACAGTGTCTATACCAGGTGAGAGGAGAGTAACACGAAGAGAATAAAACATGTAAGTGATCCGTATGGACCATATTCTCTGAAGCTCATAGATGTCCAGAAGCAGATGACTGTATCTCCATCATGAAACACGTGTCTCCACTTAAGAATACCCAAAGAAATTGGCTGTGGTAGCTGGACTTGTAAGAGCATTCCTCACCCTGATATGTGAATCATAATTGTACCTGCCTCGTGTGCTTGCTGTGTGAGATAAGTGACATGGAGTGTTCACTCTGTGTCTGCTATTAAGAAACACACACTAGTGTCTCCCAGGGGAAGCATTGTTAAACCTTAGGATATAAGAAATTTCCAGTGAGAAGCAGGGTGGGAACAGGTTTGGCAAACATTTCTTGTTTTGTTTTTAAGGTTTTAATTGCAGCAAAGTATGCACCACATAGTTACCATCTTAACCATTGCTAAATGTACATTTCTATGATTTTAAAGGACATTACATTTCCGTGTGACTGTATTAAGGAATTTTTCATCTCCTCAAATTAAAACTCTACATACATCAAACAAGGACTCAGCTCCTGTCACCTCCCACTTCATTGTCTGTTGCATTAGGTTGACTACACCAAGAGCTCGCATACATAGGTACAACACTGAGCCTTTGTATCTGGCTTATTTCATTGAGTATAATGTATTCAACATCCAATAGAGTTACAGCATGTATCAGTCTTGCATTTCCTTTTAGGGCTAAATAATATTTCACTGCATGCACATACCATATTTTCTTCAAGGACAGTTGGGTTACTCCTGTCATTTGCCTATTATGAATAATGTTGCTAAGGACATGGGTTCACCACAGCTTTTTAAGATTCTGCATTGGATCCTTTTGAAATTCCCCCAGAAGTGGAATTGCTGGGCCACTTAGTAACATTGTTTTCATTCCCCCCCCATTGTAATGCTGTTTCCATAGCAGCTGCTCATTGTGCAGTCTTTCCAATAATGCACAAGCTTCCAGTTTCTCCATGTCTTCATCAGCAGTTGCTAGTGCTTGTATTTTGGTCATCACCAAGCAAATTGAGTGGGAGGTTTCTAAACATGGTTTTATGGCAAGCCATATCCTCGATTATCAAGAGATGAACATTCGGAAGATGCTCAGCCCCCAATCACCACAACATGGAGAAAAGGGGATGAGTTTCAGATGCATGGGTGCACTTTACAGATGATATGGGCAGCTCTCAGTATTAATTGTTCTGTGACCTCAAGGGAAATTCCAACAGCTGGAACTACATCTGGAGGAAGACGGTACAATGGGGAGGCAATTGAAATGAAATAAAAAGCTTCCACACAGTGAAGACAATTAACTGAATATGAAGCACAGCACACTGAGTTGACAATGGCGTTTGCACATACTATATCCAATCAAAATTAATATCCAACATTTGCAGACATCTCAATGCAAAACCTATGTGACTCTCCTGTGAGAGGCTCACAACATTCCCGGGAGTGTCTTACTACCTTTCTTTCCCTTAACCCTAATGCATAAAGTCTATATTAACAATCTCTCAATAAACTCCAACTCTGCTTCAAGAAGAAGAAAGACAGGCCAACAAAATAACCCATGTAAAAACGAACAAAAGATTGAACCAACTTTTCTCCAAGGAAGACATATAAAAGATAAATACTCAGCAGACAAAGGACAAGATGCCCAACACCACTAATCATTAGGAAAATGCACATCAAAATCATAATGTGATGTATTTATCTAAATTGCTCTGTTATCAATAAAACTCGGAAGTCAGGTATTGGGGGGGGGACCTGATAAATCAAGAAAACGGCAGAGGAATGACGAGTTGACCCTCTCTGTCCATGTTTCCCAGACTGAAAAGGCCCATGACTCTTTCTAAGCCCCTCCCTATCCCTTCCTATCTCCTCTATTATATCCTGGGTTCTCCAAAATATTCACAGCTAATTCCTGTCAGCTAGTCATTGACTCCACCCTCTGATTCAAGGTTAACTTTATTAATAGTCTTGGAGTGTTACAGTGTCAAATATTTGCAACAATAATGAGGTGGGTTATAATCTTAGCACCCAAGAAACTGAGGCACAGAGGTCACAAATTTTATACCAGCTGGGTCTATAACTTCACATCTATTAGGATGATCATAAAAATAATCATAAAAATAGGTCAGTAGCTGGTACATAGATACATAACAAGTTATAGAAAGGATGCTGAGAAACTGTAACCTTTTGACTTGTTGGAAGGAGTGTACAATGGTGAAGCTATTGTGTGGACCACTGCAAAGGGGCCTTAAAAGCAAATGTAGAACCCTCATATGATAGTATGGCACTACTTCTGGCATTATTTTCAAAAGGGTTGAGAGGAGAATCTGAAATAGATGTTTGCACTCCCATGACCACTGTGGCATTGTTCAAAATCAAGATGATGAAACAACCTGAACATTCATCAGGGGAGGAATGCTGTGATGGCTAATCTTCATGTCAGTGTGCCTGGATTTGAAGTCACCTAGGAGACACACTGCTGCATGTGTCCACGAGTGTGATGCCAGAGGATTTAGCTGGGAAAAGTGAGGGATCCAGTGTAGTACCAGCCTTTATCTCTCTGCTTCCTTCCTCAATGTCCAATCAACATGACCAGCTACATACGTCACATTCCCCTCACCTTTCTTGCCACAAAGAACTGTATCCCTTCAAACTATGAGCTGAGGTAAGCCCCTGCTTGTGTTGCTTTCATCTGATATTTGTCATAACAATGAGGAAAAGTTACTGTACTAATGCATAAAGAAAATGTAGTTCATATGTCATATACATAGCTTATACATATATAAGCCATCGTTTAGCCTTTAACAAAGGAAGTCTTGTTATATGCGAAAGTATGGCTGAATCATGAAGGAGTTTTGCTAAGTGAATCAGGCTAGTCACAGAAAGAAATATTGCATACATCTACTTAATTAAGGTATATTTGACTAAAATAGACAAAGTCATAGAAATAGAAGCTGATGACGGCCCTTGCTTGGAGCAAGAGAGAATATGGAGATGCCACTCAATGGGTAATAACGTTCTGCTTGTTAGGTTAGTGAGCTCTGTGGTACTTGGCCAAGCCTATGCTTCATGGTACTGTTATGCACTTCAACTTTGTTAGAAGGCTACATCCCCTGTCCAAAGTCCTTACTGCCAGTTTTTTTTTTTGTTATTGTTGTTTGTTTGTTTTTTTAAGAAAGAGAAGTACAACATTTGCCTAGTTATGCTGATACACTGACTGATTCCTATGCATCAGGATGAACCTGGCTAGTTTTGAAGCAAAGATGCTAAAGCACAACTCTGAAGATTCAAAGTGTAGGCTAGAGATCCAAGTGCTCCCCGTGAATGCTAAGTGCTCCCCAGTGATGGCCTTTCTCAGAAAGAAGACATAATGAAAAACTTTCCACAGGCAGAGACTCCTCAAAGTCAGCTCACAAGCTGTACCAACGAAGCATAATGAGTTGTGAGGGCTATGTCTTACTTTAAAGTCTAGAACATGCAGGGTCACTTAAATGCTTACAAATGGAAAATCACATGAGATATGGCTTTATAGCATATTTTTAGATCAAATACAGATTTTCTGAAGCTTGAAGTTTGCAGCAATTTTTCTTATGAGAAAGTCAAAAGAGGACATGGTTGGAAAATTTTGTCTATAAAACAGCTAAAATGGCCCTTTGTAGAGTTAAGCACACTTCAATCAACATTTTTATCAATGTTTTTGAGGAGAGAAAGAAGATAATACTAATCAATATATATTGAATATTTACTAAAGACATTGGCTCTTGCCCCAAGTTCATGAATTATATATTATTTTTCCTCCATCTTATACATTTAGGCTAGTGAGGTTTAGTGGTATTAAACAACTCAACTAGGGTCATGGGACTAGTAACAGACAGACGATAACTAAGAACCCAGACAGTCTGACCCATAGTCTAGTCTTAGATCTATCACATTGTGCTATGTCTTTACAGATTAAAAACAAAGACAAAAAAATATTGGTCCAGCAAGATAACTCAGTGGGTAAAGATCTGCCAAGCTGACAACGTGAATCTAAGCCCTCGGGATAGCATTGTGGAAAGACAGAACAGATTCACAAGTTGTTCCTGGCCCTGAATGTCATGTCCCACATGTGTGCACAATACAAACATACATACACACACACACACACACACACACACACACACACACACACACACACACACGTGCACACATAGATGCATAATTTAAACAGCAAAAGAAAAACATCTTAATTTGTTTGTTTTTTGAGGCAGGATTTCTCTCTGTATCAGCTCTGGCTGTCTTGGAACTCACTTTTTAGATCAGGTTGGCTTCAAGCTCACAAAGACACACCTGCCTCTGCCTCCTGGGTGCTGGGCTTAAAGATGTGTGCCAATACCACTGGATACATCTTAACTTTTAATAGACTACTGGAGTGGCCACCAAGGTCTCTTCTTCAGAATAGACTTTCTATATCAGTTGTTATCAGCTGACTGAGCTGTAGCTCACTGCTATGTGAAATAAGACAGAGCCCTGCCACATTTCACCAGGCCAGGGAAAGATTCAAACCCAAGTTTTGTAATATGACCTTTACTCTAACCATTCTGTTTTTACACCATCATAATGCTGAAAAAAAAAAAAACACAAACTACCATAAGTCAGAAGGTGTGTATATGTGTATTGTAACAACTTTCTTTCTCTTTTTTTTTTCTTTTTCGTGAATTCCAAATTTTGTCCTTTGTTAGCTGCTCAACCTAAAATGAGTGGACACCTACAATCCATTTTATTTTCCCTGTAGCTGGAAGCCAAGATTGCCTTGCCCCTCACACATCAGGGAGCATGCAGCAGGAGAGATGTCACAAATGTGGCCGGTGAGTGCTGGAGGGTCAGAACCTCCAAGAAAGAGGGCAGAACGAGCTCTTGAGACCCCCTGAAACAAGAAAGAGGTGCCAGAAATACTCTGCAGGGTGGAGCGGACCCTTGAGACCCTCTGAAACACACGCCAGCCACTAAGAACATGAAACGTGAAACTATATAGCTTTTCTACCTCAATGTCTACGCAGGGCTGGCCTGTTAAATATGAATAGACCCCATACAAGTCACAATTGCTTCTGTTATCAGTGCTAGCCGTTCTCATTGAATGGGCTAGTGTCTGCTCTTTCTCCAGAATGACTTCTGATCATTTTCAACAATTTAGTATCGGTTTAGGATGGAGATTTACATTTGCCAAACGTTTGTCACCAGAACATGACATTGATTTGTGTGGCTAGTTAGTCTCAGTTTTGCATTTAGGAGTGTGTGTGTGTGTGTGTGTGTGTGTGTGTGTGTGTGTGTGTGTGTGTGTGATAAGCTAGACTTCCGTCCACCATAGCTTACTATATCTGGTAAGAATTAAGATGGTAGGAGGATGGACTGTCTCCAACAGAGCTCGCTGCTTGCTGTTGACTGTGAATATTGCAGAGAGAAGCTAGAAGGGGAACAAAGAGAGGGCATACAACAGCTGTTCCCACTAGAGAGATGTCATGTGATGCTCATTGGCATACAAGCATATAAGACAATTTCCTCTGTCATCTATGTCTGCCATTTTTGCTGAAGAGGAGCTAGTGACCTCAGGCCCCTCCTTGCTTTCAACATCTGGTTATGGCTTAGATTGGGGAGATTTACATTTGCCAAGTATCAACACAACATTGCATGGATTTGTGGCTAGTTGCTCTCCATTTTGCATTTGGGAATGAGGTGTGTGTGTGTGTGTGTGTGTGTGTGTGTGTGTGTGTGTGTTTTCATTATCTACTATAAACTATCTCCAAACTCACTGACTTAAAACAGCAGCAATTATTCAATCACTCATAGTTGTGCAATTTGGTCAGGGTTCAGCAGTGGTGCATTGCCTCAGCAACACATAATGTTAGTGAGCTTCGGTCAACTGGGGCTACAGGATCCACTTCCAAGATGGCTCCTTTGAGAGGCTGAGATCGCCAATTCAGTATGCCAGCGGACTGTGTAAGGGCATAATCTCCAGGAACTCCAGCTCACTGGGGCCACCACAGTAACAATCTATCACAGAGTGTGCCAATTCTTGGTACCTTTGGGAATTGCTATCATTTTTCCACTTCTACATTTTGTATTAGCCAGAAATGCAATACCAATGTTTCCTAAGCATTCCCCTGGCTTAAGAAAAACCACAGGAAGACAAACAACGTCTGTGAGGGGAAAAATACTATCAGTAAACAAAACCAGGAAATAGAAGTTCTTGTTTACATAACTGTTGTGGAACCCCAGGGGATCAAGAGGCTCATATGTAGACTATAGGCATCTATATCACAGATGACAATGAAAAAGTCCCTAAATATACTTACAGTATAGACATGTCCAATAGAGATTAACGAGATAGCGCTTTTTCACGTTGAGTCACAAAAGTCCAGACTTGTGTAAGCAGAGCTTCAACTAGAATTTCAAGATCTCTCTTTTAATTTGAGTGATATTTTATGTGTTTCCCAGTGACAAGATTGTTAAAATGCTGATGTGACTGATACTTCAAAGAACTGAGTTAGAATTCCAAGTGATGATTAGACCAATAGAAGGAGTTGGTGAGGCCACAGGGGCCTGTATGTTCTAGCTATTTCCATGTTCCCAACCCATGTGAAGGCCTGTATCTTAAAAACAAACAAAAATCCCTCAAGACACAGAGAGTTAAATCACTTCAAGGTCACAGGTCACACCAGATCTGCGCACCCCCCTTTTTAAATCAATTTGTTGAATACAAAATTAAATCATTCATTTTTTCATTGATTTTATGAAACTAGGGGAGAAAGGGACCAAAGACAACAAACACAATACAGGTATTTTGAAAATTCTTCTAAGCCTTGAGCTGAATTAGAAAACAATTTTTGTAAAAAAAAAAAAAAAAAAAAAATGATGATGACTCTGGATATAATTAACAAAATCAAATATGGAATCTTTAGATAATGAATATGAGCATGTTTCTCTCTGGCCAGACATCTGCACAAGAATAACGTTTAAAGCAACAGCCTTCTTGTTTATTTCAAGTGATTCCTTTACAGCCCTAAGAGTTAGAAACACAAAATCTTGTTAGTTTCAAAATCTTCAAACAATTTGCATCTTTAATGATTTGTTTGCTTCCAGCAGGGACTTCCCCAGTTGCGTACTGATTATGAAATTTAAGCCAGGAAAATTAAGAAGGTATGTTTCACTGGTCCATTTGGCATCCTTTTCAAGGCCTTGATGCTAGTTGAGAAATGCTCATTCTTGCGTATGGTTCTCTCAAGGCCTTGGACAGAGACTCGCCATCACAACAGCAACAGCAGTATCACTGTTTGACACTGTTCAAAGGCTCTGGCTCCCTCGGTGTTGTTTGTTTTCAACATTGCCTTTTCTTGCCAGTGAGGAAAGTGATTTAGTCCTTAGTGCCACTGCATTAACACAAAGCACACCCCTGGGATGCAGAAGCAGGAGGCAGACTTAAAGACTATTGGGTGTCCGCTAGTCACTGGCTTTATTGGAGCTCTGTTAAGTTGAAATGTCCAATTTTGGACCCAGTAACTTTGGCAAGTAGTGGAAAGTTTGAAAAATGGCCAGAAAAGAGTTATGAAATTTATCAAAAAAAAAAACCAAACAAAAAAAAACAAAAAACAAAAAACAAGGAAATGGGCCTTTGGGGAAATCTAAAGGAAATAAAGCTGTTGTTTCATAAAAGAGAAGTATGTGGTGGGATTTGAGTTTTGTTGTCGTGTCTGGGTGGAGTTATTACAGGAACAGGGTACCCTCTATGAAGGGAATAGAGTCTCAAATCTAGGGTGCTCATAAGGGCCTCGATCCCACAACAGTCTGCCAAGGAGAGGTGTTAATTTTTAAAATAGGGTAGACATGTCTTTATGTAGTATCACCCCAAGACTAATTCTACTCAACCATCATGACCCTGTGTTGGTTTGGGGGCCTGAATTACTCATAGTCCGATGAGATTCAGACACTCAACCAGAAGAATAAGCTCCCCATCTAAGAGGTTCCTCCTTGTTTGTTTTCTGGGGCTTCTTTTAGTGCAATGTAAAGACGTGAGCATCTGTGAAGTCCGGTCCTCAGTTTTCCAGGGCTTTATTGTCTCAATCGTTGCAGGATCATGGCAACGCTGAGTTTCAAGTGTGTGTCTCTCAAATGAGTCAATGTGTAACTAAAAAGGCACCAGGTCCTCCGTGAACCGTGGTTCCTCACCCTTTAGGGGCTTCGGCGGGGCAGCTGGAAGGGAGAAAGTGGAAAGGACACTGAGGTGACTCACAAAAGAGACTTGAAGGCTTGACAGCAAAACTTGGCGTTTTGAAAACATTGATAACATACAAAAAACACTCTCAAATCAGTCGAGCAAGTCATAGCTCCAGGAGGCTCGCTGACCGGGTGGAGCAAATACTTCCTCGCTGTCAGGTTAACTAGGCACTTTGCAAATGGCCGGTGTTGTTGCCCCGTCTTGCCGGGCGCGAGGAAAACAGGGCTCTGAAAGATCACATTCTTGCTATTCCGACGACTTGCTGCTGACCTGTGAGGCTGGAACTGAAACCCAGGTTCCTTTCCTTGTTCCAACACCTCAGATAATAAGAGGGAAGAGAAACAGGACTCAGGCGTATACGTAGAGTTGTCATGGGATATTTTGATTGCATTCTGAGGCTCCCGAGGCTGCCAATAAAGATTGCTTTGAATCAGAGGGCAGGGCTGGCTACTAGCTGACCAAAATTAGCCATAGAGATTTTGGAGGACAGAAGACAGATAGAGAGACACGGGAGTAGTAGGGTGGGGCTTAGAGAAAATCTGGGCCTTTTTGGATGGAGAAACCAGAGGGGGAAGGGTGGGAGAGGAAAGGGGAGGAGAGAGAGAAATCACTGGTCAATTCTCCACCACCTCTCTGACCATTCAGGTTCTTAACCCAATATCTTATTCCTGAGTTTTTATTGATAAAGAATAATTAGATACTACAAAGAGTCACTTAAGGATGAAACCCTACTTAATATCTAGAGCTGCCACACCAGAGCATCCAGACAACCGCATCCCTGGACCCAAGTACACTGCCTTATCACCTGTAAGCATCGCAGGGACCTGCACACCTGCCGCCTCAAACACCACTGGAAGAGGTCATTAGGAAGCGAGGCTGTTTGCTCCTTCCCTGCCTCAGATCTGATCTTTTTGTAGCTTAAGTAGCTTTCTGAGGGTACAGCACTAGCTCCCTCTGCCTCTGACACACCAGCAAGTCTTGAGTGTCACTTGATTTATGCTGTCCCCAGCTTGTGCCAGCATGCCTCCACCACAAAGAGCGCTCCACCTACTTAAGGCACACAGGTAAGGACAGGGCACCTGTGACTCACCATCCCGCAGTTCCAACCTGGGGCCACTTGCCTTTCTTTCCCAAGTCACTTGGTTAATAGCTTGTGTTAACAGGGATATTTATAGACAGCAAATTGAGCCCCAAAGCAGCAGCTGAGTCCATCCCACTTTAAAGGGGGCCTATCCATCACAGGCCCATAGGCAGGTCCTGCTGCCTCTCCATGCCCTGCTCCCAAAATGCTTGCCTGAGAACATGCTATCAAAGCTTAATCTAAGATCGTGTGTGTGTGTGTGTGTGTGTGTGTGTGTGTGTGTGTGTGTGTGTGTGTGTTTGCACTGATTGAGAGGAGTTACTGAAGAATGGACAAGGTGGTGTTGCCAGCTATGTTCTTGTTATTGCAGTCTATCATACACAGAATGAAATACAGGAGTCTTCATCATCCAGTGTCACTCCCCGCTGCACACACACCTTAGTCAGCCACTAACTCTTCTCCCATCTCTCACTTGTCACTTCCCTCCAGCCACTGAACCTCCTGGTGATGGGAGATGTTATTTTGTAAATATGTTTCTCATACTGGTTAATAAATAAAGCACTGTTTGGCCAATGGGAAAGCAAGATAGGCGGGGCTAGGAGACAAGGAAGAAAGAGGAAGTAGTGAGGAGGAGTCAGCATGTAGAGCATGGAGAAAGCAAGATGCCGGCCTGCTGCATTCAGATAAAATGACCACGTGGAAATACTTAGATAAGTAGAAATGGGTTAATCATTAAGACAGAGCTAGCCGAAAAACAATAATAGTAACTGGCCAACAGCATTGTATCAAATATAGCATCTCTGCATGTTATTTGGGGCTGGTGCGCCAGACCGGTGGCGGGTGAGCTGGCAGAAAACAACAAGCTACATCCTGGTGTTCCCAAAAGAAGCAAGTGGGCAAGCATCTCAGGCCCCGTACTTGCACAGCTCTGTCAGCTTGCTCAGAGGTCCCACAGGCAGAGAGGTCTTTCCTGACTCCTCCATCCAAATGGCACCTCAGTCACTCCATCCCTCTCGCTTGTTTTAGTCTCTCACGCCACACTTTGGAACCTCTGCCCACGAGTCTGTAGGCGACTGATACATAAGTAGCCTCTTCCATTAAGCAGAGGAATTAATTTCCTCCCTTTTCTTAGCATTTGGTTGTTTGACGTTACGTTACACACGTGTTTATTTTACTCAAACACAGATGGATGTGCAGGAATACACACATGCATGCAAAGGGCACATACATGTCCACAGCCACAACTCCCACACTGAAACCACAGTCAGGCTCATAGCAAGGTCGTAATGGAGTTCAGCTAGATGAAGGCTTATTATGAAGTGAGGCTAATGTTTTAAAAGTATGACGAGTACTGTTAAAAGTTGTATTGTCTCTCTGGAGAGATGGCTCAGAGGTTAAGAGCTCTTCCAAGGGTCCTGAGTTCAATTCCTAGCAACCACATGGTGGCTCATAACCATCCATAACAAGATTTGGTGCCCTCTTCTGACATGCAGGCAGAACACTGCATACATAATAAACAGGTAAGTCTTTAGTGGGGGGCAGGGGGGGGAGTTGTATCATCCCGTTGTGTGCTGGCCTCGCCATAGACTAGAAATAAAATTCAAAAATTTTCTTGGTAGCTTATCAGTAAAAGAGCAGGCTCTGAAAACAATGCTCTTAATTTGACGTAGAAGAAGCTACAATGTAAAAGAGAGAAATTAGAAGGTGAAATATGTAGTTACCAATTATAATGACATATATTTAACCACCCGAACAGGGTGGCCATGGACCTATGGTTTCCAATCCATATTTGGATCTTATACAGAAGCACACCTCAAAGAATGAAAAATTCTGCAAATGTTCCACAAACCGAAACAAGAACCATGAGAACCTGGACAGCATTCCAGAGACCTTCTGTCCCGGCTGCTGGAAACCAACCCGGCAGCTCACATCACCCCACAGGGCTGTGTTTCATGTTCCTGTGTCTAATTTGTTCTCTGCTAATGTTCCCTCTGTTCATACCTCAAGTTGGCTTTCCTCCTGGGCTTTTATATTAACAAATGATAGCCTTGTTTGTCCCCAAACACCCCTTTTCTTCCTTTTCCAAGCAAATCTCTACTTTCAAACTCAAGCCAGTGTTTCTGAAACTTATCCAAGGTGCTCACAAAGATTCACCAAATTAAATATATATACATATATATTTATACATCTATCAATTAGAATAATACATTTAAATGGCCTCTTTTCATCTCCCACTGTTAAGTATACACTAAGAGCCCTAGAAAGTCAGAGTACAGAAACTGAATCTAATTTTAGTTCAATGCTTTTGGAAATTTTCTGAACAAAGCCCAGTCCTTTTCCTCCAAAATATTCCTCCTAAAAATATTAAAGATGATTCTTTCCATCCATACACACAAGAAGCTATAATCTAGTAGTTGAACACAGACATTACTGTCTAACAAAATTACATATCCCCTGTATATTTTCAAATACCTTCACATAGCCTATGAGTTTTTGCAAAGCTGTAGCTGTTGTTGGTTGACACAAAGAAAATTATGTTAGCCAGGATAGCAGACAAAGTATGAAAATTTTTACCCACATCTGCTTTCTAGGAAATGCTTCTACCCAGTTCCTCACCACCCAAATAGATCTCACAGGAAATGTGACATCTCCACACGATGGGATCTCTGCCTACATGTCTGTAGGTGTTGGATATGTAAGTAGCATCCTCCATTAAGCAGGGACAATTAGTTTCCTCCCCCAGATTTTAGACCCACCTCTAAAATACCTTAAGCAAATATTGGCATTTAGAGAAGGTGGAGACAAAGATTGGGAGAAGAGCATGACCTTGAACGCTCCATCCCTCATCTTCCTCCTATGGCCCAGCTTCATTTCCCACTTGGAGTCTGTGGGATTTTCCTGACACCCACCAATAAGTTCTCCCCATTCTCCCTTTCCTGTGATGTTCTGGCCAGAATTTGTTTCTGTTCCTTTCAAATCCACTTGCTCTCCACTGAGAGCAAAGGGAGTAGGAAGCAAACGCTGGCATGTATAACCTACTCACTGGCCGTTTCCTGAGGGTTTCCTCCTCTGTGTTTATAACTGAAAGGAGGCACCATTTCCAAGGAAATGAAAGAGCCCAATTCTAGAGAGATTAAATGAATTTTAGGTTTTAATGAGCCCATCAGATCCTCACTGCTTTTTAAATGCTTTCAAATTGCACCCTCCTTAAATTCCAAAATACATATACATATGCACATACACATACATGTAACACACTTATTGGTTTTTGTTTGTTTGTCATTGTTGTTTTCCTGAGGGAAGTGTTTCAGGTGGTTTAGTCTATTTGAGTGTAAACAGTATTAGGGCCTTTTGAAGTTCATAAGCATCAAAGCCTGACACTAGGACTGCATCTCAAAAGCATAGTTCCAGTCTATACTTTGATGCGAGTAGGATAATAGCAAAACTCAACAAATAATTTACCTTTATTGTAAGCATTCATCTCAGATTGACTTTAAATGAAAGAATCACTTTCTGAGAAATAAGCCAACACACACGCACACACACACACACACACACACACACACACACACACACACACACCTGAACCAGGAACTGGCATAAGAGGAGATAAATTAGGAAGGTCGTGAAAAGGGGGTGTCCTTTTCTATAAGCACAGCCACATCCTTCTGTGTGAATGCATGCCTGCATGTGTGAACATGTATGTATCTTTTTGCAGAATAATCCATCAATAATTGGCTCCTCACAACCACAGGTTCCACAAACAACCATGGACTAAAAATATTCTGAAGGGCTCAGCGAATGAAGGTGCTTTGTCTGTAAGCCTGATAACTTAAGTTTGATCTTGGAATCCATGTCATGACAGATGTAGAGAACCAACTCCATACATGAGCCATGGCATGCATGCTTACATATACACATCATGCATATAATAATAATGATGATTGTGATAATAATAATAGAATATTTTTTCAAAAACATAAAAATTATTCTAATTTATGACAGCATGGTATAATAGCTCTATGTACAGCCTCTTTGTGTTAGCTAGAGAGGGTGTAAAGCACAGAAGAGAATATGGTAGGCTATGTGTGTGCAATACCACGTTTTATACAGGGGACCTATGTATTCCATCATTTTGATACCCATGGGAATCCTAGAACCACTTCTCCCATGGACAAAATGCTGTAAAAATGTCTGTGCCCTTCAATTTTTACCTCAATTTGAAAGAATAAGAAAGATACATTATATTTTAAAAGTTACATCCAATTTTCACATGTGCACTGGTATACACACACACACACACACACACACACACACACACACACACACACACACACACGGGGAGAGAGAGAGAGAAATTTGAAAAAAAAAAAAAAGAGCCCATCTTGTAGAAAAAAACTGTAACTGACCCACTGACCTCTACACTGTGATAAAGTTGTAGGGAAATTATTAAAGGAATATCCTATATCAGGGCAGGGTGTTTTAGATTGTGAATTAATAAACTGTTGTTAAATTTTTATCAACACAGTTCCTAGGTATGACAGTATACCACTCAAAGTGTGTATGATAATTAATACTTTCTTTTGGAAAACATGCTATCAAGTGTTCTTCTGGAAGCCAGGCAGAGTGACACACACCTTTAATTACAGCACTAAGAGACAGAGGCAGACAGATCTCTCTGAGTTCAAGACCGACCTGTTCTTTATGGCAAAATCTGGGCCGTTCTGGCTGCACAATGAGTCTCTGCCTCAAAAGAAACCTTTTTTTTTCTTCTGAGATAAGGCATATATAATGACCCAATGATAGATGCATAGCTGTTCCTTAATATCCATACATACTGGTTCTAGAGAATCCTTCTAGAAGTTGCATATAATCAGGTCCCATAGATAAAATGCCATTCACATCTTCCCACACATTATAAATACTCTTTAGATCACCTGAAATATCAATGCATAATACATGTAAGTGTGCTAGGTAAATTGTTATACTGTGCTGTTTAGGAAATATTGATTAGGGAAGAATTGGTACATATTTAGTGTTGACAATTTTTTCTTCAAAGATTTTGACCTATGGATGAATCTGCCATTGTGAAACACATAGAAACAGCTGGCAGTACTAACTATCTATCTAATCTTCAGTATACCATGCAGTTCTTATGGGGATTTGTTCTTGTGCACCAGGAAGACAAAAAACGATCCCCACATATAATAAGCTGCATCAGAAGACCACTTTGAAAGGAAATATATGAGTTGTTTTCTGCTGTTATTGCTACAACTACTACCCTGACATAACAATTTAAATTCACCATTCCAAAGACAAATTTCAATTAAAAAAAAAAAAACAGAAAAACTCCTTCAGAATGTCATTATTTATCTTCCTTTTTCCAATGAGATGGCTTTTGGTTCCTCCTGATTGGAAGTCATAGCATCTTGTCCTGCTGTCTGGCTTTCTGGCCTCCATCGTACTGTGAGTTCTAGCTACAAGCTCTTGTGATGGTGCCCTCTTGGGCTTGTTTTTAGCATTGCAAGCAGGAACTCACATACTCCTCACGAGCAGATACCAATCTCTCTCTCTCTCCTCTGTGTGTGTGTGTGTGTGTGTGTGTGTGTGTGTGTGTGTGTGTGTGTGTGTGATTCTCTTTGTAGTCCTGGCTGTCCTGTAACTCACTCTGTAGACCAGGCTGGCCTGGGACTCAGAGAGACCTGTGTTATCTCTTTTTAAAGGGGGGGTGGGGGAGTGGGGGGTGGGTGGGTGGTGTTGTTATTGAAACTTCCCAAGACAACCCGGCTAGTTAAATCACAGTGGCTGAATGGGAAACCAGTCAGTTTTATGGAAGTATGCACTCTGTTACCACACCTAACTTTGTCATTTCCCAGCTGTAATGCTACACAGTGGTCCTGCTGACTCACTTGGGAGACACTCTTGGCCGCTTTCTCATGACATCCTCGCACTTGTCCCAACTGAAAACTAAACTTAAGACGGAGTTTCTGTACTGCTGGAGGCTTGCTGTGGTCTTAAAGGTAATTTTCAGCACAATGAGAACTCAGCCTTATCTGAGAAAGTACAGACATACACGCTGTAGTTCTGTCACGTGAGGGGAGCACTTTACACTCCCAGGATGCACCTGTACATGGCGTTTCTATTTTCTTCACGCCAGGAAATGGAAAATTGTTGAGCTATTGAAACTGGAGAAAAAACCTCTTTTAAAAGTTCTCTCTTGTTCTCAAAAAGTGCGAGTCAAGAGCAGAGGGGTCATTACACAGATGATGAAATCATGAAGTGTTATTTTTGTTCCTAGTCTTTGACAGAGTTCAGAAAATGTTCTCAGGAACAATCTTTAAACATATTTTAAAAATTATGATCTACTTTTTAAAGTAAAAAATGATTAGCCAGGCATGGTGGCACACTCCTTTAATCCCAGGTCTTAAAAGATGGAGTCGATGAGTTCGAGGCCAACCTGGTCATTTATATATTGGGAACCAGACCAGCCAGAGCTACAGAGCAAGGCCCTGCCTCAACACAAAATAAATAAGTACATACAAAATATAAACGTATTTCCTGATTATATCAAGCCTGCTTGTTTGGGCATAGAACCAGGGCTCTGAAGTGCCATCTGATAGACTATCATAATTGCAGGTTCATACTTCAGAGTTCAGTAACTTCATTCTGTACTCAGTCCTAATGGCTGCTGTTGCCTATGAAAAGCTATTTCAGGCTTCCATTAAGTCTAATTTAATACTTGCCTTAAAAGGTCTCTATCACCCACTGATGGCTGACATTTTTCTGGTAGTGCTTTATTCTTTTATTACAAAAGCATCTAGGAGAGAGTACTTTATGTGTCATTTGTACCGAGATGTAAAAAGGTCACTCCTTGGAATGGGTAAGCTCTTAACTCTGCTGAGATGGATTTTTACAGTAAGAATGCCTTGGGCCTTCAATGGGGAAGTGACACTACCAGCAAAGGAAAGGAAACAGAGCAGGTTGACCAGTGCTAAAGCTTGTCCACCTCAATGCTTTCTTTTTGAAATCATTGTCAGCTTTGGGAAGTAGTGATGGGGTTGGCTTGTTAGAAATAAGTGCAAAGAAGCCTTCACATGAGCGTGGTAGTTGGACAGGCTGGGGGTGGGGTGGAGATAGGCAGGCTGATCGTCCTCAGTCTCCACACTTGGCGCCAGTAGCAGTTCTGAGAAATGCATCTAAACTAGTTCCCAGCACATGCCATTCACCTCAGGCACATGGTCTGGCTACAGTTCCACTCAGTGTGCCAGCAGCTAAGTGATTTCTCCAATTTCTTTAGGGATAGAAAAGTCATGATAAAAATTAGATTCTAAGAAACCAATGGAGTGTTAATGCTAAGTTTTTGGGTTTTTTGCAATGGCTGGCTTAGGAGTAGATCTGCCATGGTGCTTTTCTAAGAGGATCATGGAATGGGGTCAGCAACCCAGAGCCTCGGGGTTTTATTCTCAAATCCACCCCTGACTCGCTGACTCCAGCGCTGGCTCGGCTATGCAGACAGCAAGCCCTGCAAGGATGTTTGTTTGCATGCTATCACATATCAGTGCATCCCCAGAGAGAAAGAAAAGAAACCTAGGCAGTGACTTCATTATTTTCTCTTAGGTCAAAAGCCCCTGGTTAGCTCCCAGCACAGTCTTCATTTATAATCCTACTATAGCATCAGAAGAATTTGCTTTCATTTCTGAAAGAAAGTTTACAAACTTTCCAAGTCCTACCTTTTCCTCAGTTTTCACAATGCTCCCTTTTTTGTTTGCTGTTTCTCTGTACATTCTATGAGACGTTTACATAATGCGTGGACAACCTGCAAGAGGTCATAAAGACAACTGATCCTTCCTCTCCCAGCATCCACCAACAACTCTTCAGCTAGTGGCTTTATGTCTACCTTCCTTCTTCACTCTATGCTGGGATTTTTCTGGCTAGAGTTTACTCAGGTCTAGCGCACACCACCACAACTGCTGTGAGTGCATGTGAGCCACTGACCTGCTGTGTTTAGAAAACTATTTCCTTATGGCTGCCCACCACTGCTGGCTCCCACGACCTTTCCACCCCCTTTTCCACATGATCCCTGAGGCTTGGGAGGAGGGTTTGTGATATAAATGTCTAAGCAAGGGCTAGGAATTCTACAGTCTCCTGTTCCCTGCAACTTGATGAATTGTAGATCTACTACAAATAGCTTTTCTGAAGAGGGTTGAGACATGTACCAATCTATAACAGTAAGTCATTAGTAGTCAGTTTAATACTAGGTCCATTTAGCAAAATTAGAGTAACAGGTTCTCCCTTAAGGCTTATACCTGCCCAGTCACAGGTTCTTGGCCCCATCAATGATGCCAGCTATGTTTTTCATCTTGTAGAGTAGGCTGCAAATCCAATCAGAAAGTGATTGGTTACTGCCATAACATTCATGCCACTGCTGTACCAGTGCACATATCTTGCCATGTGGTCATTGATGCAGCATGTAGGGCTCACAGCTGGGTAAGAATGATGGTTACTTTTCTGGTATCATGCATAGCACCTTCCAGCTTTATGAAAGCTAACCAGAGAGGATGAAGCTTCTAAGTGAGTACAAGTTTCATTTCTTCATGTTCTATAACTCAAGTATGTGGTGTCTTCATCAATAGAGTATCGCCATCAAGTTCTGGAAGGTAATCAAGGGCATCATCGATGATAATCTGTAATGTGTGAGGGGGTCTATGGGACCTAACTAACCAACACAGTTCCAAAAGAGGTAACCTAATAACAAATATTTGTGGGAAGAGGGGAACACTTCTTCCCTGTTAGTAGGAGTGTAAACTGGTGAAGCTGCTATGGGAATCAGTGTGGAGGTTCCTCAAAAGGCTAGAAATTGATCTACCACGTGACCCAGCTATGCCATATACTCCATATTCGACTGTAGAGAACGCTGCTCATCCATTTTCATTGTTGCCCTATTCACAATAGCCAGGATATAAAAACCTAGATGGTCATCAACCAATGAATGGGTAATAAAAAAAATGTGGTGCATATGCACAACAGAACGTTACTTAGCTGTTAAGAAAACCAAATTATGAAGTTTTCAATTGTGTGGTGTTGTACGACAGTTTCCTCTGAGACCAAACTGTTCCGTCCTGCCAGGAAGCTCCTTCATAGCTTCAGGAAGCCCATGAAACAGACTGGATTCACTAGGACCCTCCCTGACACAGTAAGCAATAAAAGCTACAAAGAAGACCCAGACAAGCCAAGCTGCAAGGAAAACTCTGAGACCAGGGCAGCTGCCAGGAAGAGGCAGAAAGCAGCCAGGCTGCCCAGAAGAGGTTTAGACCAGAGTCACGTGGAAAGGACACTCGCCAACCTGCCGAGCTGCCTGCAGGCTGTGTCTTATGCTCCAGGTTTCCCAGCTTCTCTGAGCTGTCAGCCATGCTGGGGTGGGCTTTGGTGATACAGCTGCCTTTGAGTCACTTCTGACCCTGTAAGTAACCTCTCACCCGTACTCCTGTAAGTAATTCCAATAAAACCCATTAGGTCACCAAGTTGGAATCTGTGGGTGTCTGTACTTTGCTTTGTTGTTAGATCCCTATCTGAGGTAAATAGATGTGGATGCCGAGTCTCCTCGGGAAAAGTTTTGTCACACAGCACAGGAATAGAGCTGGAAACAATCATTCTTTCTGAGGTAACCCAGACACAGGAAGACAAACATCGCATGCTCTCTCTCATCTGTGGACATTACCTTTGAATCTTCAGATATGTGTTCAATTTGGAATGCCCACTGAGGTCAGGTAACTGGAAAGGGGCCATGGGCTTTCAAAGGAAGGGAGGTAGAATTCTGTGGAATAAAGGGCTAAAGGGGACTAGTGGGACAGAGGGGGTTAAGTTGTAGTAGGAGATGAGAGGTTAGGGTAGAGCAGTGAATAAACACAGGACAACTGACCTAAAGACCTTTCGAAAATCGGCGTTATAACTTATTATTGTAGACACTTCCTAAAACACGCGCGCAAGCACACACACACACACACACACACACACACACACACACACACACACACACACACACACACACAGAGAGAGAGAGAGAGAGAGAGAGAGAGAGAGAGAGAGAGAGAGAGAGAGAGAGATTAAATGGGTCTTATCTTCTAAAGGGGCAACAGTGGCCTAGACTCCACAGGTCATAACACACTTTGAAGGCAATCAGGAAATACTGAAGTATAACTCACTCCTCTGTCCTGCCCTCCCGTCTCCTACCACAATCATACTTCCGTCTTCTGCTGTCAGTGGGGCAAGAGTCTTGTTTTCCAGCGACATAGACCTTCCCCCCAACTCTTCCCACTTGCAGCTGCACTGTCCCCCACGGTAGCCATTAGTCCGTGGCTCCCAAATCCTGAAAAGCAGCAGATCTGAACTGAGACGTACTTCCAGCACAAGTACACACCTGTTTCAAAGCATAAGGGGGAATGTTTGGGCATTAGTTCTTTATCTCAATTATATATTCAAATTACAAGTCAAGCCGTATCAAAATTAATTTCATTTTTAATTTGGACACTAGATAACGTGCCTCATTTTGTTTCCACCAGTCATTCTTATGATATACTAGAATTGCTGGTGAGCTTTGAAAATGACTTTTTGTAATCAGAGCACTAAAACCAGGGTATCTGGGGTTGAGACTCAGCATAGGTACTTTTTATTTTTTGAAAGCCCTCTGGTAACATTAGTGTGCCATCAACACAGAGAGACAGTCTCCTGAGTCTGGAATGATCTGATTCTTTGACTTTAATGACAACGTTTGCAGGTCTAACATTCAGAGCTGTTTTAGTTTATTTTCTGTATAATCAACTTCTTCAGACCTCTTTCTCCCTAAAGAAACAATGAAATACCTTGAGTCATGCAAGTTAGAATTTTGTTTGGCTTATTTTTAATGAGGTTCACATGAGTCCAATATGCTGCCAAGGCTTGTGGCTTTGGGGGGAGGCAGAGAGAAAAGCGTTCTGAACTTGGGATTGATGAGTAACATAGCCTTTCCTGGGGCCTCAAGTTTCTTTCTTCTTGGAGTCACCTGCTTGGTTCTTAGCAGGAAAATTGGATGCGTCACACCACTTCTTAGATAGACTGCGCTAGAGAATCACCTGGGGGCCTGGCTAAAACTGGCCCATTCTAAATCGGTAGGTCTGAGTATGGCTGAGGTTCTGCGTTCCAAATGTATATTTGGGGAACACGGATGCTGCTGGCTCAAGAGTCTCTCTGTGAGGAACAAGGCACCAGGCTTGGGGAGTTAGCTCTTAATCACCTGGTGGCTGGAAACTATGCTAACACAAGAATGCCAACAGCACAAGCAATTTCTAGTGATGGGCAACTGACTTTCAGAGCAGACTGCTCTGGCTTTCAAGAATAGTCGTGTGGATACATACTTATGTACGGATTGAGGCTCTCATGAGCAGGGAGACTGCCATTCTCGTGGGTTCGAGGCACTGGTCTTTACCATGGCCCTGATGGTGTCAACAATACACACACACTCAAGGGTCCCTCGGTTCCCCACATGCCTCGATCATAAACAAAACCTCTTGTCCTCTTCACTTGAAACTCCTTGCTGTTTCACTCTGTCTCCAATTCCTTCTGTGGTGATGTACTATTTATGATTTATTAAAGCTTGCCTGAAGATTCAGAAAGCAAAGTCAGCCACAAGCTACGAAAGCCAGGTGGTGGTGGTTCACACCTTTAATCCCGCCATTTGGGAGGTAGAGGCAGACAGACCTCTGTTAGTTCCAGGTCACTCTGAGCTACAAGAAATATATCCAGTCCTAAAGAGAAACAGCTCACACAAAGAAGATCTCAGCACTTGGGATCACACAACTTTAATCCCAGGACTCATGAGAGGTACTGAAGACAGGAACAGGGTCTCAGAGCTGGCATTCACTTTCCAGCCATACTGAGGATAGGAAGGCATTCAGTCTCTGGATTCTCTGCAGCCACACTGAGGAGAGGCAGCAGTTTGAAGCTTGGTGAAGAGCTCATATGTGGGTCAGCCTAAGCTAGAGGTGAGAGCTAGTGGCCGGCTGCTTTGCTTTTCTGATCTTCAGCTTGGAGCTTGAACCCTAATATCTGTCTCTGGGTTTTTTATTTAATTTATGTATTTATTTATTTATTTTTGTGCCACATCCTCCCCTCCCCTTTTCTCCTAAACCCACCCAAGCTGGCTTTGACGTTTTTAACCTTTGTCAGTAAGGAATGTTGTCCCCAGTACGACATCATTTTCTAGCCCTTCTGGAAGTCCGCCCACCTACAGCACCACTCCTTCCTTTCTTGCCCTGTTCCCCTCTCCACCACACTTGCTTCTGGGGACAGCCCCCTTCCTGGTCCTTTCCTCCTCACCAATCTGGGACCCTCCAACTGTTTATCAGGATTGGAGCACTACGTCCCTGTGGGCCACTAATGCCCTTCATGATTGCCTATGGTCTTTCTACCCTGCACCAGTAAGACTTCTGTGTGCCTCACAGCCCAGCATTTCTCTAGCTCCAGACTGTGGGGCCAGCATCTCCTGGACGTTCTCTTCTTGGGCATCAACCTCACACAAAACCAAACGAACGTCAATATCTTAAAGCAAGTCCACCACAATCTTCCCATTGGAAGCAACTTTATTGTTTCAGTTTCTTGGGTAAATAGAAGGAACAAACAAACCAGCTCTATTTTTTAAACATCTATTTATTTTATGTGTCTGTTTTTCCCGCATGTTGTATGTTCACTATGTGCATGCCTGCAGAGGTCAGAAAAGGGCATCAGATCCCCCAGAACTGGAGTTACAGGCAGTTGTGAGCTGTCATGTGGGTGCTGGGGACCAAGGCCAGGTCCCCTACCAGAGCAACAAGTGCTCTTAACTGTATTTCCAGCCCTCTGCTCTATGTTTCACAACCTACTTTAAACCAGCAGAAGAGTATATGGGCCAACAGTTGAAATAAGAACAGAATTTCATCTCCAGAACCAACATAAATGCAAGCCAGCTAGCAAGACTAGCTACACCAGTGAGCTCTGGGTTTGCCTGAGTTCCTGTCCCAAAGGATGAGGTAGGGGGCAGTGGAGGAATATCCAGATATCGTCTTCACCTCTTCACAAGTATTTGGACACATATATGCTTTACATACTCAAACATGCACACTCGTTGGTATACTCATGCATGTGTGTGCGTGCACACACATACGCATACACACACATACGCACGTGCGTGCACGTGCATACAATGCATGTACACACACACACACACACACACACACACACACACACACACACACGTACGCATGTAGGCATGCACACATGCTCATGAGAGAAAAAGCATGGTGAAAAAACTCCACTCAGCTCCCTCCAGGACAGATGCTCTTCATACCTCCTCCTCCAGCAGGTCTTAGCTCCAGCCCTGGTGACCCCTCTCTCCCGGTTCCTGTAAGCACCTCCTCGTTTGTCTCCCATCATGCACCCTGCCATCTTAAAGTCTACTCCCAGTGTTCCAGTGCTGCAGAGATGAACCCTTTAACCCAAGTCCCATTCTTCCTCAGCTCTGGACTCCCGATGGCTTCTTGTCACAGCATAAAAGCCGGTCTCAAAATGACCTACAAGCCTGACTCACTCTTTCCTCTTTAATGCCATCCCTCCACATTACCGGGGCCACCCTGGCATTTGAACACTCCATAAACGCATGGCTTTGCACTGGGTGGTCCCTCTACTAAAATATCCTTGTCCCATATATCCAAACAGCAAACCTCTGGCTTTTCCAAGAACTGGTTCAACAGCTCCCCTTATCTTTCAGGAATAGAGGTAGAGCTCCATGGTAGCATGGATGGGACCCTGGATTTGAACCCCGGCAATACACAAACTAAACACATGCAGTGGCATTTTATCACATTCTAACATTTTCTGATTAGCTTGCCAATTTATTCATGGATGGCCTGTCTCTCCCCTCCAGAATATGGACTCCTAGATGGCAAGGAATTCCCAGCATAGCTGTGCACAATAGACCTGTGTTGAATAACAAATGAATGACACCATTCTTTAATGCTCCTCAGGCCAGTGTTGTATACTCAGGAGCATTTGGTAAATTTTCTCTGCACAAGAATATTTAGCCGTTCTGTAACCTTTATTTTAGTTTAGTTTATACAAGAAAAAAAAAGAGGTGAGTTATGTATATATGGGTGTATGCAGTATGTGTGTTCCTGTGTGTGCAGGTGTGCATGCATGCGTGTGCCCATGTATATGGAAGTCATAGGTCAACCTCGGCATTCTTCCTCCGGAATCTTCCATCTTGTTATTTTGAGACAGTCCCTCAATGGGATCTGGGACCAGGTGATCAGACTAGGCTGAATGACCAGCAAGCTCCAGCAGGATCGTCCTGTGGCCATATTTCCAGTGTCACATGTCATATAAGCACATGTCACAAGTGCTGGGGCTAGAACTCAGGGCTCCTCAATGCTTCGGGACAAGCGATTCCCCCACTTAGCTACCTCCCTGGTCCTGACTTGTTTTAATGTAGAAATGTTACAAAGGCATGAGCGAGAGCCCTTCTTTTGTCCCATCACACTCGCTGCCCCCCATAGTTGCATCTGGCTAATTAACATCAAGCCCTCATCTCTGGAGTCTTACTCCCTCTAGCTAAGGGGTTCTCAATCTGGGGGTCGCGACCCCATGGAGTGTGTTAAATGACTCTTTCATAGGGGTCACCAAGACCGTGGGAAAACACAGCCAATTGCATTACAAGTCATAAAACAGTAGTGAAATTACAGTTATGAAGTAGCAACAAAAATAATTTTATGGTTGGGGCTCACCACAGCAAGAGGAACCGTAGTAAAGGGTCGCAGCGTTAGGGAGGTTGAGAACCACTGCTCTAGCCGTTACTGTGCCAACATGCACCCAGGTGGCCTTTCCTTGCTTTCCATGCCTGCGTCTCTGAGGCCACAGACGCCAGCGACTGGTGGGGCATCAAGCAGGTACAGCAATAGTAGCTGAATTGGTGGTAGCTAAAAAGCTGTCTTTTTTTATTTTTTTATTTATGGCGTCACACAGAGCCATCTGAAGTTCCTCAATGCAGCCGCCTCGTCGTCTGTGAGCTTTCTAAAGCCACATCTAGATATTCTTGGACCCCACCCCAGGCTTTCTAAGTTGGGATCGCTGCAAGCTGGGCCCGGGTGTGTGTGTTGATTGCTCTGGACTGTACAGGCTTGAGCAACACCTTGCAAGTTCCCATGATCTTAGTGAAGTTCAAAGGGGCAACGGAGGTGGCATTCCACTCATTGCCCCTCAACCTCTTGGCCGGAAGTTTTAGGGCAGCGATGATGTAGTGCATGAGGAGGACTCATGAGGGAGAAAGGCAAGATGCAAAGGGACCAACCTGGCTGCTGTAAGTAAAGGCCCACCTCGCTGTCTGCAGAGCGGTGCTCGGATGTTTCCGGGTCAGCGTGGAAGGTCTGAACCACAAAGGCATCCTCTTACAGAAGAGAAAACTGAGATGTAGGGAGGCAGAGTCAGTCGCCCAGGGTCACACAGCTGACAAATAGCCAAGCTAGGGTTCAGACCATCAGAGAGGCTCCAGAGTTTGTGTCAGTCCCTTATGTTGTGTCCTGACTATCTCGCCTTTGATGACACACCTAAAAATGTATATCTTAGAATTGCTACTCGGAGCTCTTCCCTTATTACCTTCTCATTGCAAAATAAAACTCAATTCAGGAAACCACAAGGGTGCCCAGCTTAGAGAGGTATTATAAAAGAGAAGCCCCAGTCACCTTCAAAATACCTCCATGTGCCCTATCCAGGTTAATGTCTTCCCTTCCTCACAAGACTCACCACCATCCTCACTTCCAAGGCACAATGACTCGTGTTTCCTTGTACTATTGGAACATGAAAGTGCGTTCCTAACACTGGAGTTCTCTTCGCTTTGTAGGTTTGACTGTCCACTAAACGCTTCACTTTCAACAGGTTCTGTTGGGCGCCTACCTCGACCGGCAAGGAAACATGCAACCATGACTCTTCTTCAAGCGGTTTATTCAGGATCATTGAACATCAGCTTTCTCTGCTCCCATCAGCTTACGCTTCTCCCATCAGCTTCCGTTGCTTCTCTCATCAGCTTACCCTCTCCCAGCCCCAGCAAGCCCTTAAATGTGCTCACAGCCCAATCAGCTCATGCCACCTGGTGATCCCGGATAGGCCACAGAAGGAGGAAGCTCTCACACCCTGTATGCTGCAGCTGGAGATGGGCAGGTTCTATTCCTTTCTTAATACTTACCAGGGATTTCACCTGTAGACCTCGTATCATCTGGCCCCTTCGTGATTGATTGCACACTCTTTGAATCACCCTATTCTCTGCCTTTTAGATGTCCTCAAATAGGAGCTGGATCTGGAGAGCTGGTAGTCTCTGGTTTGTTCTTTGGCAAGAACTGGGGTGGTAATTTGTCCTCTCATCCCAAGCCATGTAATGTCTGGTTCTTTCTCTCATAATAGCAGCTTTCCATGCTCTATGCCAAGACGTATTCATTCAGACTGCAATGTAAGATGGTGGGGCCTCGTTCTTTTATTTCTTTCTCATTTATTAATTATTCCACTGGAACACACTTACAAAAGTTCTTTCTTAAAGCACAACATTGAAAATCAAATCACACAAGCAAAAGACAAGTAAGACGAAAAACAGTGCCATATAAGACAAAACAAGGCAATATAAGATAAAAAAAAAAAAAAGTCTCCAAAAATACCATTGTGTTTGTTTCGTGTTGGCCATCTATTGCTGGGCATAGGGCATAATACCCATAAGTATGGTTAATGTATCCAATGAGACTCCATTTGCATTTTTCTTTGTTTTATTTTATCTTTTTTAATTCTGTTTTTGTTGGTGGTGCCTGTTTGTTTTCTGAAGAAAGAGAAAGAAAGGGCATGGAGTTGGGTAGGTGGGTATGTGGGAAGGCTCTGGGAGGGGTTAGTGGAGGAGAAACTATGATCAGAATATATGGTATGTCTTAGTTAGGGATTCTGTTGATGCGATGAAACAAAAGCAAGTTGAAGAGGAAAGAGTTTACTTGTCTTACTCTTCGGCATTATTGTCCATCACTAAGGGAAGTCAGGACAGGAACTCAAACAGGACAGGAACCTAAAGGCAGGAGCTGATATAGAGCCTTGGATGGGTGCTGTTTACTGGCTTGCTCCCCTGTCTTGCTCTGCCTGCTTTCTTCTAGAACCCAGGACCAGCAGCCCAGGGATGGCACCATCTACCATGAGCTGGGCCCTCCCCCACTGATCACTAACTGAGACAATGTCTTATAGCTAGGTCTTGTGGAAACGTTTCCTCAACTGCGGCTCCTTCCTCTCTGATGGCTCTAGCTTGAGTCAAGTTAACACACAAAACCAGCCAGTACATTGTACATTTTTTCAATAAAAATATTAAAAGGTAAGTTTTTCCTCATTTTTCTCACTACTTATCAGGACTTTCACATATCAAAAGAGGAAAAAAGATATTTTATTCTTTCCATTTATGTTCTGGTTTTCCCTCCAAATCAGCTGGCTCTCTTATCTTCTGAAGAGATCAAATTTTAAGCCATTCATTAACATCTGCTGAGGACTGACTCCAGGAACCCTCATGGGTACCAAAATCCACAGATGCTCAAGTCCCTTACAGGAGGAAATGCAAGGTATTTGCCCAAAAGCTGTATGCATCCTCTGAAACACTTCAGGTCATGCTGAGCTGAGCTTACTTACAGCCCTGGTACAAATGATGTGCTCTATAAATGGCTGTTCCCTTGCATCAGTTAGGGAATAAGTACAAGAAATAAAACAAGGCAGGTGCAAACTGTTTCTTCTTCTTCTTTTTTTTTTTAAATCTACAGTTAATTGAATCCACAGATATGAATCACAGATACGGAACCAGCTGTCCCTTTATGAAATTATTTCAACTTAATTGATGAGATTAAAATAATTACAATTCTTCTTCTCGGAGCTCAGAATTTCCCCTCTTTGGTCAATGGGCATCTCCTCAAGTCAACTCCTAAGTGTTTCCAATGTGCTCTTATGCTAGCTTCTCCTACTAGCTAGCATGACAAGATGGTTTGGGGTGGAAAACGTACAAGACCTCAAAACAAAACATTTCTCTAGTTTTCTTTCGGGAGATGACACTTCAGGGCCACATCTGGACAGCAGGGATACCATGATCATTGAGTTGATCATTGTTTTTAAGCCTTGTCAATTAATGGAGCCAGGAAAGGCAGGTATACATACATATGCAACCAATATGCATACACTACATGGCTTTGGCATGCATGCTATCCCCAATACAAAGGAATTTTATTTGAATGATGTTTTGTTCCTGATTGCTAGACGAGACTCCCAACAGCACATCCCACTGTTTGACAGGCAGCAACCTATCTTGCATTAAAAGCTTAGAGAGAAAGGGAAGCAATTCTTTAATTCCACTGGAAACCATTATAGGAATCCCCTTCAGTGCCCTCCTTCTCCCTCCCTTCCTCTCATATTAGTAGTCAGTTTCTACTCTCCAAATAAGAAAACATCAACAAATAGTGCTTTGAGCACGTGTTCGTGCGCATGCATGTGCGTGCGTGCGTGCGTGTGTGCGTGCATGCGTGTGTGGTGGGGTGAGGTTCTGCTGGAGGTACAGACTGTTTGTGAGGAGACGCCAGCCCCCCTTCACTTCGCTCTTAACTGAAAGCTGGCTAGTTGCAAGTCCAGACTGAAGAAGGCTCTGTGCAGATCAGTAACAATGCATCTCTTCATCAAGAGAATTAACAAGTACATGACCGGGAATCCTAATTTTGGCCGAAATAACAGGCTACGAAAGACCTGTTTTAGAAGGGGTTTGGGGGAGCTCTAGTTTAAAGAAGGAAAAGAATCGTGAAAGCTGGATGGCCTCTGGAAGAGCAGACAGTCGGTGTTCAGTTTCTTCTGTCTCTCTTTAATGGAAGTCGGAGAGACCCAGCTTTAGAGCCACGTGTTCACGAAAGCAGGCCTAGCATCGAAGCACCGCGTGGCCCAATTCATGCGAAAGTCTCTCGCATGCTGCAATACACTGTGCAAATGAACTAACTGTATGATCATTAGATATTATTTAATTAAATTCAAGACTTCTTCTTTTATAATTATCTTGACCAAGCCTATGTGTCCCTGCATGTCTTTTCCAAATGAAAGGCACAGAACATGAGAGCACCCAGGCTGGCTGCCTCAGCGTGCCCACAGGGACGCCAGGGGGATGACTGTGATCATCATTATCATAAAAGAAAGAGCTGGAGGTTGAAATGGGGCCAGCCCGCTGGGCTTCCCACCAGGAGAAAGCATTGGGCATAACCTTTGTAGACTGGCAAGTGCATGCCTGCCCTTCGTTGTTTACTGGAATTCAGACCACGGGGAGTTTACAGTGGCACCAGGTTTCCAGACAATTCTAGAGACGGCAGTACCCTGTAGTGGGGCGCTGGGGCCTCAGGGAGCAAAAAAAAGGTAGGAAGAATGTGTGTGATACTCCGGGAAAGTGAAAACAAATGGGTGTTTAAAGACATAAACCAGAGGAAGGAATGTGGATGCACCTCCTGCAGGTCTCTAATTATACAGGGGTGGGTGGGAGTCACAGCCACACTGAGGAAACCCAGAGGCATCCCATGGAAGACTTCCCTGGGTGCACCAGAATGAGGAAGGACCCATGAGGAACCCTGGTGCACCAGAATGAGGAAGTGGGGGATCGGGTGGCTGCGGATGGGCTGAGCTGGATGGAGTCTTTCAGACTACCACTTTCTCTAGACTGGCATCTCTGACTTGTGAAACAGACTTTCTCTGGAGAGAGGTCCATGAAAGAGCTCTCCCCACATATGTGAACAGTGACATCGTCTGTCTGCACTTACAGGGGTTCTTCATGGAATCCCCATAAAAGAATCAGAAACAATTGGCAAGTATGTGACCCGTAACTCTGACACAGAATTGAGTCACATAATTCTCTCAGATTTCCCTCAGTGAGACAATGTAGAGCAAAGTAGATGTTGGAAACGCGTGGCTTAGAAAACGCATCCCCACTCTCTTCCAATGCAATGTTAAGATGAGAGACAATCAAGGGGAAAGAATACAGTCAAGCTGTGTTCCATTCCATAATATGTAATATAAAATTATGCAGTCTATATTTTAAGATTAAACAAAATAAGTTAATAATAAATAAAAGTGAACACATACACATCTGCATGCACACATTAAAAAAAAAGTGTAAATTTTAAAATATGCGTGTCAGAGGTAAGTTGCCTGAACTCAGCAGCAGCTCATTCACTTGGGTCCTCCCCACCTACCTCTCTCTCTCTCTCCTGATACCCTCTTCTTTTCCCTTTCTCTTTCTCTCTCTTTCTCGCTCATAGTTCAACTTGGTGGTCCAGAAACACCTTCATTTTTTTTTTTCCCATTGAAAAGGACACACATGTGCTTCCCAAAGTAACTGGGAACATGAAGAGCCCCTGTGTCCCAGCTCTAGTACCTTGTGACCCTTAGTCTTCCGTGGCTGGAGAAGGGCCACTGCCTTCTGAAGGAGCGGAATCACAGATGTCTGTGGGCCTCCTCATGCTGCACCTTCCCTGCTTGGGTTTGTGCCTCTCCTCTCTGCTTCTGCCCATCCCTTTCTCCCAGCCACATCTCAGTTTTCATGTCAGGGGCCATGAAGAGCCACTGCTGAAGTTTCTGACTTCAGGTCCTTGTTCTTGGGTCCACGGGTCCGCTCCTGTCTCCTGGCTGGTGGCCTGGTCTATCACAGTCAGCGGAACTCAGCCCACACAGGTGGGCTGTAACTGCCATCCATTTTCTGGAGGGGAAGATTCTAAAGTGACTTTGCAGTCGTCTTGTCATGGGCTCCAAGTGTGCAAGGAATGTGCTAATGGAGCAAGTAGAGGGGTGCTCCAGGAAGATTTCCTCAGTGAGTATAGCTGAAGAAGACTGCCCTCTCACAGTAAAGAAAAAATAATAACCAGAAGCAGTGAGAACTGCAACTCTACAAATTAATTCACTCACTAAAGCTACACTTGAGTGGAGTGAGCAGCATCGGGCTTTAGTCGAACAAACAAGATATTCAAAGCAAATCAAATAATCTTAAGTATAGGCACAGGGAGAGGGGTTGGTGTATGTCTGTGTGTGGATGAAGCACAGTGACCCAGCAAGATGAACCACAGGTTGGAGTGGGAGGAGAAAGGGAATCGTGGCAAATGAGACTCTAGAACAGATGCTACAGGAACCTCAGAAAAGAGAACCATCCAGAAAAGATCAAGAGTGAATAGCCCTGCTTTCTGGTGGGAAGCAAAGAGCCATGAGCTCTGCACCAGAGGACGGTGTGCTGGAAGGAGAGCTTACACAGAGGTCATGACCCCTTCCCCGGGGGGGGGGTCTCGTATCAGATACCCTTCATATCAGATATTTACATTTCAGTTCATAACAGCAGCAAAACTACAGTTATGAAATAGCAATGAAATGATGTTATGGTTGGGGTCACCACAACGTGAGGAACTGTATTAAGGGTCACAGCATTAGGTAGGTTGAGAACTGCTGGCTTTGGGGATCACCATGCTCTGTGTGATTATTGATGGGACAGGCGGTGTGTAAATTCCCAAGGCCAACAGTGGAGCACAGGAATGCCTCGCAACAGTTGAATCTGAGCAACCCATCAGGTTATTTGCTACTTCTAGTGCCAATAGTTATCAGTTTCCTCATTTATAAAATGGGGATAGGCATAAATTTGGGAACTGATGGCCCAAAAGAAAGTCCAACAAGAAAGACTGATTACATTTAGTGCCCAATGCTCAGTATGTATAGTCACATAGGGCTTGAGAACGCTGGGGGTGGGGGAGAGTTCCAAAAATGGAGCTTCCCAGTATCAGCAGTCTCTCATGCAGTCCCTGTACTGGCAGCTTACAAAGGCATGGCTCCTTTAAGAGGTCCTGCTGTTCAGCAGAGCACTGGAATACTATACCACTGCACACCACTGTCAGCAGACTAGTTAGAAACACCAGCCACAGCACAGACCTAGAAATTTCCCAGAGCTGGAGTGGATAGACACAGCTCCAAAGCAGAACCTTCAGACATGAACTTAGATGTGGAGCTGGTAGCCTAGCCACCTCCTTGCAGTTTAAGGTTTGTTTCACACTGTAAGAGAAATGCTGTAGACACCGGGGTGAGGGGGATGGGAAGGAGCCAGGTCCAGAAAAAAGAAAACCTCTCAACAGGTGTAGTATGTTTAAAAGAGTGCCTGGGTACTAAAGAAAGAAAAGAAAATGGATATAGACAGTCATGGAAACATAAATTAATAGTTTAAAACAATAGTAAAGTCTTTAAGAGAGAGTAAAGTATTATAAAATAATAAGCCATGTAAGGATGGGAAATACCATATCCTGTATGGTACTTAGTAGACATTGAAGTTTTTGAACATTGGTGAGTGAAGGGCAAACTCTGCTGAGAGACACTGTATTATGGGGGAAAAAAACTACTGAATTAAACCTGCCTATATATTTTAAGTATGTCTTAACTTTAGAATGGAAGTTAGAAAATGTGTTGCCTTTAAAAGTTTGTGTTTTCAGAAAAAAAAAAAGAAAAAGACCAGACATCAATGATGACAAGTAGCCCAAGCGATCCAACCTCTCAAAATGCCTGTTACAGTTCCCTCAAAAATCTGCAGCTAGAACAATTTAAAAGCTGCTAGCTAAGATGGTCCAGCCTTATAGACTAATCCAGCCAAGACTTCAGATAAGCTCTACACTTTCCCATCATACCAAGACTGGTCAACAGCTAGCTCTCCCAGGATCCAACCGCTATCTCAATGTCTTTCAGGGTCCCCTAAAGATGTCTTCACCTCAAGATGACAAGAAGCAGTCTATAAAACATGACACCCACATTCCCATAAGGCTGGGTGTGTGGTTTGTGGTTGTATGGTGGGTTATGGATATTTGTCATCATTTAGGGGGTTGGTTGAAAGTTGTTATTGGTCATGTTCGGGGGGGGAAAAACTAAGCAAAGGAGATTATATTCAGAGATCTCTTTCTGAAAAGAAAAAGGGGGATATAGGAATGATAGGATAAAAGTGTTGATTATTGGATCAAATTTTAAACTAAAAAAAGCAACTGCTAGTTGGTATCAATTTTGTATTGTGATATAAAGCTAAAGATGTGTGTGTGTGTGTGTGTGTGTGTGAGTGTGTGAGTGTGTGTGTGAGTGTGTGTGTGTGTGAGTGTGTGAGTGTGTGTGTGTGTGTGAGAGAGTGTGAGTGTGTGTGTGTGTGTGTGTGAGTGTGTGAGTGTGTGTGAGTGTGTGAGTGTGTGTGAGTGTGTGTGAGTGTGTGAGTGTGTGTGAGTGTGTGTGTGAGTGTGTGAGTGTGTGTGTGAGTGTGTGAGTGTGTGTGTGTGTGAGTGTGTGAGTGTGTGAGTGTGTGTGTGAGTGTGTGTGTGTGTTTTACTGGGGAATTCACACAGGTGTGTGTATGTGTGTGTGTGTTTATTATATGGGAATTCATGCAGAGGTTGTGTGTGTGTGTGTGTGTGTGTGTGTGTGTGAGTGTGTGAGTGTGTGAGTGTGTGTGTGAGTGTGTGAGTGTGTGAGTGTGTGTGTGAGTGTGTGTGTGTGTTTTACTGGGGAATTCACACAGGTGTGTGTATGTGTGTGTGTGTTTATTATATGGGAATTCATGCAGAGGTTGTGTGTGTGTGCGTGTGTGTGTGTGTGTGTGTGAGTGTGTGAGTGTGTGAGTGTGTGTGTGAGTGTGTGAGTGTGTGTGTGTGTGAGTGTGTGAGTGTGTGAGTGTGTGTGTGAGTGTGTGTGTGTGTTTTACTGGGGAATTCACACAGGTGTGTGTATGTGTGTGTGTGTGTTTATTATATGGGAATTCATGCAGAGGTTGTGTGTGTGTGTGTGTGTGTGTGTGTGTGTGTGTGTGTGTCCCCACTCTAATGAATTGTACCTATGCAGCTCATTTTAAAATGTAAAGTTCTAGTCCTTGAAAACTATTGTTACAAACTATTTAGGATAATTAAGAAATGCAGGTAAGTAGTTAGTCATCTATAACAATCAAACTTGTAGTCAATGTTATATATGTTTTCAAGATCAAACAGAGATATATATTAGATAGAGATTTATATTAGGTTCTTCAAATACTTCCAAGACCTATAGAATATGGCATTTGAGATGTTTTAATAACATAAGGCTTTTCATGACAATGAGATACATCTGCTCCTGGCAGCACCAATCTACTACCAAAAAAAAAAAAAAAGATTATGGGCATCAAAGAATCTTCATATAGGAGTTCGCTTTCACTGTGGCAAAATTAGCCACTGCCCTTGCTTGGACTGCTGACATTATGCTATACAAACTAGACAAGCAGGACACAAAAGAAAGCGACTACCAAACGTTGCTAAGACAAGGTAGAATAGCCATTCCAATTCTTGTTTCACAGATATTCCAGTCCTGTAGGCCTAAGATAAACACCCAACATTACAGAGGATCCTTGGTTGACTGTCTAGGCAGCCAGGCAGCCAGATATCTCTGTCATTTCTACAATTTTGGAAGTTGTTCTGTATTTCCTGTTTATTCATGTAATATTTTTATACTTCTTGGGTTTCTGAAGAGGCTGAAGACTAGATAGTTATACCATTTTCTTTGCTACCAAGTTCAGAAAAAAAAAACTTATAAAAGAGATGTAAAGTTTATAAGGTAGAGAGACATAAATGCTTAAGTTGTTTATTTATGAAAATGCTTTAAGGTCTAAAAGGATATTTTTAGGTTGGTAATACAAGTTATGATAAAAAGAGATTTAGTTATAAAACTTTGGATTCATCAAGATAAGATAGAGTAATTTCTATGAATTTACCAAATATATATGGACTGGACTTTATGATTGTAATTCTTACCTGATAATTGTCCTTATTGTATATAGTTTTACTATGTTAAAGTTAAACTTTTTTCTTTTTATTTAGACAAAAGGGGGAAATGTTGCTGGAAATTTGTATACCATCTGAAGATGTATTGCTGTGATTGTTTTAATTAAAATCTGAACTGCCAATAGCTAGTCAGGATAGGTTAGGCTGGACTTCCGGGGAGCAAAAGGAATTCATGGGGATAACTATAGGCACATGAGAGATGCCAGTGAAACACTGAGGAAATTGGCCACACAGGATGGAGAAGACGTAAAAAGCTAGGAGGCAGAATATAGATGAATATAAATATAATTTAAGTTATAAGAGCTAGTTGGGAACCAGCTTAAGCTAAGGGCTAAGCTTTCATAAATAACAACCAGTATCCAAGTCATTATTTGGGGTCTGGTGGTCCAAAAGAAAGTCTGACAAGAAAGACCAGCTACACATAGCATTGCCTCACTTAAGGTTGGTGTGACCTTTATAGGGCTTAATGCCTGCAAAACAGTGCCTGAAACATTAATAAGGTTCTGTAAATTAGTGCCTAAAAATTAGTATCATCAATAACATCAATACCTGGGATTATCTAACTTGCATTCAAGTATGCTCTGTTTTGTTTCTTTTTTTTTTTCATATCTTACATTTTATTTATGTATTTTGTGACACGTGTATGGGGGTGAAAATTTGACACTCAGAGGGCAGCCCAAAGAAGTTTGTTTTCTCCTTCTACCATGTGGGTCTCGGGGATTGAACTAAGGTCAAGAGATTTGGTGGCAGACACCTTTAGACACTGAGACATCTCTCTAGCCCTTTTTCATATTGATTGATGTATACTAAGTATATTGTAATTATAAAATAATGAGTTCCATTGTGAAATTATGTATTTATATATGTGATTTACTTTGGTCATATTTACCCCCTATTGCTCCCTCCTGTGCTCCTTTCCCTCCTACTGGCTCCTTTCCTCTTCCCAAATAGTCTGTCTTCTACTTTCAAGTCTTTCATGCACATGAGAGAAAGCATGCAGCATTTGTCCTCCCCAGGCTGGCTTCTTTCACTTAACATGATAATCACCATTTTCCTGCAGACAACATGACTTCATTCTCCCTTACCGCTGAATGTATGATACTTCACAGTGTATATATACCACATTTTCTTCACCATATGTTAATGAATACCCAGGCTGACTTTTATAATTTAGCTATTGTGAATAGTGCCATAGTCAGCACAAGTGTGAAAGTGTCTATATTGCATAGCAACTTTGATTCCTTTGGCTATATATTTCCAGTTAGATCATATGGTAGATGTACTCTTAGTTTTAGTTTTTAAGGATTATTTATATTATTTATTTATGTGTGCATGCCTCCAAGAGTATATGCATATGTATATCTAAGGATTTTCACCAAGGCCAGAAAAGGGCATTGGATTCCTTGGAGTTGAAATAATAGGATTTGTAGTATGCTTGATTTTTTTTTTCCGGGGGCTAAGATCTGAACCTCTTCCTTAAGATTGTGCAACAAGTCCTCTTAGCCTCTGAACCATCTCTCCAGCACCCTGCTGTTTTCCATGTCAGCTGCACTAATTGATGTGTCTTTGCTCTGTACCTTAACAAACAGGTAACTTGCTGATAAAGTCTCCTCTGGGAGGTCCTGAGATATCCATCCTTTACAGACCAGAGGTACTCTGTGGGAAAGTGTGGCTGGTTTGATTCAAAAGTATAAAATATTAACACATTTGAGGGTGCGGCATTCACTCTCTTTGTAGCCATGATGGAGCTGTGGTCAGTTAAGCCCTGCGATGAGTTCATGGAGAACTGTGTGGTCTGATCACCTCCCCTCCCAGGTCACAGCTTCCCTATGAAGATTAAAACCTTCTTTCATCTTCATGGTGAGCACTCTGCAAATGCTCTGCCAGACATTCTTGAGAGGATGAAACATATTCCTTTCCATTCTACGCAGAATAAACAGAGTGATGCATGCTGATAAGCAGTTGCTCTGGGTCCTAGCAGCAGGAATGCAGAGAGGATAATGTGTCAATCATTATGTCAGGTCCAAGGGTGCTAAGTGCAGCAGTGAGAGAGATACATACTGTCCCACTCTGGCTACACACTTGCTTCTCAGGAAGCTGGTCCTTCCCCTGTCCAGCAAGGTCTACCTGATTGAATAGCAAATGGCAGGGTAATGATAGGTCAGCGGAACCTGACTGTCTGAACATGACATAAAAAGACAAGCCAAACTCCAGACGGAAAGGCTTTGGTCACCAGTCACAGCCTTCCGTGTTCTTTATATGATTAGCAGGCATTGGTTCTGACTGATGGGTTATTTTAATGGTGGTTTGTATCTTGTACTCATTAATGCTAGAGTGTCTCATACTTAACCGGTGCAACAATTAACTTCTTGGAGAAATTCACAAAGGATGTTCCGGGAATAATTCACAAAGGATGTTCCGGGAATACTACGGTGTTTCGAATCTGAGTGACTGGCACACTTGTGAGTTTGGGGGTGTTTGTTGTGAGGCTGTGAGTCTCAGTTTAACTTGAGAAGCACACAGCTAAACAAAAATCATTGGGCCTTTGCTGTAGGAGTTCCCAAAGCCTTTATTGCACACGTATGGGTCGCCATGTGCATGCTTTGTGCTTATACTGTGGATTTTATATTATTACATGTCTTCCTTATGAATGTAGGCCTGTCATGTGGGTACTTGCTGTACATGCTGTCTTTTTTTTTTGGGTGTATATACAGAGTATAAATGGGAAACCCTGTCTATTTAAACTTCTCGAATGGGCTTCTTAATTTGTTTCAGAAAAAACAAAAACAAACAAACAAAAAACAAAAGAGTCAAAGACGTGCTTTCAGACCAAATGGAACAATTCTTACAGCTGTGCTTTGTTCTAAGAAATTTGCTTGGGTTTACATAGAAGAAACTCTATAAAGTGCACACAATTCCCTATCGAGTCTGTAGCCAACTTGCAAAGCTTTCATCTGGAAACTGAATAATTAGGCCTTGGTGCACATAATGCAGCAGAATGCTAGCTCCTTAGTGTTCAGAGGGAAGCATGGCACTCGTGGCGACATAGTGATCAGACCTCAAGTATTAGCTCGCTACACAAAGCAAATTACAGACAACAACATTTTAAAACACGCTTGGAACATCCATTCAGAAGTGTTTGTGTTTGTTTCTTTCTCATAACTGTAATGTGGACACTGCATAATAGTTCCTGAAACCCAAGGAGCCTCAAGTTCATTTCCAGTCTGCCAATCCCGTTAACAGTGAGCCCAACGCTTTGTCTTCCTCTCCCAGCACATCCCATGGCACAGACACTTGCAGCTTCTTTCCAGCCTTTCTAATCTCCCAGCAACACCTGAGGACTCAACAATAAACAGCGGCAGCCATGACCACTGTGTAAACCCCCAACCCCCATTAAACTAACTTTGTGACTAAATCTGGCTCAACAATCCATTGCTGACATTTTTTTTAAGCTAATGGAAATTTCATTAACTCTAACCCCAAACATGTTTGCTTTTAACCCAAACACATTAATTATAACTATTCTTTTAACACAATCCCAAGCTGATCAGAAACTTGACACAGCTAATGAACTAAAAATAGATGAGAGAATGGATTCTAGTTGAAAAATCCAGTTAATGCCAGAGCTAGAAATCTCCAGACCATGGAGTACATAGAGAAAAATAACCATTAAAATGCTTACAATGATGAGATAGACATGTTATCTGACAGCAACAGAAACTGTTCTCACTGTGGGTCTCCTCCTAAGTCATACTGTGCTGTCCAGTCCCCCTGACACTGAAATAGATACCATGATTTTTATTCCCGTGTTACAGTTAAAAGGCCCTAAAAACGTTAAGCAGTTTGTCATGGCCAAACAGGTGAGATGTAAACACATTTTACACATTCTACTCTGACAGGGAGGCTACATTAAATTTCTGTCACTGTGAAGTAAATTAGCAACCAAGTTAGTGGCTCCAAACCAATACATTCATCGTCCTGTAGCTCTTGTGGACTAGTTACTGCTGAGAGTCACACAAGCTGCAGACCAGGCGTGGGACCAACTGTGCCACTTCTGGCACCCTGTGCACATGGACTGTGCCCCTTGTTACTCATCAGGTTGCCTGGTCTTACCTAAGGGCTATTTAGACCCCCTAAGTGCCCTGTCATGAGGTACTTACCATTTCAAAGCTGGAAAGAGACCCTTCTCTCCAGTTGGCTAGAATGGACTCTAATAAGAAGAGCAAGGGGGTAGCCAGCCCATTTCCTGCCCATATTCTGTTTGCTAAATGCAGCTCAGGGTTTCTGTGGAACACTCAGAAGTGACTCACTAGGGTTTGTTGTTTAGCTGTGCCTCAATATGTACTAATGTCCCTGTTTCTGTTTTCTTTATTTTCTTAATGTGACCATTATCTGCCTCACAGGAGCATCAAGGCATCAGATCAAAGTTATCGTGGATGGCTTGCCACCACAGACACTGAATTAAAGTGGACAATATGGACTCATAAGCCTGAGGTTCTTGTGTTTACATAAAATCTGCGATTTCACCGTTGAGTAATTTGAGGTCAATGTTCAATGAATTCCCAGTAAATGAAGAGTTTAGCTTAGCACTTGACTCTAGAGACCGATTTTCCAGTGGCCAGTTTACGGATTAGTGAAATGATTTTAAAATAAGTAAGGACCATTTGAGAGCTGAGTTATTCCGCTAGTAGTCAAACCAGCAGGGGATGATTTCACCGGGCTGAAATTAACCCCTTTATAAAAGGCTATTGTGACAACCACCAGAATGGGTATTTATGATCACCCAACTGCTCAGAGGCATAACCATGGATGGGACCGTCAAGGGACAGGTTTTCTCATTACAGTACTATACTGGCTCTGCTAAGCAAGTCCTTCAGGGTTACAAAAAGGGATATATACACATTGTTAGCAAATACAAAATGTCATTACAAAGAGGCATAGGCATAACTAGCAGAAGGAGGTAAGATCCGCCAGCAGCATGAGTATCCAATGCACCCAGGTTCAGAAACAGCCAATGATGTTTGCTTACTGTCATCTCAGTCAAAATCATAGCCATCTAGGAAGTGGCTGACCTTCTCTGCGGTCATCTTATACTGATAGGCTCTGTTCAACAGGGGTATTAGTCAGGTCAGTTAGCACAGCAAGGTACAGAGAGACTCTGTGAATACAATTTCTACTGACATCCTAAGACAATTCATTTTGTCCCAACCCACAGGAGGGAGACAGTCAACTTCTGAGCCTGGTCTTCAGATGGCAGTGAGTCAACCAGAGCCTCTCTGCTTCTCCAAAGAACCCCAGCAAGGCTAATTAGTGACTGCAGTACCAATGCAGAAAGCATGAGGGCTGTTCAACTAAAAGATGATGTGTAAGTAAGGGCCTTTACAAGATGGCTTAGTGGGTAAACATGCTTGCTGCTCAAGCCTGAGAAGCTGGGTTTGGATCTCCAGAACCCAAGTAAAAGCTGCATTATAGTACTTGTAATCCCAGGATGCCTCTCTGGAGATCTCTCTACAGGGAGATAGAGACAAGAGAATCTCTAGAGGCAGGTGGAAAGGTTGGGGACCAACACCCAGAAGTTGCCCTTAGATCTCCACTCCCTCACCTGCACCTCCCCCTGCACACATATCACACATTCACATATCTCACACACACCGTGTCTTAGCATCCTATGGTAGTTTGAATGTAATTGGCCCCCATAAGCTCATAGGGAGTGGCACTATTAGGGGGCGTGGCTTTGTTGGAAGAAGTGTATCACTGTGGAGGCAGGCTTTGAGGCCTCAGGCTACACCCAGTATCTCAGTTCACTTTCTGTTGCCTTCAGATCAAGATGTAGAACTCTCAGCTCCTTCTCCAGCATCATATCTGCCTGCATGTTGCTATGTCCCATCATGATGATAATGGACTAAGCCTCTGAACTGTAAGCCACCCCAATTAAATATTTTCCTTTATAAGAGTTGCTGTGGTCATGGTGTCTCTTCTCTCAAGGAGAAAAGGAGCACTGAAAAGTGGAATGGAGCTAAGTCCTGTGTTCAAGGAGATAAACAGATTAAGACATGAAATAAAGGTGAGCTCAGGGCAAGATCTCATCCAGATAAATTTCCAACTTGTGAAAAGGAATTAAAGAAAGTTTAGAGCCAGGTATGGTCCTACACACTTTTAATCCCAACACTCAGGAGGCAGAGGCTGGTGGATCTCTGAGTTTAAAGTCACCCTGGTCTAAAGAATAATTTCCAAAACGGCCAAGCTTACGCAGTGAAGGAAACTTTTAAAACCAGAAAGCTGGTGAAGATGTAATTGAACAAAGGGGTTGTGCGCCAGCCCCAGAGAGCAAGAACTTGGCAGCTTTGGTCATGTGCTTCTGATCCCAAGAATAGAAGAAAGGGGCTATGGAACCTTTCTCCATGCCTAAGGGAAGACACTGAGGCCAGGCATGTGACAGGGGTGTCCGTGAATGGAGGCCCAGAAAGGCCATTGTGTGAAGCTGTGAAGGAGAAGCCTACGTTATCTTGAAGACCCCAAGAGAATGGAGATGCCAATGCCATGGGATCCCTGCCAAGGAGAGCTGATATCAGGAAATGGAACCAGCCCAAGAGAAATAAGTGTATTGCAGTCAACAAAGCTGAAAGGAGTTGGAGATCTGAAGAACATTTTGACATCAGACATAAGAGAGGCAGAGTTTGGCATTTGCTCAGCTGGTTTTCAGTCTTGCTTTGGTCCAGTATTTCTTCACTATGCTGTCTTCCCTACATTTTGGAGTATATATCCTGTGTATATCTGTTGTAATGTATAACCTGTGCCATTATATGTTGTAAGTTTGTGGTCTGTTTTTTTTTTATTTTGATTTTATGAAGGATTGCAGTTAAGGGATTGCATCTTAGAAGAAACTTTGAATTTTAGACTTTTAAATAAGTTTGAGACTGTTATAGATTATGAGGACTTTTGAAGTTTGTCTGAATGCATTTTTTTTTTTTTGCATTATGATATGGCTACAAGTCTCTAGGGGTCAAAGAGGGGAATGTGATAGTTTGAAAGAAAATAGTCCCCCCCAAAGGGAGTGGCACTATTAGGAGGTATGGCCTTATTCGAGGATGTGTGTCACTGTGTGTGTCACTATGGAGGTGAGCTTTGAGGTCTCATATATGCTCTAGCCACACCCAGTGAGATAGACCACTTCCTGTTGCCTGAGCAAGATGTAGAACTCTCAGCTATCTCTCCAGCACCATGTCTGCCTGCATGCCACCATTCCCACCATGATGATAATGGACTGGACCTTTGTACCATAAGCCACCACAATAAAATGTTTTCCATTATAAGAGTTGCTGTGGTCGTGGTGTCTCTTCACAGCAATAGAAACCTTAACTAAGATAGACATGTAGATAGCTGATAGATAGATAGACAGATAGATAGATAGATAGATAGATAGATAGATAGATAGATAGATTGAGCAATGCTAGTATAGAATTATTATGTATATATTATATTCTATATAATATGTTTTAATTCTAATATAAAATATTATTGATATTAATGCTAATATTGAGAGCCATTGCTGTAGGGAATGTGAAGCCATGGAAGTATATAGCATGGGAGGATGAGAAAAACAGGGGTAGATTTTTTAGAAAATACAATTAATTAAGAAGTACTAATGTTCTGGACCGAACTACAAAAATGTACTGAGACCTAACTTCACCAGGTGATGAGGTTGGTTGCCAAAGGCTTTGGGAAATAATCATGTTAGCATGAGGTCATGACAATGGCTCCCTCATGATGACATCAGTGTCATTATAAGAAGAGACACAGGAGAATCCATCCATCCATCCTATCCTCCCTCCCTCTCTACCTCTGTGGCAAGAAGCTAGCTGGCTGGCTACAGGCCAGAGAGCTCACCTCACAAGAAATCGAACATTTTGTCTGACTCCTTGACCTTGGATGGTCCGTCTCTGAAGCTATGAGGACATAAACTGTTGAAGCACCCATTCCATGTTGTTGTTGTTGTTGTTGTTGTTGTTGTTGTTGTTGTTGTTGTTATTATTATTATTATTATTATTATTATTATTATTATTATTATTATTGAGATGGTTTGTCTGTGTACCTTTGGAGCCAGTCCTGGAACTTGCTCTATAGACCAGGCTGGCCTTGAACTCAGAGATCCACCTGCTTCTGCCTCTCAAGTGCTGGGATTAAAGGTGTATGCCGCCATCACCTGGCCCATGTGTTTTTTGTTATGGCTGCCTGAAGCAACTAAAAAAGGGGTATGCTTCACAGAGAAAGAGAGGGAAGTACAAAGATTTGAAGCTGAAACATAGTGATTTAAAATGAGAGACAGAGAGTAAGAGAATGAATGGTGGCAGGTTTCAGGAAAGTAAGGATTAATTGGAAGGAAAGTTGCTGGGCAAGCTATGCTTTGAAAAGACAAGGGCAAGAGCATTCCCAGTAGCAGAGGACAGAAGAGTAATTGTCAGGGAGAGGGTGGATGGGAGAAGGAAAGTTCTGGTCAAAGGGTGCAAGTTCTAGTTAGAGGGAATGGATAAATGCTACCATATAGTGGAAAAGCAACCGGAGGCTAGATATTATGTATCCTTATCATAAAAATATGAGTATATGAAAGAAAAGGGACATTCATTTGCATGATCTAGTCATTTCACAATGTACCCAAATCAAAACATGTTTAAAAATCAGAGTTATCACAGCAAGAAGGTGGTGCTCTGTTTACTCTTATTATTATTTAAACCTTGGCCAGGTCAGAAGTTGACATGCCATCTGCCTTGTACCTAACAGAGGAGGTGGCATGCATTGCACGGATAAACGGCACTTCAGGCAAGCTGCCTGGAAAGGGAAGAGGGCAGTGCAGGGCTGCTAGCAGAACAGCAGAGAACAAATCCCCCAATTTTAAAATGGGTGAATGACCAGAGTAGACATTTCTTAAAACGGGAAATCCGAATGGCCAACAACTGTATGGAAAAAACAACAATATAGAATGACAAACCAGCAAATGTTCAGCTCCTCCAATCATCAGGGACACACAGCTTAGAAACACTAAGGCATAGCCTCCCATTCTAGTTAGGAAGGCTTTTTAAAACTGGTTTCAGCTGGAATAGAATTACAACGCTCTGCTCCCTTTCTCTGCTCCAGTATCCCTCAGCTACTCCCTTGACTGCCCCAACTCTAAGGATAACATTCTCCTTCTCTTTAAACACTATTGTTACAAACACACACGTATGCATATATGTATGGATGTATGTGCACAAATGCATATAAATACAACCTGCTGAGTCTAATTTTGTTGTTTCTGTGTATGCGGTTTCATGGCTGATTACGGGCAACCAATGCGGGGCTCATCCCTGGAACAGGCTAATGCTCCTCCTCCCAGTAGTTATTAGTTGCCTGTAATTCTCTGTCTAGGGCTAGGAACTCTTGAAATTGTTCCCCTTCCCTATTGACATGTCCATTGATATCGCCATTGTTCCAATCTTGTTTATACAGTCATTTCTAGGAAGGACTGTCTTACAGCAGACTTCCTGGTGTTCTGGCCTACAATGTTCTCTGAGCTGTTAATGTCGGGGCTGCTGTGCTACAGATGTATCCATTGGGGCCAGGATCCCCCAAATCCATTGATCTCTACATTGTGTGCCATTGTGGTTCTCTCTGATGGTCTCCAGTTTCTTCGATGAGGAATGGTACTGACACTGATCTGTGGGGATAAGAATAAAATTTAAATTTTAGTTAGGGATTATGCTGGGCAGTAGTAAAGAAACTTCTAGAAGAAAGAATAATGTGCTGGCAAGCATGTTGAGAAATGGGGACTCATACACTATTGATGGGAAAGTAAATCAGTATATTGGTTCCTCAGAAAAGAGATACGGGGCTCCCATACTACCCAACAACCCCACTAGTATGTATATTTAAGAGGGAGGGAAAAAAATCAGTATGTCAAGTAGACATCTGCATTCAAACATTTGTTTAATCACTTATCACAAGTCAGAGTGTACAATCAACTAGGTATTTCTCCACAGATAGGTAGACAAAAAAAATATGATAGGTATATTCGATGGAATATTATTCAACCTCTAAAAGAATAAAATTATGTCATTTGAACCAAGATGGATAGAACAGAGGACATTTTACTAAATGAAATAAGCCAGCCATGGAAAGACAAACACCACATGTTATCACTTGTATGGGGAGACCAAATAGTGGACTTTGGAGAAGCAGAGGACCGAACGGTGGCTACCAGGAGGGCTTGCGGGGTGGTAGAGAGATGAGATGATAACTGCCAGGTACAAAGGAGCAGATGCATAGGGGATAACTTCAAACTTTCTAGACTGCAGCAGGGTAAGAATGTTTGGAAACAATTGCACATTTCCACACAGAATGTAGAGATTGTGAATGCTCCCAACCCCAAAGAAATGGTAAATATCTTAGGTGACACACATCACTTACCCAAGTCTGATCATTACACACCATGGACATATATTGAAATGCTACATCTTAACCCACAAATATGCACCCCTGTCAATCAAGAGTAGTTTTTAAAGGTGGAGAGTAGAAGGTGATCAGAGATTAAGAGATCAGTTCATCGTGGAAGACATTCGATTATATTTAGATGCTTCTGAGAAAGATGTGACCTTTCAATACATGTGAATATGCAAGGATGCACAAAGAGGAGCTATGGTTGAAGTCAGGGGTTTTCTGAGAAGGAAGTCAGGGACCTGGCTGAAGATGAAAAGGGCCAGGAGGAAAAGTGCCTATCATGATGGAGAGCAGAACAGTGAGGATGGGGATGCGGGCCACCTCTGGGGGAGTTGGGGGGAGTGGCTGCTTTTTTTTCCTCTCTGAGTATGGAGTGATGGGACTGTTAATTAGCTTCAATCCGTCCATCTACAACACTCAAACATCATGGATGCTGGAAATGAGTAATGAATGGTATCTTCATTTCTTCATTGCAGAAGAATGTGTTTGGGATCTTAATGCTGCAGAAATAGAATGAGCTAATGTGCAGTCAAAAATCTTAGGCCTCCAAACCGTACATTAAAAAGAAATCTTAATTTTGTTTAAAGAAATATGTGTGTGTGTGTGAATATACATATATATATTCATAGAAAAGGGGACTGAAGAAGTATGCCAATATAAAAAAGCTGTTTCTCAGTTGTCACTAAGAATGACACTGTTTTTTGCTTTGTTTTGCTATGCTTTTAGAAATGTCTTTGTATGATTGGATGCATGTGCACAGGTACACCATCCCTGGTCATGGTACATGTAGAAGACATGGGATGAGGTTGGGTATCTTCTACTGCTTTTCTCCTTATTTTCTGAGGTGGGGTCTCTCAATCTGCTAACCATTTCAGCTAGATAGGCCAGAGAGCTAGCCCCAGGGGTCCAAGTGTCTCTGCCCACACAGCTCTAGGGTTACAGGTGTGCACACCTGGCCTGGCTTTTCTGGGGATATGAACTCAGATCATAAGGCTTCCATGGCATTACCCCAGCCCTTTATTCCAATTTCTAAGTTTTCAATACAAGCTTTTTTTTTTTCCTTCATAAATGTATTTATGAAGTTTTTAGAAATCCACAATAGCAAAGGTTTGGGGGGGTTGCTGTTTTTTTTTTTTTAAGTGCCAACATGTAACACCTGCAGAATCTTTAAGACAGTAGGAACTGTTGAAATACCACACAATAAAGCCATTCGCATTGGCACCATGTTGCTTTTTTCCTCTCCAAAAAGAAAAGCAGGAAAGTATTAATTTGTTTGCACTCGCATTATAATGATCTAGTCCCAGAAAGGAGCAGTGTAATTAAAACAGTGCCCAATTGCTTTTATTCATTTAAATGTGTTTCTATAGCAATTTGGAAGCCGTGGTCCCAGTTTTAAATGCTAGGGATGCAGTGTAACCTTTGGCGGGCCCCTTCCTGATCCTGGTTTTCTCCCATGTTGACTGAGATTGATGGCTCAGCTCATGCTGTGCTCGGAAGATGATCAGACTAAATTAAATTAGATCGAGTGCAGCTGTGTGACTGAAGGAGGCTGCGGGGGTGACTTCCCCAGTGTCCTTTGGACTCTGGCTTTATTACCAGCAGCCTACACTAACAGCAAAGGCTGCCTTAAACTAATTGGCTTGTTCTCGGTGCCTGCAAATGGTTGCACCACCTCTGCAGATGGCCCCCGAGGGCACAGCTCCTGTTGGCAGTGATGGCTGGTGCTTTCCAGCCAGGCACCAGAAGTTCAAGGTTAGTTTCTAAAGCTGGTGGTGAGATGCAGCCTTGGTGTCCTATGATTAGCCAGTGGAGCCAGAAGCCACACAGAGCTCAACCCACCCTCAGGCCCTGCCTGGACATGCCTGGATGTCTCTTTGAACAAGCTCAAATAAGAGTTTATGTCTCCAAATACCAAAAGCACTTGAAGGCGATCCGGACTCATCAGGCTGCACATTTTCCCAAACAAATGGTTTATCACTGATTCTCTTAGCTAAATAATAAACTAAAACAAGTGGGGGTGGGAGGGGAGAGGCTGAAGAATGGGAGCATGGAAAGCAGTCTCTTTTGTTAGGATGTCAGTTCCTCAATAACACACACATGTGCCTCAAGAACAAAGCAGTATGCATGGCTGCTCTGTGCTTTAGGAACCAGAGATAAAAGCAGAGCCCGGTCCCATGCCTCAGATGCTGATGGTTTCTGTCAGACAGCAGGGGAACAAACAGAGGGAGAAAACTCTTTTCATCCTTATTATTTTGAGACACTATCCACTGAGCTCCACCTTCAGACACCAAAAGTGACCCCTTGGAATTCATTACCAAAGGCTTGTCCATATTTGGATTTGGGCTTCCTTTTGTTGATGTTTTCCTGTGCTAGCAATTGAACCCAGGGCCTTGCCAATGCCAGGTAGGTGCTCTACTAAGGTACCATGACCCTATCCCTGTTCTTCTTCTTAAGCAGCAAGGTTCCTAAGACACTAGCAGGGAAAAGAGAGTGGGACTTGAACCCTATAAAGGACCAGTCACTTTGTTAACTGTTCTAGGACCCAAGTCACTTCTACTTCTATAAAGACAGCACCAATCATTGCTCCAGGGTGTCTGAGGACGACACCTGGACACACAGCCACTTATTTTGGCTTACGTGAATTGTGTGCCTCCTTTGTGCTGGAAGGGGCCAGGCTTAGAGCATCTCCACTGACCATCTGCTTCTCAGGCCTTTCACAGCTTCCCACCCCTTGGCCAGCCCCACCTCCACTGAACAGATATAACCCTCAAACTCAATTCTGCCTCTTTACTCCTGTGAGAGCAGAGACAATCTACTGCTGAGTCCCTCATACCATCTTTTCCCAATAATCCTCTTTCCTTCCCCTCCCCTCCTCCTCCTTTCTCCTATCTTCTTGCTAGCTCTCACCATCGACCTAGTTAATTTCATTTTCCAGTACTTGGGAATTCCGAATCAATTTGCCATTCCTCTTCCTAGAATTTATCCTAAATCCCAAGAGCACTGATCACATGTGAAACAGATTTAGCCCTTGTGAAAATCAGTCCTATGGCCAAGTTCCTAATGAAAAATCTAACAGAAGCCAAGGGTGGGACTGGGAAAGTAAGGTCAGTGTGACGGACGGCTCAGTGGTGAGCAAGAGGAGGGGGAGAGTCACACGATCCAAAGGAAAACATGGGCCCTCAGCTCTTAGATTGCTCCTTGAGTCTGTGGCCATGAGGAATACACATATCTAAGAACCCTTCTTCACATACAAGGTCAGGAGACTGAGGGCAAAGAAGACCGCCAAACAGTGGTGCTGAGGCCATGGTTCTCCCCACCTTCCAAAATCCACAGCACACTTCACTAATTCATCAGGCCTATCTTTCTTGTAGACCCAAGTTAGACTTAGCACCCTGGGAAGACAACACCACAAATCAGAGCCAGCCCAATAAGTAGTTGCTTTCATATCTTTGAGTTATGTTCTCAATATTTCATCTTGTCTTGTGAACATCCTCATTCTATGACATGGATTTTCTCAATGATTTATAACTGATAAACATCACCAGAATTGGGCATCATGGCTTCCTAGATATCAACAGTACATGGCTACCGTCCTACAACATCTCTATGCAAGCTGTGGAATGACTGAGACAGCATATCATAGTCAATATTGACTCCATCCTGCAGCTGGGAGGATCTTAGTGCCAGCTTTTAAGGCTTTTAGGGCCCATCACTGACTTTTTGCTGCATTTTTTTTCCTGGACCATATCCCATGACTATCATTTCACCATGGATAACAGACTAATTCCACAGTGTCAAGTCTTCTTCTGCCGGCTGGCTTCTATGTCTGCTCTAGCCTCCTGCCTCATTTGTGAACCCTGGCCTTCTCTACTAGATTCCATAGCACATGACCTTGACTCAACTCTGTATCTGGCTCCAGTCATATGGGGACTGACTTACAGCCCCTTTCCTCTGCCAGGTCATCTCAGCCAAAGTAACACCTCCCCTCTACTTCCCATCAACCTCCAGCCATTTATCTCAAGTGCAAATTCTAAGCTAGGTCTCTCCAGAAGTTTCCAGGGTGAGTGGTGCACCCCTGTGGGGCCATGAAAGAACACAGTCCCTTCTACTAAACAACCTAAAATAGCTCTCCTTTTTTCTCTCTAGATTGTTCATAGATTCTGAGACCCTTCATGATTCAACTCCTTTTATATCTTCCAATTCATCCCTTCTCTCCAGAAAAAAAATCTAGTGTTCTACTATGCTGTCAGAATCTGAGCCTCCTTCTACCTCTAGGGCTCTTGACATCATATTCCCCTTGAAAAGATGCTAGGAACATCTTTTCTCTATGAAGACCCTAGGCTTGTCAATTCTTCACAGTCCAGCTTCCAAGCCATCTCTCTCCCAAGGCTTGTTTTAGGCCTGTTTTTGTTTTGTTTGCAAGCCTCTGTTTTTTTAACTAATATTTAACTTTCACATCAACCACATGTCACTTCACAGGAGACACTGAATTTCAGAGTGAAAGTCCTTTGAAGCCAAGCACCTGTCATTCACTCTTTGGGTTTCTCATTGATGATGTCACGAGTCAGCTGGCACAGCCAATGAGGCTGAGCTCCTCTTCCATGGCAAAGGCAATTAGTCAGCACTTGCTCATTCATGTTTCAAACCACTGCATCTCTACGTGCATCCAAGTCAAACCACTGCATCTCTACGTGCATCCAAGTCAAACCACTGCATCTCTACGTGCATCCAAGACAAACCACTGCATCTCTACATGCATTCAAGTCAAATCACTGCATCTCTACGTGCATCCAAGACAAACCACTGCATCTCTATGTGCATCCAAGACAAACCACTGCATCTCTACGTGCATCCAAGACAAACCACTGCATCTCTATGTGCATCCAAGTCAAACCACTGCATCTCTACATGCATCCAAGACAAACCACTGCATCTCTGCATGCATCCAAGTCAAACCACTGCATCTCTACGTGCATCCAAGTCAAACCACTGCATCTCTACGTGCATCCAAGTCAAACCACTGCATCTCTATGTGCATCCAAGTCAAACCACTGCATCTCTATGTGCATCCAAGTCAAACCACTGCATCTCTATGTGCATCCAAGTCAAACCACTGCATCTCTACATGCATCCAAGTCAAACCACTGCATCTCTACATGCATTCAAGTCAAATCACTGCATCTCTACGTGCATCCAAGTCAAACCACTGCATCTCTACGTGCATCCAAGTCAAACCACTGCATCTCTATGTGCATCCAAGACAAACCACTGCATCTCTACGTGCATCCAAGACAAACCACTGCATCTCTGCGTGCATCCAAGTCAAACCACTGCATCTCTATGTGCATCCAAGGCAAACCACTGCATCTCTACATGCATCCAAGTCAAACCACTGCATCTCTACATGCATTCAAGTCAAATCACTGCATCTCTACGTGCATCCAAGACAAACCACTGCATCTCTACGTGCATCCAAGTCAAACCACTGCATTTCTATGTGCATCCAAGACAAACCACTGCATCTCTACGTGCATCCAAGACAAACCACTGCATCTCTGCATGCATCCAAGTCAAACCACTGCATCTCTATGTGCATCCAAGGCAAACCACTGCATCTCTGCATGCATCCAAGTCAAACCACTGCATCTCTACGTGCATCATGCATCCAAGTTTTGCCTACCTGTGTCAATCAAAACCATAACAGACCCTTACTAAAAATAGAGAAATGCAAGGCCATGCTAAAGCCCCCAAATAAACATATTTTGATGTTGGTTTAAATGTTTGATACAAAGAGATGGGTCTGTTTTTTCTTTTACTTTCTTTCTTTTCTTTTTCTTTCTTCCTTCCTTTTTTCTTTTTTCTTTTCTTTTCTTTCTTTCTTTCTTTCTTTTTTTTTCTGAATAGCAGATTGCTTGGATCTGATGATGAAGTTTCTGATTTATGGGGCTGGGCTAGGACCTGGAAAGGGCCTTTAAAGAAGAGGTCTGTCTAAGTAATTTTGAATCAACTTTATTCTGACAAAAAGTGCTAGGCCATGGGGGCCTGGTTTCCAGAGATAATCTGCAGAGGGTAGGGTAAAGGCAGAGAAGGGCACTACCATCCCCAGGAGGTCTATCTAGCCATGATGGCTGTAGTTTTTCTACACCTCTTCCTTAGTTACAGTCCAAATCTGGTTACAAAATATCTGGGACCTCCAGCCAAAAGGCCATTTGGCCTTGAAGACTCATGTTTATCTCCAGGGATCTCCCTTCCCTGGGAGGGAGGCCTCCACTTGGCCTGCCCTCATTGGAGGAACTGAACAAACACACCAGCGCTTTGCTCCACCAGCTGCAGCCTCCGACTTGCAGGGAATTTTGACTCCTGCCGTGAATCAGACTGGAATTATGAATAATTTGTAGGAGGCTTGTTGCGTCTTGTTCCAGCCATTCTTTAGCTCAGCTTTCCTTGTCCGGGCTTTCAAGTCCTTGTATGTCTGATTCTTTCAGAGGCTTTGGGTCTGGAAGATGACAGGGATTCTGGGTTCTCTGGGCTGATGCCTCAGCAAGCTCTCCAATTTACAGCTCCACATGTGAAAAGGGAAGAGAACAGGCAGGGCAGAGCCCAGCGAGGCATGCCTACGGCAAGCAGGTTGAGTGACTGTGTGTCTTAGCATGTTTTATACAGAGGCCTGAGGCCCAATGGTTCTCCACATTCATTTCTGCGGCCATCCCAGAGCCTATCTTGCTTACACATGCAAACTTTATAGGAAACAATTGTTAACAAATGTGCTGGGGTGTGGGGGTGTGGGTGTCAACAAATGTGCGGGGTGGGGGGGCGGTTAACATTTTCCTCAAAGAAAACATTAAGGAACCAGGCTCCAAAGTGACAGAATTTTGTATAAAGCATCGTCTATGCATAATTCAGACTCAACCTCGGGAAGTGCTTAAATAAAGTAAGAGAAATACACTCTCCTGTGATGTCACCAAACTGAGATACTGAATGCTCGTGGGAACTTTCTAGCAGGAAAGATATCCCAGAGAGCTGATTGTGTTTCCTCTGAGACAACCAGGTAGAGTTCAAGGTATCTTGAGGAAAAATACAATTTACTGTTTGTTCTTCCCCGATGAGGATATTGAGTCCAGCCTGGGGTTCACATTAAGTCTGTGCAACATGTTCATGGGAAAACAAAAAACAAACAAACTACAAACAAAAAACAAAGCCCGCCTCCTGCTTGCTTGCAGGAAGTGCCTCTCGCATAAAGACACCCATGGGTGGAAGGGAGGGAAACGTGTCCACCCTTTTCGTGTCTGGCCTTCCCGCTTGCTCCACGATGGACACTCACAGGCCCTAGTGAAGGATGTGCATCAAGCTGACTAGCTGGTGTGAAATTCTCTTTCATCTCCTCCAAGCCTTAGGAAGAGTCATCGTCCTGTGTTCATGAAAGTTCGCTAAGCCTTTTTTAAAGTCATGAGTCTCCCTTTGAAATAATAGCTGCAAGCATTTAAGTCCAAAACCACACTACATTTGATCCCCGTTCAGTAAGGAGTCAGAAGAGAGGTGCACCCACACCATCAGCATCAGCCCTGTGGGTGTCGTGGACTGCTCAGCCCACTCATTCTTGGGGTGCAAGAACCCTGGGGGAGGAGACAGCCAGGCCAGTGGTGAAGCCTGGGGTCTGGAATGAGATCAGTGAGCTGTAAATCTGACTGTGTCACTTTCTAGCCACCGTTGGACAGTTTCTTTCCCTGTTCACGTTTTGGTTTCTTCCTGTTCATGGCTGAGAAAATGATAGAAACTCCTTCAAGGGGGTCATTGTGACAATTAAATGAGGAGTCTGTGTTCTCTTCTAAGTGTGTTTTAGACATACTGTCATATTTTGTTCCTCACAATAAACTTCTGGAGAAAGTCCTATTGTCACCCACATTTTAATGAAGAAACTGGGGTACAGAGTGTTTATTTGCCCGAGGTCACCATTAAATCAAGCTTCAAACTCAAGAGTGTCTGACTCCCGTGACAATCTGAAAAGCCCGCCTTGCCTCCCCAGCCCTCGCTCTTTCTGATTCACTAAAGTACTTTCTTTCTTCATTGATAGCTGCTTACGCCAAATGGATGGTGAATGCTGGTGAACTCTCCCTTTCATGAAGTTATACCCAGCACTTAGTCAAGTGCACTCCCTCTCCTGGGCTGGGGTATGAAGACGGGAGGGAACATCATGAAGCCCGTATCTAATGAACATTCAATATTTTTGGAGGGAAGGTGATGGGAGGTGTCATTCTGTAAATATGTTTCTCACACTGGTTAATAAATAAAGCACTATGGCCAATAGGAAAGCAAGATAGGAGGGGCTAGGAGACAAGGAGGAGAGGGGAAGTAGTTAGGAGGAGTCAGCATGTAGAGCATGGAGGAAGCAAGATGCCGGCCTGCCGCGCTGGGATAAGATGACCATGTGGAAATACTTAGATAAGTAGAAATGGGTTAATAATTAAGACAGAGCTAGCCCATAAACAATAATAGTAACTGGCCAACAGGATTGTATCAAATACAGAGTCTCTGAGTGTTATTGTTGGCTGGCGTGGTAGCGGGGTGGCGGGATCAGACCAGTGGCCAGCAGGAAAAACCTGCTCGTAACAGGAAGGAAGGAGAGAAGAGGGAGGAAGAGAGGAAAGAGATAGGAAGTGAGGGGAAGGAGGGAAGAAGACTTGTAGGATAAAAAGAGCCAGGTTTGAGGGGCAGACAGAGAAAGGAAAAACAGAGAGAACCGAGAAGCAATGAGGGGATTCGAACACACAAAAACAGCTCTGTCTGTCCTGTTTCCATGGTAAACTAAACATACTGAGGCCCAGAGACCCAAAACAGCAAGCTCTGAGTTCCTGAGTTCCTGAGCAAGTCAGCTGGGAAGGTTTGAGTCTGCCACCCAGCCCTGCAACCCACACTCTCTCTGTACCACCATCCCCTGAGATGGAAGTTGTTAAAGGCCAGGTCTCCAGGAGCCTGAAAAGTTCACTTAGGAGAGAGAGTTGTATTCTCTAATGAATGGAAATACTAACAATGCCCCTCTGCTCTTTGGGGGCAGGAGGTAAATCCTGCTGGTGTTTCTCTGTATACACCCCCCAGCTGTGGACAGGGCACCATCAACCATGTTTTTCTTTCTTTTATGCATACAAAGTAGCTTATGGGCTGTACCTGCAGGCCCTGCTCTATCCCACACACAAAAGGATCAAAGCCCTGAACATGTCTTCAGACTGTAATTTAAGATAATTAAGATTTTTTAACCTAAATTACATTTTACCATTTCATAACAGAGCTGTCAAGATCCTATCTATCAAAACTCTATCAAGCAAACAAAAGGGCATAATTATATTTTCAGACATATGTAGCCATCGCTCTGCACAGCTTCTCATAAAAGGCTTCTGTCTCCCTGCACACTCTCGTTTTCAAATGTTCTTCATCTACCCCACCCACCCCTGCAGTCTCAGACTACACACGCTTAAATAAATGGAAAATATGCCAACGCTGCCTCGTGGTGGGACGGCAGAAGCAGAAGTTCTAGTTAGAAGGTACCAGAAGGAAAGCTCTGCTACTTGGTCACGGCATCCTCAACCTCACAAATACATTATGATGGGGATGCAGAAAAGGCAAGCGTGCCACAGTCCTCAAGTCATAAGAATGATGAGGTGCCAAAAACGTCCTAATGAAGCTGAATTTGCCTTCATCTTGTCTCCATAAGGTAGCTTGTTCTAAGACCTTCTATGAGATACCCGGGGAATACAAACTACCTGAATATTTCGTTCTTTTCTCCTCTTCCCTAGCTATTATGCAGCAGTCATATTGGTTTAAAAAAAAAATGACCCTTCCCTCAAAGTCCCCATGGTGGTGTCTGAAGTTTCTAAGCATAGTCATACCAACTTTAAAACTCTGATTAAGTCAGAAATGGGTAAGCAAGGAACATGTGGTGTAGCTTCTCTGGTAAGCTAAGACCACGTGGAAACACTTAGATTAATAGAAATGGGTTAATATTTAAGACAGAGATAGCCAATAAGAAACACTAGTAACTGGCAAACAGAATTATGTCTAATACAGCATCTCTGTGTGTTATTTGGGGCTGACGTGACTCTGGGACCAGGCTGGAGGGAAAGTGCTGGTAACAAAATGGCACCTGCAATGTGGGTACTAAGAACTTCCACTTAAAACTTAACAAAAGCTTAAGAAAGGATTTTTAAAACAAAATAGCAGAGACAAGTCTTCTTGGTAGCAGCATTTTTCTTGGCTGGACTCTGTTTTGCTAGAGACAAGCAGAGATTTGTACAGTTCCTTTAGGGAGGTTTCTTGACGGCATAAGCTGCAAACCCTGCCAACAACTGAATGGTGGGTAGGAGAGCTGGCAATGGCAGTGGCCACATCTCCAAGCTGGCAGCATGCTGCTTGATGGCAGCATAGACCAAGGCAATGAACACAGCTCTCAGTTCCAGTGGTAAATGTACCCCTGCCATCTTGGATAGACCAAGGCTAAAACAGCCGCTGCTTTAATTTTAGCAATGTTGTTTAGCAGATAAAAGACTCATGGCCAGAAAACGATAAAGATTTACAGTAAAGACAGATTCAGATAAAGAAAAACCTCTAAAGGTTTACATTGTGTTTTAAAATATATGTAGGCTTTGGAAAGAAGAAACATGATAAAGTAGTTGTAAAAAAAAAAAATAGAAAGAAAGAGAGTTGCTGGGTGTGGTGGCACACGCCTTTAAATCCAGCACTTGGGAGACAGAGGCAAGCAAATCTCTGTGATTTCAAAGTGAACTTGGTGTACAGAGTGAATTCCAGGTCAGGCAAAAGTTACACAGAGAAACCCTGTCTCAAAAAAAAAAAAAATGAAAAAATAGAAGTAGAAGAAGTAGAGTAATAAAAAAAGCCACGCGAAGATGGAAAGCACACAGAGTCTGGATACTGTATGCTATTGTGTTGTCTTTGAATTGTTCAATTGCTAAAAAAGGAACAATAATTGCTACAATACACTTGATTAATCCTGAATTAATCCAATTTATATACTTTAAAAATGCTTTGACTTCAAAATTTAAGTCTAAGGACAGGTTACTGGGGAAAAGAATTTCTATTTTTGTTTCCACAGAAATTGAAAAGCTATAGATTACTTCCAGACTAACATGGTTTGATCAGTGTCCCAGGTGATTCAAAACAGCTTGAACAAGGCAGCATTACAGACCACTACAGCCAGGATTTCTGGGTCTTCTTAGGATCCCCAAGAGAGCACCCCCTACCAGCAGGAAGCAGTTTGGAAAGAACGACGCCCAAATTCCCAAATATTGTTTATAAATGTTTGTTTTCATTTAAATGGGGTAGGTTATAAATAGTTAATGACCACAAGCAATCTCTTTTCAAAGGTAAAAAAGATATTATGATTAGGAGTGAATATGTCTCATTGGTGTGGACTTTCATTTATTGATACAAATTAAAGGTCAATCTTGTGATAAGTATATTTCTCCTCTTGTTTAGGTATTGTGTTTATGTATCTAATTTTAAAATGTAATATATAATTTAGTACAGATTTTAGATAGTTACCTATGATAGTCAAAACTTATAGTTAAGTTAGTTAGGTTTTCTAGATATACAAAGATATATTTCAAATTAATAGGTATTCTTCAACCCTTTCAAAGACCTACAGAATATGGCATTTAAAATAGTTTAGTGTTTTTTGGGACTACGAGACACAACTGCTCCTGGCAAAACCAATCACATCTGAGAGGAAGATGGGCATCAAAGAAACTTGTTATGGAGTTTGCTTTTGATATAGCAAGACTAGCCATTTGGGCAAGAAACTGCTAAAGAGTGACTGCAAACCTTGCCTAAACTGTTTCACTGTTGTTTTATAAAGTAGACATGCAGGACCCACAGGAAAGTGACTGTTGATACAAGACAGACATTGCTACAGGGTCCCTGCTTCATAGAAGAGTCTGCCAGACAGTCTTCAGGACACAGAGAAAAGTGACTGACAAACTGCCAACACAAGTGGACACTTTAAAGTTTCCTGCTTTGCTGAGGAGTCTGCCAGACACATTGTGGCCTATATGCTGAAGACGGAACATTATAGAAGAACTTCAGGTGACTGACCAGGTAGCAAAATGTCTCTGCCATTTCTAGAGTTTATATATTATCCTTCTGTGGTCTTTGATGGAGTTAAAGACAGATAGTTATGGTTATAGTTTTCCTTAGTTAGAATTAAAGAAAAGTTACATATAGGACTTAAGACTCACAAAGATAGGATAGATGATGGAATATTTTCTTTAAATCTTGCTAAGTATTAATGAACTAAATATTGTTGAATATAGTTCTTATTTGACAAGTTTTTTTATTATATATTTTACTATGTTAAAATTAAAACCCTCCTTTTTATTTAGACAGAAAAGAGGAGAGATGATGGGAGATGTCATTCTGTAAATATGTTTCTCTTATTGATTAATGAATAAAGCCCTGTTTGTTGGCCAATAGGGAAGCAAGATAGGTGGGACTAGGAGACAAAGAGGATTCTAGGAGATGTAGTAGGGGAGATTCAAGATGAAGGTACTAGAGAGAAGAGATTAATAGAAATGAGTTAATATTTAAGACAGAGATAGCCTATAAGAAATGCTAGTAACTGGCCAACAGCTTTATATCTAACACAGCATCTCTGTGTGTTATTTGGGGCTGACATGGTTCTGGGACCAGGCTGGCAGGAAAACTGTTCATAACACTTTCAGCCACAATTAGACTGGATTCCCACTGGGTCACATGACCTTAGTTGGTCCAGTTAGAATGGAGCCCCCAAGTTTTGTTGACTGGTAGAGAAAGGTGTATCCTCCCTTTGGGCACATGGTAAGACATTGGTGTTAAGTAGCAAATCCTGGCTTGCTGAGGAATGTTGGATGTTAGACTCTACCCTCCTTTGTCTCCTGGAGCCAGAAGAGGTGTGGAAAGCTAAGTTGTCAAAGACATGAATATTTCTCTAATCCAATATTAGAAGAAGGCAAAGCCAAGAGGGCCTCAGAGCAACAGAGCAGGAGTCCTGATTCATCCGTAAGTGAACACTGACACAAAGCCAGATTCAGTGGGCAACCCACCGACTCTGATAGTTGAGAGTGCTGCTCTTAGCTTTATGAGACCACTAATCTCTCACGTACTGATACCATCATGATTTGTCTCCATACAGACACATGAGCTCAGATGGAATCGGGGTGGTCAGGGCATGGACCTCAGGCTGAGCTTCTCTTGCATGCTGGCTAGACATTGGGCTTACAGTAGGATAGAAGCTGGGAACTGTACTCAGTCACTTACCCAACACAGAGAGAGGGGTTACTTTCCTTATTCTTCTAAGCATCAGCTTATTCCTCCACAAAAATGATAGTAATAATAACAATATCTACACTACAGCGATGTAAAAATTGGATGAATCTGTAGATGTGAAAAGGTTAACGTAATATTTGCGCACAGACTATAGCATCAAATAATCAAGACTGCTTCCCATATGACCCCAGATGAAAAAAATGTCCTTAATATAACTGTGTACAGTGTTAGGACACACAGTGATGAAGCTATGACTGACCTGGAAGCAAGGCAGTGGTCAGCAGTGGGTATTAAATTGGGGGGTAGGGCAGGTCACAGCTTCCTCATCCAGTTTCCAGGGGGGTTGTGGGATTCGACCAATGGGAAGGGTTTGAGTCACTTGGAGCAGGATGAGAATAGTTTGTTAACTGTGAAATTACGTATTTATTTAATGTGCATTGGTGTCTTGCTTGCTGTATATCTGTATGAACTCCTGAAGCTGGAGTTACAGACATTGGTGAGCTGCCATGTGGGTGCTGGGAATCGAACCAGGGTCCTCTGGAAGAGCAGCCACTGCTGATTAACTGTTGAGCCATTCCTTCAGCCCCAACTGTGAAGTTTTTTAACAGCAAAATTAAAGGAGAATAAAAACGATGTATAGTTTCTCACCTACAGACTTTCAGAATTCTAAGAGAACAAATTGCAGCAATTTCCCACTTGGGCTCAGCAGTGGCTCATTAAGTTGTGCTTTACAGGCTAACCCCACTCCCACCCCAATACCACCACCACCACCACCCCCCGCCAAGGAAAAGGCTTAGAATCCACAGCAGCGGCCTGTCTAGATGCACCCTACTGACTTTCACCTCCCTCCCTCCCACCTCTAGCCCCTGAAAATCCTCCTCCACCCAAGGGGTCACCCAGCCCTTGTATTTCCACAGATGCCCCTTTGACTTGTACTTTTTGGAAATGCCATCGAGAATGCAAAGCACACAGAGCCAGGAGGAGGGCAGTCCTGTGACAGTGCAGGGTTGTGACGGCCACATACTTGGTCTTACACTCTGATCCTCTGTTTCTACCTTTCAGCATCTTATTTTTTTACATCAAAATGTTCCTTTTCCGTTCCATTTTTGTAAGTAGGTCAGGGACAAATAAACACTTTCCTGAGAGCTAATATAACCCCATCATTGCAGCCCCAGCATTTGTGACAGTATGTGGATACCAAAGCAAGTCCCATTGCCTTGGCACAGCAAACTGACCTCCTCCCTTCTAGCAAGCGGGCAGCGAGATCCAAGAGAGAGAGAGGAATTAGATCTCACCCCACCCCATGATCCCTGTTAAACCAATTTATTCCTGAGCCCTCTTCCCGAAGACACCCTCTGAGTTCTGGGTGGTACCGTAAGGGGTCACAGGAGACTATGGGAAAGATTAAAAGCTATTTGACTTCCCACATCTCAGCCAATGTTGACTCAGCCACAGATTTCTGTTTCTAACTCCAAACAACTGAGACCAGCCAGGCTTGGGAAAGAAGTGCTGACAGGGCCCCACAAAGCCACGGCTCTGTGGTGAAGCATTGTGCCAGCCGGCACGTCTTATGGAAAGGCAAGCAGATTCAGGCTTGGCTGGCATGAGCACAGCCAAGCCACACTGATGACAGTCACAGCTCTGCCGAGGCCACAGCCCGCTTACCAAGGAAAATGCATGTCATGGCTGACAGGAGGAAAGGCTGGACAGCTCACAGGGAGCAGCTGTGTCCTCTGAGGCACATCTCTAACCAAGACTTAGTCAGAGAACACCAGGGTTTCCATGGACTGTGAAGAGGCAGGGTTCAGAGCATCCTAGGATGCAGAACTGTTTGCTATGCCGGTCCTCTTGTGGTTTGAGACCACAAAGACTTGGAACACAATTCCCAGAGGCCTTTCAAATTTCTGAGTGGCTGCTCTCTCCTCTGTGTGTGTGTGTGTGTGTGTGTGTGTGAGAGAGAGAGAGAGAGAGAGAGAGAGAGAGAGAGAGAGAGAGGGGGAGGGAGAGAGAGAGAGAGAGGGAGAGGGAGAGAGAGAGAGAGAGGGAGAGGGAGGGAGAGAGAGAGGGAGAGAGAGGGGAGAGAGAGAGAGAGAGAGAGAGAGAGAGAGAGAGAGAGAGAGAGAGGGATAGGGGGAGGGAGAGAGAGAGAGAGAACCAGAATATAACCTATATAACCTCAAATGTGACTCCTCAAGCATCATCCATCTTTTTAGTTTTATTTATTTATGTGTATGTGTGCATGCATGTGTGGACATGTGTGTCACAATACATGTGTGAAAGCCTGAGGACAACTTGCAGGAGTCATTCATTCCTTCCACCTGTGTGGGTCCTGGGGATCTAACTCAAATAGTTATGTGTGGTGGTAAGTGCCTGAATGCCCTTGAGCCATCTTGCAGGCCCATTTCTTTTTGAAGGGCGTGGTCTCTCATGGGCCGGGAACTCATCAAGTGCACCACAGTAGGTAGTCAGAGGCTTGTGTCTGCCTCCCTAGTCCTGGATCAGCACCCCCACCCCACCATGCCCAGCTCACTTGGGTCCTAAGAATCAAACTTAGGTCCTTATTCTTTTGGGGAGCAAGCACTGAAGGACTAGAACCATCTTCTCTGCCAACCTGCTGTGTTTTTACAATGGGCTAATAGTTCTACAAGCTTGGTAATGCTTTCCGTAACTGGAAAGTGAAATCAAGAGCTACTCATTCTGCGTGCTAAATACCACCAACTCCCTTCCAGAGAGCAAGTATCGAGGAACTAACCAGCCACAAGTGATTGCTAGCCTGCTCACCCCTCAGAAGTCTTCATAGCCAAGAGCTTAGTCTGGAAAATTCTTTCTGACCTAAGAGCCCCCCCCTCACTCCTTATCCTCCTGACCTCTCTCATTCATATTAATCTGGCCTTACTTTATATTTTCTAGATTCTTTTCTCATCTCCTTATTCTAAGTCACACTCCAGTTTTATAGGCTCCCAAACCAACCTAGAATTCATCAGAAATTACATACAGGGGATTTTTTTTTTTCACCAGAGACTTGACATTGCTTATACCCACACCACCTCCTGTGGATAGACTCTAAACCACTCAATCTGGGACATCCTCATTTTCTCTGACCAGTTCCTTACTGCCAAGGCATGAAGGACAGGTCATCATAGCATACCGATGGAATCCCACACATCCATTTTTCTCTTATGCTGGCTTTGCCTTTGCTCCTTACTGATAGTTGCTCTGGTAATTTTCCTTTGTCCTAGACCACTTCTGACAGAATTATCCTCCTCAGACATGTGTGTCTGGCCACCTTACATCTAATGACAAGCTTGTCTCCTGATGTGCTGACATGAGGCCATTTCTTAAGAGCCCTCTGTCATCCTTTACTTAGAACATCTGCCTTCCAACCCAGTTTCACCTTCCTGTCAGTGAGGACTTCTTCAATATACCTGGACCTCCCATCCTTCAGCTTCTTGCCTTCTCCCGGGTCCTGCTCTGTCAATTTTGCTGGTCTCACTTGGGGTTTGCATCTTATGTTTCACTAGCTCTAGTCTCTGTCATAACCAGGTCTCTTACAGCAAGAAGTATTTAACTTCCCTGAACTTGTGTGTTGTCTTTGTGGGAGATGAAGAGGGTAGTGGGCAAATAACTGAAATCTGAAGCAATTATGCAAAATAAAGCAAAGAAAGATAAAATGATGCCCATTTGCTGAACGAATTCCCTTAGTTGGGGTGATACTGGAAGATAGTAGGACATTCGAGAGTTAGAGCCTCCTGGAAGATGCCTCTGATGGGGAGGTTGGGACCCCAGACTCTGCTGCTCTTACTACTTCCAGAAATAGTAAAATAAGGGAATAGGGTAAGTTAACTTTTAAATTAACAATGTTATGAACTTTTCCCCCCAGAACTGAACAATGTATAATTTCTCAAAATGGAAAGCAAATGTCTGAAATGCTAAGGAGAACAAATGACTCCAAATCTCCTATATACCTGTAGTAATATTGCAGACTAGCAAAAGCAAGCCAGGCAGGGTAGTACATACTTATTATCAGAAGGCCGAGTCAAGAAGATCATGTCTTCAAGACCAGCTTGGGTTACATGGTGAGACCTTATGTCAAAACAAAGCAAAAGGGGCTGGAGAGATGGCTCAGCAGTTAAGAGCACTGGCTGCTCTTCCAGAGGTCCTGAGTTCAATTCCCAGCACCCACATGGTGTCTGACAACCATCTTTAATGAGATCTGGTGCCCTCTTCTGACCTGCAGGCATACATGCAAGCAGAACACTATACATAATAATTCTTTTAAAACAAACACAAACAGAAAAACCAAAAAGCTCTCAAACACAGAGAAGAGACAAATAATAATTTACAATGAAGTAAACAGATTGACAGCATTGGGTATAGGAAGTATAAATAATAAGCCCAAGTTAGTAATTTTAAATGGCAGATGAAGACTCAAACCCAAAGCTATCTGTCTCTCCAGAGTCTTCATTCTTAACCATTATGTTAGATTCCCTTTAATATTGCAGCTGTGAATATATGTGCAAATAATTATGAAAACCACAAACTAAAAAAAAACTGGACACTATTTGCATATTTAATTGTGTAAATTTTTAAATCATGCCATCAAATTTGATGTCCATCCATGTGTTTAAGAGTTAAAATCATGCCAGGCTTGGTGGTGTATGCCTTTTATCCTAGAACTTAAGGGGCAGAGGCAGGTGGAACTCTGAGTTTGAGGCTAACCCAATCTACATAGTGAGTTCCAGGACAATCAGAGCTACACAGAGAAAGTCTATTTCAATAAAACAATGACAACAAAAAGAATTTTAAAAAACACTTAGAAAACTCCTTTTAGAATGGGATCTCAATCTGATGACAGGTATCTAGTGAAAGCTGATGTCTGAAGCCTGGTGGTGGTGGTGTACACCTTTGATCCCAGCAATCAGGAGGCAGAGGCAGGTGGATTTCTGAGTTCAAGGCCAGCCTGGTCTACAGAAGAAGTTCCAGGACAGCCAAGACTACACAAAGAAACCCTGACTCAAAAAAACAAGGGAAAAAATAAATATTAAGAGCAGTCATGTGATAGTAAAATTTGAGTTTTCCATTAAATTCTGGAGAGAAAGTCAGCTCTATTGTACTTCTGTCAACAATGAACTGAAGACATACCAAGTAAAATAAGTCAATAAAGTACTGTATGAGGACTGGAAAAAGAAAACATGTGATGTTTAGATATTGATTGATACTGACACTTGTAAAATGCTTCTTAGCAAGTCCTAGAAAAGATTAACATACAGAAGTTCACCGAACTCTTACTATATTCAAGTAGCAACAAAATTGTGTTCATTTTTTAAAACATTCATGAAGTATTTGGGTTCCAGATGCCAAATTGTATAACAGAATAATACGAACCCAATTTTCATGGAGAAAATTATAAAACCTAAAAACTTTTTTGAAAGGAGACAAATTAAGAAGATCGTCGGTATGTGATGTAAGGTTTCAGGCCTCTATAGCAGACAACTCTCCAAATGAGTCTATAAATCCAGTAAGAGTAAAATCAAGACCAGAGTAATTAATGGAATTTGACAATGTGATGGTAAAATACATATATAACAAAAACCTAAAGAATAAGAATAACTGAAATTGAGAATTGTGCAGCATGGTGAAACATGGCTGAGCCTGTGGAAGTGGACCAGACCTAACTCAGGGCATGGTCTTCTGGTGTGTGTGGACTTACAACTCACAGTAGACACTATGAGAGTACAGAGTGGGCTGGGGCTGAACCAGTGTAAGGTAGCCATGTGTACAGAGACATGTGGAGACATCACTTTCAGTGAGAACAATGGACCAGGGTAGTGGCATCTTGTTTTGCCAGTGAACTCGTGTTGGTGGCCACACCCTTTGGGCGTGGTTTCAGGTGCAGACGTGACCCATTATAAGGTAGAGGAGGGGCTGGCTCATGCTCTCTTGGGTTGCAGAAAGCACCAGAAGAGCAGAGACTGCATCTTCTGGAACAGGAAGACGGTGGCAGTTATTTAATCTTATGTGTGTAAGTGCTTTCCTAATAAATGCCTATTTATCTTGGGACTGGTGGACTCATTTAAACCCCGCCTTCAGGTCAGCAGAGGTATATTGATCCCTAGATAATGAACGTTATTCCAGATGGTTGTATACTCTCAGGGGAAGATGAGGAATACAGCTTATGGCATCAAATAGAGGAAAACAACATTGCAACCTTACTATAGCTTAGGCTTCTCCTGAACATCAAATGCTTCCACAGAAAGAAGAAAGGTGATTTGAACAGAAATATAAAGAAAAAGAGAGTAAAATCCACCTAGCTGCAGATGCATAAGTACCAATGCATGAACAAAAACAACATGGGAAACCAAGATAAGGTCTCCTCCAAAAGTTATGAATTCCACGATAATAGCTCCTAATGAGAACGACCTAGAACTTCTACATGAAGAATTATGAATATGTTAAAACAACTCAAAAAAGTAAGAACTCAAGAGAACAAAAAACAGAATAATGAAATAATAAATTCAAGATATGAAAATAGAACTCAATAAAGAGAATTGCAGAAGAAAAGCCAACTGAAATATGTTGGAAATGATAAACTCAGTAAACCAAATCGAAGCTCACCATCAAAGATAGGCCATTTCAGAATGGATCGTGTGGGGAGCAGAATAGCACAGCTTGAGGAAAAGGCAGAGCAATTGGAACATTCAGTAAGGGTCAGTGAAAAACACAAAAGCAATATGAACAGAACATGAGGGGGCAGTTAGGAATACCATGAAAAGGCCAAATTTATGAGCATAGGAGAAGGATAAGAATTCCATGCCCAAGGCATAAAAATATTTTTAATAAAGTCATAGAAGAAAGGTTCCCAAACATAGAGACAAGGGTGCCACTTCAGTACAAGAGGCATACAGAACAACAAACAGAAGGAACAGGAAGGAAATTTTTCATGTCATTATAACATGACATTTTATTTATAATGCCAAGAACTAACAACATGGAATAAAGAAAAGTTACTAAAAGCTGCAGGAGAAAAAAGCCTATCCACATACAAAGACATGCCAATCATAATAACAGATAACTATTTGATAGAAACATTAAAATCCATATGGGATTGGAAAGATAAATTACAAGTTCTGAACAGACAGTCACAAGTGCTAACTCAGACCATTATACTCAGCAAAACTACCTTCATCATCTAAAGAACAATAAAATGTCTCATGATTAAAAAAAACAGTATAAATGAATTTGTGACCACAAATCAACTTTATAGAGAATATTAAAATGGATATTTCAGATTGAAGAGAAGGATAAGACCTTTCAAAAGGCCAAGAGGAAAAATCAAAAGACATACGAGAAGACACCACAAAATCAACAATATAACAAGAGCTAATACATCTATTTCAATAATAACTCTGACTATTGATATTCTCAACTCTTCAATAAAAGACAGACTAGCATTTGGATTAGAAAACATGACCATATTTTTGCTACATACAAAAAACACAACTCACCATCAAAGATAGACACTACCTTGGAGGTGAAAGGGTAGAAAGGGTATTCCAGGCAAATGAAACTAGGAAACAAACAGGCATAGCTATTGTAATATCTGACACAAAAAAGTGAGTCAGAAGAGATAAAAAAGGTTGCTTCATACTCAGGAAAACTTCCATCAAGATTACAATTCTAAGTGTATAGACACCAAACACAGGTGCACCCGGTTTCATAAAACAAATACTGTAGATGTCATTACAGATTAATCTCAACACAGTAATATATTGGGTAACTTCTGATACCTCACTCTTAATGAAGAGACAAGTCATGGAGACAAAAAATAAACAGAGAAACATTAGGTGATACCATAATGCAAATAGATCCAGCAGACATACACAGACCATCCTACTCAAACACTAAAGAATACACAACTTGTTTCAGTAGTCTCTGGAACATTATCCAAAATAGATAGCATATTATGACATAAAGCAAACTTTAACAAATATAAGAAAACTGAAATAACATAGTTTATGTGATCACAATGGAATAAAGCTAGACATCAATAGCAATAGAAACTATACAAGCCCCCAAACACACGGTGATTGAACAACATACTGTTTGAATCAACATACTGCCTGAATGGTTGAATTGCGATTGGATCACTAAAGAAATCAAGAAGGAAAACTGCTGTAGAATAACCCTTTTGTACACTGTGAAGATTTGTCACTTGGATTTGTTTAACAAAGGGCTGAATGGCCAATAGCTAGGCAGGTAGAGGTTGGCAGGACTTTCAGACAAGAAGAAAGCATGGGAAGAAGGAGGGCAGAAAGCAGGAGATGAACACACTGTGCTGAAAAAAGGTACTGCCACATGGTACAGAGTAGATAAGAGATATAGGTTAATTTAAGTTGTAACGGCTAGTTGGTAATAAGCCTAAGGTATTGGCTAAACATTTATAATTGATAATAAGTCTCTGTGTGATCATTTGTGAGCCAGATGGTGAGACAGACCTGGCAGTCCTAACCAAAAAAACTCCACCTACAGAAAAATTTTAAATCCTAGCACAGAATGAAAACTAAAGACAACATACCAAAATGTATGGTATACAGTGATGTGGTCCTAAGAGGAAAGTTTATAGCTCCCAGAGCCTACATTTAAAAAAAATAATCATAGAATTTCCATATAGAATTTCCTTTGGCCAAGGGATGTCATAGTCTAAGTGATACAGCAGGAACTATGGAGGACACTGCTTACCCGCTGGCTCAAAAGTTCATGATTAGCTACTCTTCCTATACAGTCCAGGACTACCTACCCAGAGATAGTGTTACCCACAGTGAGCTGAACTCTCCTACATTAATCAACAGTCAAGACAATCCCCCATAGATATGCCCATAGGCCAGTAAGAGCTAGAGAATTTCTCCATTGAAACTCCCTAATCAGGTGACTCTAGATTGTGTCAAGTTGATAGTTGGACCTAACTAAGGCACATGGGTAGATAAAGCTCATCTCAGAAGCCATAGGTTATAAAATGAAAATCTCAGTGCCAAGGTCAGTGCCAGGCACGGGACACCTAGATAGGAATTGTTGGCCAGTTAGGCTCCAGAGGTCCTCCAAACTGTACAAGTGTTGGCTATTGCCCTGAGATGCCTATTGCCCTGAGATGTTCACAATCACTGGATGGTAGAATCCTATTGTTGAAAATACAACATACCTAGGTTACAGAATACATAGAAATTGTGTTGCAACTGACCCAAAACTTTCTCCCTGTTGGCTAGCAGGATGCCATGCAGGTAATGGGGGGGGGGGGGAGAGACAGTTGGCAATGACCTTCCCTGGCTTTAGATCTTACATGTTACAACACTAACTTGCCAGGTATGAGGCACTTACTAGTTCAACTGTGTCATGACTATTAAGGGGCTAAGCAACTGATCTAAGATTGAGTCCGAGACTCACTCCATAGGAAGGAGTTCATGGCAGTACCATGCATGGGTCTAGTCAAAGGTTCACACTGAGTGAACCTGCTCTTTGTTTGGTTAAAGAGTCACATCAGACTACTAAAATGTTTGTTTATACCAATAGGCTAGGACTATGCTCAGCTTTAATCAAAGAAACTTCTCTTGGCAGCATGCAGCAGTTAAGGCAGACTCAAGGCTGGTCAAGGAGCTACAAACAGATGACTGTTGGGTGCTCAGCATTAAATGGCATACCCACATTAGTTCCTTTAAGGCTCAGGGAATATGGTAGGAGATAATAAAAAAGAAAGTACGTGCCAAATGGTAGGGAGGAGGGCTGCCCGATGAGCAGGGTGTGACCGTGGCATTCACGAAACCACAGTAAGTGAGGCACACATGACATAGGGCCCACATAAGAATAAGCCTGCAACCGTTCAGTCATAACTAAGGGAGAAGTCATTGGGGCCATGTCCCACTTTGGGGAGCTAATGGCATTGGGGGGTTCAGGGCTGCTGGAGAAGTTACTGTCTTCAGTGACACAGTATCTGGTAAGCTATTCATGTTTGAATAGATAGCTTCACACCTGTGTCCACATGGATGGCCCTTGTTAGAACCAGTGAACCAGCAAAAAAAAAAAAAAAAAAAAAAACAAAAATAAAACAAAAAGATGTGAAAGTTAGAAGGAGATCTAGGAAAAGGAAGGGGTGGGGTGGAAGATAAGGGAGGGGATAAGACAGGGTGAAGGATTATCAAAAAAGATCTGAAAATCTTTTTAAAAGAAGATACGAGCATTTTTCCTATATGGAAACACGTTGTGCCTTTGTGTTAATTAAGAATGGTGTTTGGGTTGGAGGGTGTGACACTCCTGGGGCACAATAGGCCCTGCACTGTCCAAAAGTGCTGGTGAGATGTCTATGGTCAGCCTGGCTTTGTCCCATCATCAGACTGAATCCTTGCTACTCTTCCAGGAAAAGCTTCTACATAAATTAGAATGCACGCTCAGCGCAGTGTCTGTTATGGAGATAGCTCCCTAGCAACAGACTGCAAAGCTGGGGATGAAACAGAAGAATCTCTCCAATCCTTTGGAGGAAAAGGAATAGAAATTGAAATTTACCCACAAAGAGTAGGGAGACTCTTCAGAGAAAGCCAGTCCTGGTGACCTCAAATGGCTCTTGGGAGGTACACACTTCAGAAACCCAGGATGTGCCATTTGCAACAAAGAGAATCAGGCCTAGAGGGTGGCTGCATTCATTACTCTCTTGGAATGGAAGCAGCCTTTTCGTTTTCTCCGCTGCCACTCCCTTCTCTCTAAATACCCGGAAGAAATTCCACTGGAATGATCCTCTCCCTGGGGTTGCAAAATAGCACTCAGCAAGCCAGATTAGGGCAAAAATCCAGTTTATTTTGGTCATGAATGTTAAATGGGATTTAAGACAGATAGAGTACTTGTTCATTCTTTCTATTAGGGGAACAATTCATATCAGCAAAGAAAAGGCCATTCCAGTGCACACTGGGACATCCTTAGTCTTTTCTCCTGGGAAAAAGTAATATTCATTATTTCTCAATCTCCTCCCTCCTTCTTGCTTCCCCTCTCTCCTATTTTTCCAAGGAAACCAGACTGCCCTTAGCTTGTGAGCACACAGCTCCCACTAATTCCAACAGGAACTGTGAGCGTGGCATGGTTCGGCCAGAGTGTGACCTGTGTCTTATTAGTCAGCTACACCATAGGAATGGAATTTTCAGTTGACAGAAGGAGGCCTGTATTCCAGCCATCTGTTCAGGAAACCCCTCACAGCAGCACTTATTTGTTAGTGAAGTCCTCACTTGTGGCACAGCCACCCATCTATTTGTGCTACCACACAAGAAACAAAAGCCCTCTCCTCGGCATCCTGCACCATCCAGCTGTTTTGCTATTATTAGGCTTATGAGGTCAGAGGACCTCAGCAGAAGCGGGAGCCATAGAGCTTAGGACCGGAGGACACAGGAAGCTGTCTCCCTGGGTTTCTTCCTGCTTTATGGTTCTCTCTTAGGAGATGTGAAGAGCAATGTAGGTGATGTGGCCACCAGAAGAACAGGGATGGGAGAACATGGGAAAAATATCCACAGATGTTGTAAAGACCAAATCCATCCCTTATTCTGGTTTGAGTTGCTTCGCTCTTGAGCTGTCACTCCATCAAGGCTAACCTAACAGCTTCCATTTGCTTGGATACGAGGACTTCAGGAGACCAAACAAGACAGGTGCTCCATTATCCATGTGCTCAGCCTTCATTCATTGGGTCCACAGTTACCAATACTTGAGTCAACTAGGCCACAATCCAGGAAGGGAGGGAGACAGGTACTAGCAACACTGTGGCAGCGGCTGTACTGAGTTAGTGTTGGTGAGGTAGGGTTCGGAGGAAATGTCACGGGGGAGGGCCAATTCTTGAAACTGGGTCTTAAAAATAAGCATGTATGACGGGTTAGTGATGGCTTGTCTGATTTGTTCGTATGTTTCCATTCATCAAAATCCCTCCAGAAAAATTTGGCATCACCACAAAAGTATGGCACTAATCTGTTTTTAAAGCCTTTCATTTCAAGAATATGAAACAAAGATTCCAAAAATTATACCCTATTTTGCTAAAATTAATATATCATCTTGCATGTTTTTGTTTGTTCAAAACATTTTGATCCTAAAAATAATGAATACTTCCTACAGATAATTTGGGGAATAGATTTAAAAAAAATTAAATGAAAATGAACAGAAATCCAGCTTTCAGAGAAAACAAATTACATTTTCACATTTTCTTTTGTTCTTGATTAATTGATGTCTGTTTTGGGTTGTTTTGTATAAAAGTAGGCCCCATGGACATCATTTCACTGCCTGGCTTTTTTTCACTTAACTGTTTCTTCCAGGCAATGCCCACATTTTTTTTCTTTTATTATGGTTCCCCTTCCTCTCTCCCTCCCCCCCAGTTCCTTCCCAATTCCCTTCCCTTCTGGATATCTGGATTCATCTGATTTCTGTCTCTCATTAAAAATAAACAGGTTTTTAAGGAATAATAATAAAACAAAATAAGATAGAACAAAACCAAAATAAGATAGAACACATTAGAATTGGACAAAACAAACAGAAGGAGAACACCCAAGAGAAGGCACAAGAAACAGACACAGATGCAGAGATGCACTTGTTCGCACATTCAGGAATCCCAAGAAACACTTAACTGGGAGTTATTACATATATGTAAAGGACTGGTGGGGTAAAAAGAGATAAAATATATAAATAAAATTAAAAGTAAAACATAAGATTTTTAAAAAGAAGAAGAAGGAGAAGAAGAAGAAGGAGGAGGAGGAGGAGGAGGAGGAGGAGGAGGAGGAGGAGGAGGAGGAGGAGGAGGAGGAGGAGGAGGAGAAGGAGAAGGAGAAGGAGAAGGAGAAGGAGAAGGAGAAGGAGAAGGAGAAGGAGAAGGAGAAGGAGAAGGAGAAGGAGAAGAAGCTTCGATTCAACAGTCTAAGACAAGGAACCTCCAAAGATGCCACTGAGTTTGTTTTCTGTTGGCCATTAACTGCTGGGCATGTATTAAGAGTAGTTTGTTTCCCCAGTGAGGCTCCCTTGGAGAAAACTAAATTCTCATTTGCAAGTGGTTGTCAATCAGAGATAGCTTCGAGTTGGGGATGCAAAATGTCCACTTCCCCTTTCAGCTCTAGGACCCCATCTGATGCAGACCTGTGCAGGCGCTATGCACAGATCTTGTGGATTTTAGAGGGCCTTGTTTACTTGGTGTCTTCCACCCCCTCTGGCTCTTACACTCCTTCAACCTCCTCTTCTGAGAGGTGGCAAGATATCCTGACAGTCAGGAACCAAGGAACACTACAAAGTTACTGTAAGCATAGCAGCTTGCAGCTCGTCCAGGGAAAGGTCTCCCCAGAGCACGTGTAAAAACTCTGCTGCAGCAGGGGAGGTTGCTACTGCTCTGCTCAGGTCCCCCAGAGTGTAAGGACTCTGCTGTGCTTGCTAGGGGAAAGTTTCCCCAGTGAAAGTGTTAACAGTTCTGCTCCGCTCAGCTCCTCTGACTCAGGCCGAGGTTGTTACAGCTGGGCCCTGGTCCAGTGAAAATGTCACACTACACAACAAACCTCACTTAAAAGATTTATTGGGAAGGAAGAGTGCAGGAAAACAGCTGCCTCTGGGGTGAGAAAGAGCAGCAAACCTAACAAGGAGCTTATATAGGGTTTAAGGGACAGGCGGAACTTTCCAGGGTGGCTTGGAATTGGTGGATTTTTGTAGCCTGATTCTGAGGCAAATTCAGGGATTAGTTGGAGCTTGTGCTCAGTAACCTCAGGGATTGGTAGGATTCTGCAGCCTGACTGTGGGGCAATCTGACTGTGGGGTTGCAAGCCCTGGTCCTAGGGTCAAGTCAAGTTCAGGGTGTTTTTCCTTGGCCCTTTACATCCTGTGAGGGGTTCCCTGAGCCTTGAGGTCTGGCTGTAGGTCTCTTTATTTGTTCCCATTTTTGTCAGGAAGCTTCTCTGTCATTTGCAATCATTTTATTACTACATTCTTTAAGTAGAACAGTAGTATTTGAATTTACCATGCATGCCTGGGCTGTCTACCTTCAGGTTCTTGGTCAATAGTGTCAGGATAAATTCCATCTTGTGGAGTGGGCCTTAAGTCAAATCAGACATTGGTTGGTTGCTTCCAAACTTGTGCCACCATTGCCTAGCATACTTTGCAGGCAGGACACCATGTAGATCAAAGGGTTTGTGGCTGGGTCGGTGTTTACATTTCCCCTTTGCTAGCATGCAGAGTACCTTTCTGTACCAAAGACTCTAGCACATAGGGGTGAAGGCTCTATATAGGCACCAGCTCGTCTGCTCCATATTCAATGGGTTGTGTAGGTGCTGTCTTCAGTAATAGGACCTTACTGTCAGTTTGTGGAGACTAGCCTATAGTCTCGGCAACAACCTGGGTTGTTTTGTGATTGTCATGTTCCCTTTGAACAACAAATCAATTCGATGTAACCCAATCCTGGTACTGGAAGCATCATTTGGTAACAAGAGATGTCCAGTTGGAGCTCTGACTCCCCCCACTGTTTGGCAATTTCAGTTAGATTGCCATCATCTATGTATATATTTTAGGAAGCTTCTACTGTATTAGGTTTTAAATCTGCCCCTCAAACAGCCCTTAATTTTAGTTGTCTCTCCCATATTTTCTCTCTTTCCCCTCTCTTCACTCTGCCTCTCCCCCACTCACCACCCATCCATAACAACCCGTTCTTGCCATAAACTGGGAGATCTTGACCCATCCACTATCTTTCACATTCATTCACTACCCAAGTGTGGACAGCTTCCTTCTAAATGCATTTCTAGTCTATATCCTTTATACCCTTACCTCTGCACCCCCTCCAATCTCGGTGACTGTCACCTCTTGCCTGAACTGTTACAATAACTAATTCTTTTTTGTCCCCCATCTCCACTCTAACCTTCTAATCCATTATTCATGCAGGTGTCAGAAGGCTTTTCTTAAAATAGAAATTGCATCATGTCACAACCCCTCTTCAAAATCTAGGGTGACATTTGGGACAAATCTCTAACCTGGGCTAAAAGGCCCATGCTATCTACCCAATCTTAACTTATGGTCCATCTTCAGTGTATGCTCACTCTCAGCTGGGTCTTCCTTGCTATAGTTTTGGTCTCAAGCGTTCCCTAGAGTGTCACTCTGGTGAAATGTTGGGACCTTTGATAGGTGGGGTCCTTGGATCGTGGGGATCACGAGACCCTGGGATTTTTTTCTTTTGCTCATTTGTTTCCTGGCCACGAGTGAGCAATTGTGCTGTTATGTATCTACACTATGTCATGCTCCATTACCCCAAGCTCAAAGGAAAAAGGAAACCGAGGACTGGAACCTCTCGATCTACAAGCTCAAATAACCCTCCTCTCTTTATAAACTGTTTATCCCAAGGATGTTGTCCAAGTGTCAGAAGTAACTAACACAGAACATTGCTACCATGGCAGTAGAGCTGTCTCATCTGACCATGTAGAAACAATTATGCAGTGGGTTTATAAGAGATGTCTGGGGAAATTTGGGGAAGCTGGCTAGAAAAATCAATTTTGGTGGTGATCCAAAGACCAGACCATTGATAGAAGTGGACAGCAGAGACCACACCCATGTGACAGCAGAGACCACACCCATGAGAGTTCACGTACAAATGGGGAATCTCTTGGACTACAGGTGTTCCTTGTGACACCCTGGTAACCGATGAGAACACAATCTGTTCAGACTCTGATATGTTATGGGAGGCCAAGTTTAAGTGTATATGTCCTATGAAGAATATTTCAAAGCAGATTGGGGTCCGGCCGCATTGTAGATATTACTGGTTATTTTTAGCTCATCTATAGTGAGAGCCAGTGGCAAGCGAGAGCAGGAGGGGAGGATTAGTAGAGCGTGGCGTTTTTCAAATGTGTACAGGTGAAAGCGCGAGTGCAGAGGGTTGGAGGGGACAGTTGTTAATGCTGCTAAGGGGGCAATAAGTGCTTCCCATCATGATCATAGTGAACTATGATTCCATGCCTGGAATCTGCATGACCGCATCATCCATCACAGGCTCAAGGTGAAGAAACGCCATCCTTTTCATAGACTTTCCAAGTAGGTACATGACTATAGTCCTAGCACTCAGGAGGCTCAGATGGAGGGCAGAGAGTTCAAGGTCATCCCAAGCTACTCAGTAAGGTCCTGCCTCAAAATAAACAAACCTATCTTTCCACCCTACTCCTCTATTCTGTAAGTTCCTTCAGGACAGACAGACCAGACCGGTAACTGTTCTGCCAATTAATGAGCAGTCAACTTCTAGCAATGTCCCTGGGAGATTAGGTACTTGACACACATCTGATGAATGAATGAGTGAATGAATGAATGAATGAATGAATGAATGAATGCTCTACTTAATACCAAACTTCCCCCAACCCTGTGAAATGACATACTTAATATATTTTTAATAGAAATAAGGCCATAGTTTTGCTAGATCACTCTAATTGATATGAATATTAAAGCCAGTATTTATTTTTATGGTTATAACCATAGACCTTTCCATGAGAGGAAGTAAATCATATTTTAAGTGGATGCCTAGATCAGCTTCATTTTATCTGCATTATCAAAATTGCTGAGATTCCTGGAAAACTCCTGGGTAAAGTGAGTTCTTTCTCTGTACTGAGTGTTGCAAGTCTGTGATTCTGAAGGACAGAGACCTATAACATATCCATTAGAGACAAGCCTAAGTGCTTTCTTAGCGTCAGCTGCTGAAAAGGCTAAAATCAAATACATGTAAAATGGTGCCGTAAATCAAGCCCACACCTTTATTACAGCTTTAAAAGAGAAGTGTCTACATATCTGGAGAGCCATTATCTAGAACACCTTTCGGTAAATTGTGTAATCCTGAGGGTCCGTTGGTTTTAATGGGAGTGAAATGGTTCCAGAGAACAGAAAGTTCATGTTGAGCTGTCCTCTGCTTGACTCCATGCACTGTCTGAGTAGCTTGCTTAGAGCACCACACCTCACTACTAATTAGCTCAACTTTGAACTTTTGTTTTAACCTTATTCATTTCAGTCCTCACTTTCATATTTGTGGATGTTCTTTCTCTCTCTCCCTCTCTCTGTAGTCTTGGCTCCCTGTAAACAGAAGCCCGTGTCTTCTTCTACTTTTACATCATGTGCTGAATAGTTTTATGTCAAGCTGACACAAGCTAAAGTCTTCCGAGAGGCAGGAACAGCAACTAAATAATGCTTCCATAAGATTGGGGTGTTTGTGGATATGTGTAGTTGTTTTACTGACATTATGGTTGAAAAGGAAGGAGGTATTGCTACAACATATTTATACTTCCAAATTTTAGCTTCCCTTCAAAGCTCTGGAAAGGAAGACCACTGATATTATTTTAAATAATGTACACAAGTACTTTTATACCTTTTGTGCAGGAACAGCTGTCACTGACTGACCCTCCTGAGTTCTGCCAATTACTTGAATGACTACAGATGTTGACATGTTGAAAACAGTTGCAGACTACATGAACCTGGACCTGAGTTGCTGGAGTGAGTAATTTAGGTGATAGAATTATGATCCAAAGCTGGAGCCATGGGTTGGAATAATGGGTTCACTTTAAATGATCAATGTGTGGTATTTGGATCTAAAGGCCAATTGCACAATCTTGGGATTAGTAGGACTTCCAATAACAGCATGTGTAAAAATTCTCCATGCTTCTCTGTTGACATGAGTTATTATTAGTCAGCAGTGGGAGATAGTGGCCAAATGAGCTCAAGAAATGTCAATCTGTCCACATGAGAACATGCTATAGCGCCTGGCATGGGGCTCATGGGCTTTGTCCAGCAATGAGCAGAGGTATGAGCTCAACTTGCTGACTTGGTTGAGGGATCTAGTCAGATGAGTATATTTGGAGGAGAATAGTGAGATTGTTAATAGAACAGGGATATCCTAGGAGCAGGTGAAGGGTGGGGGGTCAGCTTGACTCAGAGGAGAGAGAAGAGACTGGGCAACTGTGGAGTGGACTGGGAAACACAGTCTACGGATACCCAGAGCTATGGAGCAGAAGAAAGAATAAAGTATTGAAGAAGACAGAATAGGAAACGGATATGAGGCCTCAGAGTTTAACTCACAGAGGAGAACAGAGTCTGGTGAAAGTTAAGTCTCTCATAGAGTATGTCAAAAGGGAACTCGTCACTACAAAAGGTAGACTTACTAATGCTCCCAGTGTAACCAAGATTCAGGAAATTTTCTGAGACTTGAGATTTTAAGTAATAAAACCAGAACAACCCCAGGCAGACCTGTATAAACAGTCTGATCAAAAACCTGTTTCAATTATCCTACTCCCTGAGAACTTGTTTCTAAAAAAAAAAAAAAAAAAAAAAAAAAAAGGGAATTATTTCTTCAGAAAAGTCACAGGCAAAGATATAATCCATAGACAGTCTTTTTGGTTCTGATCCAGACTAATTTAATGACATGGGGCTTTAATGCTCATTAATATTTTCTCCACATCTGTGTCTGAGCCAACGGTCACTGCAGGTAGAGTCATTGCCTCCAATTGCATCAAACAATCAGGTGAGCATTTCCTGCAAGTGCAAAGTCACCCATTAACATAAATGAGTATTTGAAAACAAAGAGCTATACTTTTCTTAAGAAGTCACAATGGATGACTTCTTGATCGTTCAAATTGCTGTTCTAAAGACGAGGCAGACCCGAGTGCTGTCAGTCAAATGGTTTTGTCATAGTGAAGTTTCACGTGGATTAATGCACATCAAAGAACTCTTTGTGCTACACTTGTCCTTGTAGAAACTCAGTCAGTTTCTTTTAATCACCCATTGTATTTGTAATTCTGGAATGAACTTACTAAGTCAAACTGCAGCCTTGCCTTGCAGATCAGCTCACTCCTGGAGGCTCCGTGTTTGTATGTTTAGAACAAGGCCTTCACAGATCGGCTTTGTCCTTTGAGTTCATGCTGGTGGTGTGCCACCTTCCCATTCTGACTGTTCTACCTCAGGGAATCCAAGAGATACTGCCTCGGCTTTGCCAACTTCCTGAAGCCTTCCCCAAACACATATGGTAAAGCTATGTGAATAGAATCCTTTGAGAAGAAAGGATTGGTTGTGCAATCTAGCTTTCTATCACTTCAAAACAAAACAAAAGGAAAAGCTGGTGGCACAATGAGTAAGGGTTGTCACCCACAGACCAATGCCCAGGACCTGCACTAGAAGGAGAGAACACACTATTGTTAGCTATCTCCTGATTGTCATGATCACACACAGACACACAGACACACAGACACACAGACACAGACACGCACACACACACATGTCACCCACAGACCAATGCCCGGGACCTGCACAGTAGAAGGAGAGAACACACTATTGTTAGCTATCACCTGATTGTCATGATCACACACAGACACACACACACACACACACACACACACAGACACACAGACACAGACGCACACACATGCATGTCACCCACAGACCAATGCCTGGGACCTGCACAGTAGAAGGAGAGAACACACTATTGTTAGCTATCTCCTGATTGTCATGATCACACACAGACACACAGACACACAGACACACAGACACAGACACGCACACACACACATGTCACCCACAGACCAATGCCCGGGACCTGCACAGTAGAAGGAGAGAACACACTATTGTTAGCTATCACCTGATTGTCATGATCACACACAGACACACACACACACACACACACACACACACACACACAGACACACAGACACAGACGCACACACATGCATGTCACCCACAGACCAATGCCTGGGACCTGCACAGTAGAAGGAGAGAACACACTATTGTTAGCTATCTCCTGATTGTCATGATCACACACAGACACACAGACACACAGACACACAGACACAGACACGCACACACACACATGTCACCCACAGACCAATGCCCGGGACCTGCACAGTAGAAGGAGAGAACACACTATTGTTAGCTATCACCTGATTGTCATGATCACACACAGACACACACACACACACACACACACACACACACACACACACAGACACAGACGCACACACATGCATGTCACCCACAGACCAATGCCTGGGACCTGCACAGTAGAAGGAGAGAACACACTATTGTTAGCTATCTCCTGATTGTCATGATCACACACAGACACACAGACACACAGACACACAGACACAGACACGCACACACACACATGTCACCCACAGACCAATGCCCGGGACCTGCACAGTAGAAGGAGAGAACACACTATTGTTAGCTATCACCTGATTGTCATGATCACACACACACACACACACACACACACACACACACACACACATACACATGTCACCCACAGACCAATGCCCGGGACCTGCATAGAAGAAGGAGAGAACACACTATTGTTAGCTGTCTCATGATTGTCATGATGACACACAGACACACACACACACAGACACACACACACACACACACACACACACACACACACACACACACCAAGCACCACACAGCACACAGCACAAAATCGCAAAATCGATAACTATAAAAAAGTTTTTTAAAAAATCTACAAGACACCCAATTCATAGGCTCATGGTTCCAGAGCTTTCAAGCCACAAAAGAATGTGACACATCCCTCAAGGAGACATGGTTATACCGGATCTACCACCTCCTTCCCAGTGCTCACAGCATTGGCTCTAGAATGTGAGACAGTGAGCATGGAACCCTGGGATCCTGTACTGCCATTCAAATAGATTTATTTGCAAAGGAAGTCCGAAATGAGAATTTTTAGTGCATACTGAACTTTTCGTCCAAAATCCCTTTGAAATTAACCAACCCAGTGGTAAATATTGAAAATTCATTGTTCAAGTTCAGAAAGGCTCACCAAAGATAAACAGCATATATTCCCAACAAATGACAATAATCCTTACTTTGTCTTGTAAAATTCCATTCATGTTTAAACTCTCCTGGGAGCAATTTGCCTTTTTCTGGGCTTGTAGCTGCAACTGTCATAGGAATAAAGGTGGAGTCCCTCTCCTGAAACCATTGCTTACTTTTTCTCTCAGAATTTTGTTTTTCCTCCATTCATTTTCCCACATCATTCACAACGAAGGAATGTGAATTAATCTCACCATGTCTCCTGATTGGGATGAAGTGACTGGTTATAGGGCATAAATCTATCCTCGGGGAGAAGCTGTAAATCAGAATTGAGATCTGTTTTCTTCTGGTGCTAAAATGACATGAAGAGACGTGAGAGCTAAGCCAATGCCAGCGGAGGAGGGTAGTGGGAGCCTGGGAGCCTGCATGGCTGAAAAGAATGCAAGGCGCCGTGGCAGATGAGATATAGACATGCTTTATTCACGCTGGGAAAAAAAGCCACCACATAGAAGGCAGGGCAAACAGAAACATGCCTGTCCGGTGCACAGGCACATGCCAGGACACAAGAGCTGAACGTAGACTGTCACACGGACCATAGGTGGGCAGCTCACAGACTTACCAACAGTCACACGCAGGCAGGCAGGCTGGCAAGGGCAAAGTTGAGGTGAAGGCTTTTGACCTCAAGGCCATAGTCATGTGTTATCCACACAAAGGTGGCATTCATGCAGAAATGGTTATGTAACAGATTACATCACTGCTTACTTTTAGGTTCCCTGGGCACCCAATGTCAGCCATTCTGTGCCGACTAATAAGTTTTATACTGCCTACCAGGAGAGTCCTCTTCACAAGCCCTCAAGGCAGCACTGAGCTCAGATGTCCTCACATTGCTGCCCTGTTACTTTCCAGCTCTGCTGATTCTCCTCTAAGCTGTCCTGTCAGTGTGATGCACACTACACAAGGCCTACACATTACCCCCTGTTACCTGTGCCTCCGTTTCCCTATCACATTACGAAACCCCCATCTAGTTGTTTTATTCAAACTGGTGTCAAAGGAAAATTATCAATGGGCAGCCAAACCCATCTTCTTTATTCCAATCGATTCGAAAGGCTTTATAAATTAGCATGTATAATTCATGGTTATGAATTATTTTGGAAGAAACAGCCATCAGACTTCTGTTTGGTTTGCAACATTTCCCCTCATAGCATCCTTAACTTGACTGGAATGAACTGCGAGCACCATCACATCTTTTTATTTGTTAAGAGTTTTGTCTGTCTTCCCTACGTAATCCCGAATCACTTAGAGCAAAGGCATACTGCCTTAGACTTTTCATTCAACCAACTGCAAGCTTGGCCTTCTCTTAGACCCTAAAAGTAAAAGAAGGAAGTTAGTTCCAATACCTGGAGCAATCAACACAACTATACTCTTCTTCCTGTTTCTCCAGCTCCTCTTCCTCCTCCTCCCTCTTCTTAGTTCTTAGAGAATGCACATAGCTAGGCATCTCCTAGTGTTATATCCACAGGCATTGCAGAGACAAGTGTTGACTAATTCTGTTCCTGGTTCAGTCTGTGTGTGTGTGTGTGTGTGTGTGTGTGTGTGTGTGTGTGTGTGTGTGTGTGTTACTACGCACACACGAGCATGTATGTATACACTTAAGTGTAAAACATAACAGAAAATGCAGCATTGAGAAGAGACTAATGTTTTGGTAAGAGTATGTGACCGGTGAGGAACTAGTATGATTCTTTAACAAACTCAGACCACTGTGAGGTGCTAATCTTTTTTTTTTTTTTTATGCTAGTATTTTACTAATCCAAAGCACTTTATAAGAAAATTTAAGTATGGCTTCTGTACATGGACTTGATACCAAGCTCATAGATTTGAGTGTGCAAGGAAAAACAGGCTTTCAGGTTAAATAACAATGTATAACCAAAATTTTAATCCCAAGGATTCTCGCAAACATATTTCAAATGACAGCATGAAAAAGAAATCTTGCACAGTAACTCCAAGGTCTGTCTTTGCAATGTACCTTTAAACTGATAGGACCCTGGTAACTTGGAGTCTTCCATTTCCAAATAAAGTAAGTTACAAACAGCTATGCGTTCATACACAGCAATCAGTAAGGAGCCTCTTTCAAAGTCCTCAGCGTGCAGTTCCTCCCCGTCACATGTTGGCTGGTGTTCACAGCAGCTTTTAAAGACTGCTCGTCATTTCAGCCACAGTTCCACATGTGTCCCAGCTACTGGAGGATCTACAGCTTTATTCATTTTCCACCAGTGGTTCTATATTGTTAGTAGCGCATCACATTTTAACTGGGGGGGCATCTAGGTTTATTTCAGTCTGTGAAAAACTGACGTTTGAAGCAAATTCTATCTTGCTTAAGGGAGCATTGTAAAGTAACAATTCTTAATATTACAGGCCCTATATAATCCATTTGAAACCATAGAGAATTAAAAGACAAAAGGTATTTGAACAGCTAGAATACCTTTAAAATGCACTAAGTGGACAGAATCTCAAACAAAATGTGACTTTCCTGTACATGCTCTTATCACATGAAGTTACTTCCTGAACAACACTTTTGCAAACTGGTCTTCTGCTTCCTTTCCTTTGACACAGATCAGCTACCAGACCTCGAGAAGGATGGTGATGGCTTGTGAGTGCTCTCATGAGACAGAGACTTTGCTCTTCTCCTATTTCCAGAAAGTGACTTGCTCTGGCTTCCAGAGAAGCTCCTCCTTGGAGATCTTCGCCCAGGAGGAGGACTCCTATGGTAATCATCTCGAGGGTGACGACCCCAAGACAGAGGTGGGCCACGATTCCCACTTCTTTCTCCACCATTTGACAGTTCCGCTCTTACATCATGGCAGCCCCATAGAGTTCTTCCTTCTAGCTCTCAGACGGAGTCAGCAACATCTCAGGGATCCTCAAAAGCAAAGCCAGGAGTATTTGAAGCATCCCACACACTTCAGCGGAGAGGTCCATTACAGCCAAGAGCCCATTCTAATTCAGTATTGTTGCGGTTGTTTCGAAGATTACCTAACACATCTTAGAATCTAATGGGCAGGAATCACGATGCGTTTCGAGATCCTGGGTTCAAAAAGCCAAAGCTCAAATCCCAACACCTGACAGGCAAAGTTGCACCCCTCTGCTTCCTCAGATGCTCTCAGTTTCCCGATGGGGAGAGGTGCTAATCATTTACTACAACCTAAGATTCTTGTGTTGTGCAGTTTTCATGGCTGACTCTTACAGACAAATCATTAAGGATCATAATTAGCACACCCCTAGATCTCTGTAAATTATCAATTTGACACTGAGGGTGTTTCCTTGCAGATTTCCTTTTCTCTCAACAAGAGAATTGTATTGTCCACAGAATATTTACAAGGTGTCCTGCCCTTATGGCAATTCCCACTTGTTCCTAGTTTAGTTTTCCATGGTTTTTGTCATCTGCAGTCGAGTCTGAAAACACTAACTGAAAAAAAAAAATCTCAGAAATAAACAAAGGTTTAGAGCACTGGCTGCTCTTCCAGAGATCCTGAGTTCAATTTCCAGCATCCACATGGTGGCTCACAACCATCTATAATGAGATCTGGTGCCCTCTTCTAGCTTGCAGGCAACATGCAGACAGAACACTGTTTACATAACAAATAAATCTTAAACAACTCATTTAAATGAAATCTTGTGACATCCTACTCCACCCCGCTTGAGTTGTGTGTCTTAACAGTTCAGTGTGTCCATTCTGTACATAGTACCTGCCTGCTACTTGCCTAGTAATTAACTCTATCAGAACAATTGTTTAGATATCTTAGTTCTTATGTTCAAGTCACCCTTGTGTATTCAATAGGCTGATGCTGCAAAACTTCATCATTCCACGTGGGCATTGCATCATTTCACAGCCTCACAAGAACAGTAAATACAGTATTGTAATATAATAAGGTATTTGGAGTAAGAGGGAGAGAGCACTTTCACATAACTTTTATTATAATATCAGTATAACCATCCTACTCTTGTTATTAATCTCTTACTATGCCCAATTTTAAGTTAACTTCTATTATATATGTATATAGGAAAAGCATGGTGTGTATGAAATTTAATTCTTTCTGCCATTCGAGGTGTCTTAGACTGAATTCTCTGCAGATAAAGAGAATTCCTATTCTCCAACATTATTTTGCTACATGGTTTCCCATCAGATAAACAAATAACTCAACTTTTGACATAACCCAAGGCATATGTTCTTCCTGGTGACATCTAAACATTCAGTAGTTCCTCTAATGCAAGTGGTTGTCTTCTCCTGAAAGCTGCTCAATTTCCTACCACTTGACCATAATAACTTTTAGCAATGTTTTATGGTTGAGTCTAAACATTGTGTATTTATTCATTGATTGGTTAATGAATCGCTATTAAATATTTACTGTATATTCAGGCCTGTGGTTTTATTTCCAGAGAAATTCAACACTGTGGCAAAAAAAGGAAAGAAACCCAAAAGAGTTTATTGTACTTTTAGAAATTTATTGTAAAGAGGTAATTATAGATGTGCAGACTGATTAATGTACTTAGACGTTCACTGTTATGATAGAAGCAAAAAAAAAAAAATGTATGTGGCCTAAATTTGCAGCAGAGGAGAAAGGGTTGAAATAATTGTGGTCCATGCATAGGACAGGATGCTTTTTAGCCTTGGGAGTACCATCCTTGAAGAGTGCTCTTCATCAACATCTGACAGAGGACTGATATCTAAAATGTATAAAGAACTCAGGAAACTAGACATCAAAATACCAAATAATTCCATTAAAATGGGGTATAGATTTAAACAGAGAATTTTCACAGAAGAGTCTTGAATAGCAAAGATACGTTTAAGAGGTGTTCAACATCTTTAGCTATCAGGGAAATTCAAATCAACATGACTCTGAGATACCACCTTATGCCTGTCAGAATGGCCAAGACAAAAAGTGCTAATGACAGCCTATGTTGGAAAGGATGTAGAGAAAGAGGAATACTCTCCCATTGTACAACCACTTTGGAAATTAGTATGGCAGTTTCTCAGAATATTGGGAATCAGTCTACCTCAAAATCCAGCGATACCACTCTTGGGCATATACCCAAAGGATATTCAACCATACTACAAGGACATTTGCTTAACTATGTTCATAACAGCATTATTTGTAATAGCCAGCACTTGGAAACAATCTAGATGTTCCTCAATCTAAGAATGGATAAAGAAAATATGGTGTATTTACACAATGGAGTATTACTCAGCAGAAAAACAAAACAAAACAATGATATTATGAAATTTGCAGGCAAATGGATGGTGAATGGAACTAGAAAAACTCATCCTGAGTGAGGTAACACAGACCCAGAAAGACAAACATGGTGTGTACTCACTCATAAGTAGATATTAGATGTAAAGCAAAGGATAACCAGGCTACAGTCCACAACCCCAGAGAAACTAGGTAACAGGGAGGACCCTAAGAGGGATGCATGCATGGATCTCCTTGGGAAGGGGAATTGGTGAGATGTCTTGGGTAAACTGGGAATGGGGATGGGGGTAAAGGGGTAGGGGATAGGGGATAGGGACATGAGGAATCAGGATGTCAGGGGGCTAGATGGAGGGGAGAGTAATGAAAGAGATATCTTGATAGAGGGGACATTATGAGGTTAGGGTGAAACCTGATGCCAGAGAAACTTCAACGAATCCACAAGAATGACCCCAGCTGAGACTCCTAGCAATAGTGGGGAGGGTTCCTGAACTGACATTACCCTGAACTGACATCAGAGCCTTCATCCTGTACCCGATGGAAGCAGATGCAGAGATCCACAGCCAAGCACCGGGCTGAGCTCCAGAAGTCCAGTTGAAGAGGTAGTAGAGGAATTATATGAGGGGAGGTTGTGATGGAAAACCCAGAGACAGATGACCTGAGCTTGTGGGAGCTCACAGACTCTGAGCAGACAGCTAGGGAGCCATCATGAGACCCACCGAGGCCCTCTGCATCTGGGTGACAGTTGTATAGCTTGGTCTTTTGTGGGACCCCTAACAGTGGGTCCCTGATGCATGAGCTGACTCTTTGGAACCTTTTCCCTATGGTAGGATGTCTTTTTCAGCCTTGATGCAATGGGGAAGAGCTTGGTCCTGCCTCATCTTCATATGCCATGCTTTGTTGATTCCCATGGGGTACCTCACCCCATCTGAATGGAGATGGAGGAGGAGTGGATGGAGCTGGGTGTAAAAGGGAAGTAGGAGGAGGAAATGAGAAAATAGGAGGGAGGGGAAACTGTGGTTGATATGTAAAACAAAATAAAAAAGAAAGCATGTGAGATTTCATCTCAAGCTGGCATTCCCGGGGAGCCCACAGGCCAGGGAAGCAGGTAGGCAACTACAGATTTTCACCACTCCCTCCTTCCCTCCAAAGGCAACACCTTAGTCTCCCCCAGCTCTGTAGAGTACCTGCTACAGCTTCCCCTCCCTCCTGCCCCCCTCCAATGAATCTCACAGATCTTCCACTCCAGACATCCTTCCCCCCAAACTTGCTTTATTTCAGCCCCCAATTCCAGCCGGCATCCTCTGGGAACCCACAGGTTTCTCTGGCCAGGGAAGCAAGTAGGCTAACTGCAGCTCTTCACCTCTCCCTCCTCTTCTCAGAATCCAGTCCCCCAGTCTCATCCCCCTGCTAGGCCTCTCCCGCCTCTCTGCCCCCATCTCCAGTGGATGATGCAGATGCTTCCTCAACCTCCTCATCCTGTTGTCCCAGCCCTGAACTCCAGCAGGCATTTTCTGGGAACTCATCAGCCAAGCCTGCCAGAGAATCAAGCCAGCCAGCAAACAGGTAGCCAAGCTTGAGATCTCCACTTTTTCTCCTTTCCTTCAAATCTACTCTCCCATCTCATTCCCAGCTCTGTAGCAGACCATCTGTGTGCTCTCTTCTCACTCTCTGCCCCCATTCCCAGGGGACTAAGCAGATCCCGGTGGAACACCTGCTTTCTGTCCTTCTGTGGATCACCTTAGAGCCCCTTCTTAGCCCATCGCCATTCCTAAGAGTCAGCTCCCACTATGTAGAAACACATTTTACCCAGAGCCACTAGTGATCACACCTAGAAGGACCCCAGAAGAGTTCCCTACCAAGCAACACAGACATCATGTCTTCCTAAGAATGAGAGAGGGCAAAAGAAACTAAGGAACAAAACACCCACACAACAAAGACAAAATCAAACATTAGCAACTAGAATTACAATCAACCTGGACACCAGCATGAAAACACAATCAACAGTAGGGATGATATGTCTCCATTAGAGTCCAGCAACCCTATCACAGTAGAGGTTCTTAAAGAGGAAATTAATAAATCCCTTAAAGAAATCCACAAAGACACAAATAGTTGAAGGAAATGGATGAAGCAGTTCAAGACCCGACAGTGGGAATAGAATCCATAAAAAAGCCCAAACTGAGGGAAATCTGAAAAAGAAAAATTTAGGAGCTGGAAAAGAAACCTGAGAGACAGACTTCACGAGATGGAAGAGAGAATTTCAGGCATTGAAGACACAATAGAAGAAATGGATACTTCAATCAAAGAAAATGTTAAACCTTAAAAGAAAAAATCTCCTGGCACAAAACATCCAGTAAATCTGGGATACTATGGAAAGAATAATAAGAATAATGGGGATAGAGTGAGAAGAAGAAACCCAGGTCAAAGGCACAGAAAATATTTTCAACAAAAATCACAGAAGAAATTTTCCCTAACCTAAAGAAGGAGATGCCTATAAAGGTACAAGAAACATAGAACACCAAATAGACTGGACCAAAAAAGAAAGTCTCCTCAGCAAATAATAATTAAAACATTAAACACACATTAAAACTCTGTGTGTGTGTGTGTGTGTGTGTGTGTGTGTGTGTGTGTGTGTGTGTGTGTAAAACTTCAAGGGGAAAAAACCAAGTAACATATAAAGACAGACCTATTAAATTAACATCTGAGTTGGGTGGTAGTGATTCTCACCTTTAATTCCAGCACTATACTCTGGAGGCAGAGGCAGGCAGATCTCTGTGAGTTCAAGGCCAACCTGGTCTAGAGAAACCATGTCTCAAAAAAAAAAAAAAAAGTAAGCAAACAAACAAAAATTTGAATAACACTGACTTATCATTGTCAGATGGAGCCACCACCTGGGGACATGTTGGCATCCCAGGGATATACTGCCATGGGGATCATGACAAACCTAGTGACCCACACTGCCACCTAAGGCCATGGTGACATCTGAGCCTGGACTGCTTCCTGGGACTATGTCTGGGTCCACAGTCCTACCACAGCCAGGGGTTGTATTAATGCTCATGGTCCATGTTCCCACCAAAGGCCACAGGGATGCCAGAGATCTAAGCTACAGCCTGTGGCCATGTGGGTGTCTGAGGACTGTGCTGCTCTCAGGGCCACACTGATCTGAATGGCCTATGATGTCACCAGGGTCATGGCTGCTACTGAGAGCCGTGTCTGGATCCATGGCCCTACTGCAGCCAGGGTCTGCATTGATGTTTGTGGCTCCTGATGCCTGGGATCTGGTCAGCCATGTCAATTCAGGGTTTATACTGATCTTGGAGGCCTATGCTGCCACATAGGGCCATGGAGATGTCTGACCTGGGATGCTGCCTATGGTCATGTTGGGTCTGTGGTCCTAAAGTAGCCAGTGTCTGGAATGATGTCCAATGCTCCTGTTACCACTGAGGGCTATGCGGATGCCTAGGATCTATCTAGTCAGCCATCTGAGACGATGCTGGTGTCTGAGGGCCATGCAGCTGCCAGAACGGTACTGATCTGGATGGCCTCTGCTGTCACTGGGGCCGTGGAGACATGCAGTCCTGTGCTGCTGCTGAGGGCCATGGTCCTGCTGCAGCTGGGGTCTGTGCTGATGTCCATGGCCTGGGTCACCACAAGGGATCATGGGAACCATGAATGTTTAAATCTGAGGACTGTACTGAACTGGCCATGCCCCTCCCTGGTACTGGGATGGCTGGCTCTGCCCCTTACAGGATACTGCAACAGGAGAACTGCTCTTCAACCCCACCCCCCACCCTCCCACTCAGGAAAGATGGCCCTACCCTGCAACCCAGACTTGCACCTCACCTGGGCAGCACACTAGAGATGACCCTGTTGTTGGAGGACTCAGGTGAGACCACCCTGAGGGCATGAGAGTAGGAGAGCGGATTTTCCCCTCGTATGCTCCCTAAATCAGTTGGAAGAGAGGGACCAGCACCTTGCATGAGCAAAACAGTTTATCTGGTCCTGGTGGTGTGAGTTTGAGTGAGCTGGACTGGGGGCCTCAGAGCAGGAGGACAGGCTGTGTTGGATGGGCTGGCAGAGACAGTGCTGGAGAGCATGCAGGGTGAGGACAGGTGACAAGGAGGGGGAAGCTGGCTGAGACCAGTTCAGCTGACACCCAGGCCCAGGACAGGTGTGAGCTGACCCATCCCAACATCTACCTCATCTATAAACTGTTAGAGCGTGAGAAGGGAACAAACTTACAGGTCCAAAACTGCAGGATCTCCATGACACAGAGCAATGGCAGGAAGTGGGGGGGTGGGGGGAACAGAGCCCGGGTGAGAACCCATTGTCAATGGTGTGACAGAGGACAGAGGCCTTGAACCAGATGGATGACTCATGGCAATGAACACTGGCAAATGGAGAAGAACTAAAGGGAGAACTGTGTGCCTGACCCACCAGGCCACACTGCAGCTTCACAAGATTCTTTTTCTTCTTCCTTTCTTTCTTCTTGCACTTTCTTCTTTCTTGTTCTGCTATGGTTGGTTGGTTTGGTTTTTCTTTTAAGTTTTGCTTTGCTTTTTTGGGGAGGTTGCAAGGGCAGAGGGGATGCTGGGGTGGGGGATGAGGATGGGGAAATGGGTAGGGTTGGGATGCATGATGTGAAAATGACAAAGAATCAATAAAAGCAAATGATAATAATAATAACTTAGCATTGATTGGGGCAATCAATGGAATTGAAGACCAGATATAAATTCATACAACTAGAGACACCTGATTTTTTATAAAGAAGCCTTCAGAAACACACACTGGAAAATAGAAAGCATCTTCAACATATAATGCTGGTTAAACTGGGTGGTTCATATAGAGGAATCCACACTGACATTTATAACCTTGCTCAAAACTCAACTCAAAATAGATCAAAGACCTCAACATAAAACCAGACACACTGAACCTGGTAGAAGAGAAAGAAAACAGCCTTGAACTCATTGGCACAGGAAACAACTTCCTGAACAGAACAACAATAATGCAGGCCCTAAGATCAGCAATTAATAAATGGGACCTCATGAAACTGAAAAGCTTCTGTAAGGCAAAGGACACTGTCATTTGAATCAAATGGTAGCCTACAGAATGGGGCAAGATTTTTATCCACTACATATCCAATAGAGGACTTATATCCTCTCTCTATATGTGTGTGTATATAGACATACATATATGTTTAATATATATGTTAAAAACTCCAAAAACTAGACATCAAGAAAATAAGTAACTCAATTAACATGGGGTACAGATCTAAACACTGAATTCTCAAAAGAGGAAACTCAAATGGCTTAGAAACAAAGATGTGTTCAACATCCTTAGTCATCAGGGAAATGCAAATCAAAACTATTCTGAGATTTCATTTTACACCTGTCAGAATGAATATGATCAATAAAACAAATGACAGCTCATGCTGGTGAGGATGTGGAGTAAGTGAAACATTCATCCATGGCTGGTGGGACGGAAAACCTGTGCAGCCCCTATGGAAATAAGTATGGTGATTCTTCCGGAAGATGGGAATTAATTTACCTTAAGATCCAGCTATACCACTCGGGCATATACCCAAAGGATGCTTCATCCAACCACAAGGACACTGGCCCAACCTTGTTCACTATTGCCCCATTCATAAGAGCCAGAAATTGGAAGCAACCTAGGTGTCCCTCAACAGAAGAATGAATAAAGAAAACGGGGTACATTTACACAATGAAATATTACTTGGCTGCTTTAAAAAAATGACATTAGCAGGTAAATGGATGGAACTAGAAAAAAATCATCTTTGAGTGAGGTATCCCAGACCCAGAAAGACAAGTATGGTATGTATTTGCTTATATGTTGATATTAGCTGCTAAGTCAATGATAACAAATTTACAATCCAAGAACCACAGAGGGTAGGAATAGAGTAAGGGACTAAGTGCAACAGATAGATCCTCCCTAGGAAAGGGAAATAGAATAATAGATAGTTACGGATAAATGGGGGTAGGGCACTGAAATATGAAGATCAAGTGAGAAGGAAAAGGATGAGGGAAAAAAGAGAGGCAATATGGGGAGAGACATAAAAATTAAGGTCTGTTTGAGGGGCAGTATGGAAACCTAATACAGTAGAAACTTCCTAAAATATGTACACATTTGAAGGTGATCTAAGTGCCAATCAGTGGGGGAGTCAGAGCTCCAACTGGACGCCTCTTGTTACTAAACAGAGCTTCCAGTACCGGGAAGCTAACTCAATTAGGTTACATCTAATTGAGTTCTTGACCAAAGAGTTCCCATAGGAATCACTAAACAGTGCAGGATGCTGCCAAGACCATAGATTGCTCTGCATAAACTGATGGCAAGGTCCTATTGCAGAAGACACACCTACACAATTCACTGAGTATGGAAAAGTTAAGCTGATACCTATGTAGAGTATCTTTGGTATAAGAAGGTACTCTGAAGCTCCCAAAAGAGAAATGCAAACACCAACCCAGCCACAAACCCTTTGATTAACAATGGTGTCTTGCCTGCAAGATATGCCAGGGCAATGATGGCTCAAAGCTTGTGGGGGTTACCAGCCAATCAATAACTGTTTTAACTCAAGGTCCACTTCACAAGGTGGAGTCTATACCTACACTAGCTGCGTAACCAAGAACCAGACATTAGATAACCCAGACCTAGGATAAAACCAAATACTACCATTCTAAAAACAAACAAAATGTAGCAATAAAATGACTCTTACTATATTCTGCTAAATTCATAAATAGGTCCATTGCTCAGCCATCATCAGGGAAGCTTCCTTCTGCAGCAAATGGGAACAAATACAGAGACCCACAGACAAATATTATGCAGAGAGTGAGAAATCTTGAAGACTCAGCCTAAATGAGATGTCTCTAACAAAACCCTCCTGTCAGGGCTCAGGAAACCCCTTAGAAGAGGAGGTGGAAAGAGTATAAAAGCCAGAGGGGATGGAGGACATCAAGGAAACAAGACTCTTGTCGCTGGAATTTTCTTTGAGCTGCCAACCAGCTCCCAAATAAGGAAATGGAGAATTATTTTTAATTATGAATGCTTGGCCCTAGCTTAGGCTTGTCCCACTAGCCTTTTAAATTTAATTTAACCTGTTTCTATTCATCTATACTTTGCCTTGGGAATTTTTACCTTTCTTTTATTCTATATTTCCTACTTTCCTGCTTCCTCCATGTCTGCCTGTCTGGCTGTCTGGCCCCTGACATCTCCCTGTTATTTCTTCCTCTTTCTTCCTCAAGCCTAAATCCCTCTTCCTACTTACTCTCCCTGCCCAGAAGTTCCATGTCTAACTCCTCCCTCACTATTGGGTGTTCAGCTTTTTATTAGATCAATCAGTGCTTTAGTCACGCAAGGTAAAACAGCAACATATCCACAAAACAAATGCAACATGCCTTTGCCTAGTTCAACAAATATTCCACAACATAAATGCAACACATCTTTACATAAACAAACGCAGTGCTATTTGAATAATTAAACCAATATTATGCAGCATTCTAAGTCAATATGATCAATGAAGTCACAGTGACTGAGGCAACATGCACAGGACCTGCATGGGTCTGTACCAGACCTGCATATTATATATTATGTAATGCTTTTATGGGATTCCTGAGTGCGTGAACAAGTGGGTCCCTGAGTCTTGTGCCTTTTCCTTCAGTTTCTTTGTCTTGTTCAACTCCAATGTGACAGTTTTTGTTTTATTTTATTTATTATTATACCTTAGAAACTTGTTTGTTTTCCAATGAGAGACAGAAAGGCAGTGGATCTGGATGGTTGAGGAGGAAGGGAGGAACTAGGAGGAGTAGAGGGAAGAAAACTATAATCAAGGTACGTAAGGAAAAAAAACAATTTCCAATAAAAGGGGTAGAAGTGGTTTATTTAGCTTATGGATTTTAAAGTTAACAATGCAGGGATATTGTTGGCTCTGGAGAGTCCTCCTCTGACTGCATCACCTCACGGCCATCACCACGATGGCAGTGGCATGCCTAAAAAGGGTGAGTCACAATCCAGAAAGTGGGAGGGGCCACTAATGATGTCCCAACATGGCTCACCTCTAAAATCCAGCTTTGGACACTGAACTTCAAGGAATGAACCACATCTAAATCATAGCACAAGGTGATTTTGTTTGTTTGGGTTTTGGTTTTCGAGACAGGGTTTCTCTCTGTTGCCCTGGAACTCAGTCTGTAGACCAGGCTGGCCTCCAACTAAAGGAGATCTGCCTCCCGAGTGCTGGGATTAAAGATGTGTGCCGCCACCGCCTTGTGAAAAGGGTGATTTAAAACCATGCTGTTAATGGGGGCTGAAGAGAGGGTTAAGAGCACATCCTGCTCATGCAGAGGGTCCCAGTCAGGTGGCTCACAACTCCCTGTGCCTCCAGCTCCAGGGAAACAAACACCCTTGTGTTGTTGAGTTCTTTGTCAGCTTGACACATGCTAGAGTCTTCTGGAAAGAGAAAACCTCACTGAGAAGAAGACCTCCATCAAATCGGCTTGTAAGAAAATTTGAGGGACATTTTATTGATTAATGATTGATAGATGGGGGCCCACCCCACTATGCGTGGTGCTACTTCTGGGCAGATGGTCCTGGGTTGTATAAAAAAAAAAAAACAAGCTGAGCAAGCCACAGGGAGCAAGCCAGTAAGCAGCATCCCTTTCTTCGTTGTCTCTGCCTCATCCTGCCTCCAGTTACCGCCTTGAGCTTCTGCTTTGGTGTCTGTCAAAATGGACTGTGGTCTGTTACATGGAAGTGTGAGCCAAACCCTTTCCTCTCTAAGTTGCTTTTGGTTGTGGTCTTCAATCATAGCAACAGAAAGCAAGCCAAGACAGCCCTCTTCTGGATGGTGTAGGCACTTGCACCCACATATGCACATAACCACACATACGTATGTAATTTTTACAATAAAATAACTATTTAGAAACACATAGTTCATGCTATCACTAGGCAAAGTCAAATAGTGTTAATCCTATGAGGGCCCACTTTTAAAAAAGGATTCCAGTCTATGAATTCCAAAATGAGGGAAGAAGGAAGGGAAACCTAAGTGCCAGCATTCTACCATATTTACCCAAGACACCTCAGATACAGCCTAAGAATCCAGAAGCCACATCTGTGCCTTAGCAAACACTGCTGAATGCCATAGACTTCTGGAGTTGCTTCCAGATGGTCAAAACCGCAAATGTCAGGGTGTACTATATCAGCAACACTGAGTCACTGGGCATGAGGCAAAAAAAAAAAAAAAAAAAAAAAAAAAAAAGAAAAGAAAAAAAGAAAAGAAAAGAAAAGAAAAGAAAAAATCCTGAACTCTTAAGGACTATAAACCCCATGTGCTCATTTCTATCTTGCTCTGGGCATCACATTTGAATCTTGATTTGAAGAAACAAACCATTAAAAGCCTATTGGTAACTGAGGTACTTGAATTTGTCTAGGCGTGACCTCTTTCTGGTTGTTCTTTCTTTTGTTAGATGTATTAATGACATCACTGTAAGAAAATCTTACTTTCTAGAAATACACAGAATAGTTGTGGACTTGACTTTTGATATTTGGGGTAGCTTTAAAATGCTTCCGCAAAAAGAGGATAGATAAACCAAATGCATGAAGCTGTCGGGTACTGTCACGTCTTGGTGGTGATGCTGATGCAGGCACATTTTACTCTACCTTGTGTATTGTTTAAAGTCCAGTAAGACTTGGAAGGGAATGAGGGAAAGAGGAGGACTGCCGGTTAATGCCTTTAGTACAGTTTTGTGTTGGAAATGAAGTGGTTTGCACTTGTATCTGTAAACATCTACCTTGTTTCTCTTCTATACCGTGACTGCACAATGAAGACCGCAGTGTCACCTGGGTGTTCTACCATGCTATATAGATGAGAACAAGGCTTGAGCTAACTGTCTCCACATGGAGGGCAGAGGACAGAACAGACAATGCGAGCTACTAAAGTAACTTGTCTCTGAGCAATTAAAAGCAATGAACTAGAGTCCCTTACCTGTTACCACAGGTTGTTCCCGCCGGCGCCAGCCTGCTAGCCCACCACCCGCCAGTCTGGGCCCATAGCCGCGCCGGCCCCAAATAACACTCAGAGACTCTGTATTTGATACAATCCTGTTGGCCAGTTACCATTATTGTTTATGGGCTAGCTCTGCCTTAATTATTAACCCATTTCTACTTATCTAAGTATTTCCACGTGGTCATCTTATCAGGGAGCCGCGGCGGGCGTCCTGCTTCTTCCCTGGGCTACATCTCGACCCCTCCCTACTCCTTCCTCTTTCCTCCCCCTGGTCTCCTAGCCCCACCTATCTTGTTTCTTATTGGCCACAAAGCTTTATTAACTAGTATGAGAAACATATATACAGAATAACATCTCCCATCACTTACCTGCAGGAGCTTTCCATGGTTTTAGTTACCCACAGTGAGACACAGTAAGAAAATAGTAAATGGAAAATTCTAGAAGCAAGCAGTACACTTAAAAGCGTGCATTGTACTTAATTGTTGTACGTGCTCTGTTGTATTATTGCTGGCAATCACATACTGTACTTAACTTATAAATCATAGTTCACCACGGGTGCATATGCACAGGACAAACAGACTCTAGGGACAGAAGTTTCAGACATTCAGTGAGGGGGTCTTAGAAAGTATCTCCAGATGACCAAGCCAGCTTAAAGCAAAAGCCATTCAAAGTCCTTCAACTGCCTAGAGTGATTTGAATTCGAAGAGATGTCCTGTCCATTGACATATGTGCACATTCTGACAATTTTTTTCAATATCCAAGCTAAAGCCCCAGTCTTAAGGAGATTATAAGTAGTTACAAGGAGCAAAGGATCATGGGAAAGCTTTTCCCATTTCTTGTAACAACCTTAGGTGGCCAGTGTGACTGTGCCCATCGTCCACGAGAAGCAGACACAGTGGGGTCAAATTAGTTTCTGAAGGTCAGATAGCCAGAAGATGACAAATTTAGGTTCTAACCCAGGACCCTGCTATTAAAGTCACTGCTCTTTGATGTTGCAGCATTAACTCTTGCTGAACCTCACATGTAAGAGGCCCGAAGGATAAATGCATGGGGAGACTCAGCTGAGCTGAGAAAAGCAGAAAGATGTTTACGGGCTCATAGGGTTCTAAAACATTACAAATCAAGAGTTGTCCAGCAGCTTTGCTGACACCTGAGAGCCTTTTAGGACTGCAGAAGCCCAGGCTCCAAATCCTTGTCCATCACAGTGCATCACAGTGCATGGTGACAAGATCTCCAAGTGTTTGTGTGCACATTTTAGCTCAAGAAGTCATGCTTTAAAACCAAAGGGAACCCCCCCAGAAACCATCTGAGTTCTGATTAAGACACTTCATTTTCTAGCTGGGCGTTGGTGGCACACACCTTTAATCCCAAACCTAGGGAGGCAGAGGCAAGTGGATCTCTGTGAGTTCAAGGCCAGCCTAGTCTACAGAGCTAGTTTCAGGACAGGCTCCAAAACAATACAGAGAAACCCAGTCTCAAAAAACTAAAAATAATACTTAAAAAAAAAAAAAAAAAAAAAAAGGAAGCTGGCAACTGGCATCCAACACTCCATGAATTGTTTGCAAACTTCATGGCAGAAACTGCCCATGGATAACCACATAGGTTTGTCTAAGCCTTCTTTCTTGGTTTCACTTGCATCTAGAAGTGGATACATGGCACTCTGGCAAGTGATATCTGCTAAAATAAATTCTTTAAAATCTGCTTTTACCTGCCCTATCTGTCCTGCCAGAGAGGAGATGGGATTACAGAGCAGCCATGGCATGGCCATCTTTTGAATAAAACCACAAGAATGTGAATAATATGACCACATGCTAAAGATAGTAGAAGAAAGAGACAGAGGACACTGTTTCTTAAACCTAGCTGCAATTCCAATCCTCTCTCCTGTAGAAACTTCAGATTTGCTTTGACAAACATGAGGCCCTTGCAAGGGCAGGGATTGTGCCTTATCCACACTTGAATCTTAATTCAGTGTTTAGTGCACAGTAAACACCAAGGTATTTGCTGAATAAATGAATGGCTAAATGACTTAGGATTCTCGGATCATTACTCTTCCAGTATGCCATTAGCCTCTTCCCGGAGAGCAGAACTGTTGCTATAGACATTTTCTTCCTCAGACCCCTAATGCGTACATGCATGGCCTGACAGGATCTGGAGCTTGGACAGGCACAGCTTGGCTGAGATCCGGGGAGCTAGAAGCCCTGCAGCACTTAAAATCACCTGCAGATACAGAGTGACCAACTCCAAGACCCCTGACAAACAGGCATCCTTTGAACAAGCTCTTGAAGCAATGTTCCTCTGTGCTGAACTCTGAGACACTCTGAGTCATCTCTTAGCGGAGGACATCCAGAGGCTGAGTACGAAGCCAGAGGCATCTGCTAGGCCAGGCCTGTGAAGGAGAGGAATCCATGGAAATGAAGAATAACCCACCAGGCCTGGTCTCTTCATACTTTCAAATTACAGGAAATGGTGATGGCAGCCTCTGAAACCGCAATCTTATCACTCACAGTATCTCTGACCCAGTCAGGAAAACAGGACAACTAAATGGCTTAGGCCTGGGCTTTGTCACTTAAAAACACAGTTCAAAGTGCCAGACTAGGTCTGGGTGGCATAGGAATGCAATGGGTTTTGCTTGTTTATTTTGAATAGGGACATTTTGGCTGCCAATTCTCAAACCCAGACAGAATCAAAACGCCATTTTCTAAGTCTCTTGTCACTCAAGAGTCTCCTTGCCAGTTGACACTGCTCCTTGCCCGGCCTCCTGCTGAATCGAAATAGTCACCTAAAGTGTTCATTTTCTGAGAGGAGCCAACGACACAACAGATCCAAAATATTCCCTATTGGTTCCTGGATCCTACCTTCCTTTGAAATATGAGCACATTTAATTCATCTACAGCACTCAAAATCTACCCTTCATCCTAGCATCACCACAGAGCTGGTGCTAGCCAAGAGTTTGCATACTGCTACAGAGATACACTGCTGTTTTGGAGACAATTCATGGCATTCTGCCCAGGAGTCCAGATTAATAATTATAATATGATGGAGAAATGTCTAGGACTTTTTTATTCTACCTGAAGAATAGGCTTTATGGGTAAGCAGAATAAGACCAATGCGTTAGTATTCTATTTCTTCCTGTTCGGCTTACTTGAAATTTGGCAGGGATGTAGATATTTGCAACATTTAATTTGCTGGTGCTTTTATTAATGTCAAGTAGTTTTATTATTTTAGAGATGTTAATAATTTATTATGTAGAATTTAATGTGTTCATGAAATAATCATGCTTGGCAAATTTAAAGGTATAATCTTGGAGACAATTAAATATTTACCAGATTTGCTTTCAGACATGTTTTGTGTGTTGTGAGGTACTCCGACAGCCAACTTTTGAAAACTGTAGGTTGGTTTGGCATTTCCAAACTCAGTATCCTTTGCTTAAATCAAGATCTATAGGTGTGTCTGTTTGATCCTTTGTGAATCTCAAGCTCATGTCTGAAAGAGGAACAGATCCTTTCCCCATCCAGAAAGTGGGCACAGAGGACTGTAGGTATACAAGATGTCCCAGTTCTCACACTGTCTGAGCCAATACATGCTAGTCCTGCAGTCAGTCTTAGCAGAGAAGGCTCCCAGTAAAGGGGCTGTGGTCATCATTTTTCTACAGGGATGATGATAGCTCCCTGAATATTGTAATACCGCGTTTGCACCATTTTCTATAGCTTGTGGGGCATATTTTCTCACATACCATCAAGAAAAAGAAAACATTTCCTTTTAAACTTCAAGATGTGATGCCTCAACCATAGTCCCCCACAGTCAGACCAACCTCTGTTTGCTTTCATGTTTCTCTCACCAGGATCAGTTTCTACTGCCACCTGGCTCGGTTTGTGATAACCAACTCTTTTGTTGACCTCATCTACCTCAGGGATGGCTCTTGTGGTTTTAGACTCTGCCAAGACTTTTTATGTGTTCATTCCTCGGAGCGTACATATCTGCTTCACATACATCAAATTAAGGCCCTGCTGCTCTGTTTCTGAAAGGGAAGTAACATTTTTCTTTTCAATGCCAAATCACAGTGTCATCTTTCTGAGGACTTTTTAAATGACAATTGAACTCAAATCCCACTGTCCTCTCATTGCACTCAGTTCACTTGAAGGGTTGGCAGAAAGAACTGCTATAACTAAGTCTTATTAACAATTGCATGCCCGTTGAGCCTGAATCACCAGGGATTCTGGGATGTGAAAAATGTGCATTCTAGAACCACTCAAATGTGGTTCAGCTCAATAACCCTGCCTTCATGTCAGTGTTCTAGCCATCCAGTGGCCATAACAAATCTAGAGGAGAAAATAAGTCCGACAAAGACTGGGATAGTGGGAAGTGAATAATCCCCCCTTCCTGCAATATTATCTTTCATTCCCATTACTTTGTCTTTGTTTTTTGTTCTGCCTACGAAGAATTGGGAGTAAATCTGGGGACTTTCCACATGCTAGCCAGATGCTGTACCATTTAGCTATATCCCAAGGCCACCCCCATTATTCTATATTTTTAAAAATATTATTTTATGTGTGTGGGTATTTTGCCTGCATATATATCTGTGAATGGCTGTGAGTACCTGGTGTTCACAGAGGGTAGAAGATGTGTCAGATCCCCTGGGGCTGAAATTATTATAGACAATTGTAAGCTACCATGTAGGTTTTAGGAATCATACCCAGGTCTCCTAGAAGAGCAGCCAGTGTTCTTAACCACTGAGCAATCTGTCCAGACACACCCAATCTTCCATCTTAAAGTGCATCTTTTTATCATGATCTTCATGACACTATCCAACTGCTTTCCTCTCCAACTTGTCTTTTTCTCCTCTGATGACATATAAGCTACCGCAGACAACTGACTCATGTTTAAGCTGCCAAAGCTGGTACTATAGCTCATGATAGAATTCCTTCTTCCCCATTTTTATCACACTTTCACTGAGTAGTAGGAAGGGGAAAGTCTATGGTTTTGCAGATGACAATATAGGGAAAGGAGTGTAGGTGGAAAAGATAATTCCAGCATTCAGTCTTCCAACCTTATGTTTAATTTCTGATTTCAAGACCACTGTGGGAGGAGCCACCCCCAAAATATAAGACACTGTTACTAAGATTCCCCAAAAGAGTCCAGCATCACAACCCAGCCTTCATAGTGGAAAGGATTTACTATAGAAGTACTATGGAAGTACTATAGGATGTACTATAGAAGTTGAAGGAAGCCAGTTTGTGGATGTTTGAATGACTATTTACTGAATGGCTTCATGAAGCACATTGATTAGGCTGCTGATGGAAACTCAAGGTGAAGGACTCGATGCCCTTCAGTGATGAATTGTGGGGTGAGAGAAGAGCCAGGGTATGGGGATTGGATCTTGTGACTCATGTGAAAGTTTCCATAGAATGTTCCAGATCCCTATACATACACACAGATCCTGCAAATACTTAATGAATTTCATGCAATTCAGGGACAGATAGTTGAGGAATCACATGGGCCTGTGTCATAGCATTCACATAATGAGGTTTTTTGGTTTTGTTTTTTCTACACCTGTTACAGTATTCACATATCATACATGAGGATTTTTCTTTTCTTTGTTCGACTTGAGTTCACAGAGACTAAGCTAAAAATCCCCCTCAAGATTTCCAGGTTTTCTTCATTAATGGTCACTAAAGGTGCTCCTGAATTTCTCACCTAGACATTGTTTGGTCTTCAGTGTTGTGACCACCTCTACCAGCAAGGAAGATGCAATGCTCGGACTCATCTTTAAGCAGCTTTACTCAGGAACCTTGAACAATCTTCTGGCCCCGGGGAAAAGCCAGCCCACAGCTTATAAGGCCTTAGGATAGCCAACCCCGGCACACCACGTGGTGAATGCAGATAGGTCCACATACGCAGAAGCAAGCCTAGATCTCAGCCTTAGCCAAATAAGGACTTGTTTATCACAGAGAGTGCTCACCATTGGGAAGGTGGAAGGCAGAAGCCAGCGCCATCTTCACAGCTCTCTACACTTCAGGCAGGGGCTGATGGTGAATATCTTTCAGAATGTACAACCCTGCAAGCCAAGGTCTTCTTCACTGGGATTATCCACAGCATTTCCCAACCCCTTTCCAGTCTGCCCTGTGGCCCTTGATCCATGTACAGCTCCTGGGGAGACCACTGCATCTCGTTTCATCTTTTGCTTCCTTGGAAGGGAAGACCTCTCCTGAAAGAGTCAGGGTCCCACTACATCCTGCTAGGGAAACTTCTGGCTGTGGCTAGGCTTCCTAGTGTTTATGAGCTGGTTGATGGTCAGGGATTTTCCACTCTCTTACTATTCTGGAAAAGCAGCCCTATTTTTTCATTTTAAGTGAGGACACAGAAGCATCACTGAAGTTCTGGAAACTGACAAATGGGGTTGGAGCCTGTGTTGTGGTGCTGGAATCTGTATCATTTAAGGACACAGACATGCTGGCTTCTTCCCCTACACTAACTTGAGAATATGAAATATAGGCTTTTAATTACATTTCCCATGTCCTCTCTTAGGCAGGAGACAGGATTCTGGTCTTAGCTCCTCTTTCTGTCCCACAAAGGTCTGTTGAAATGAAAGCTGTAGCTATCTAGCTGTTTGGTATTCTTTTCTTGCAGACATTAGTGCCTCAGGGGACATTGGGAATATGGAGAGCTTCCAATATAGTCTCATCTGGAATACTGCCACCCACAGTAACGGTGATACTATATAGTGCTTCTTAATTAATAGAACTTTCAACTTTGCTATTGCTTTAACTTCATCCTCTCTCCCAACAATTCCATAAGATTACCTACCATGATCCCATCAGGAACCAGATGACTCAGGTGACACATGCCAAGTATTGACCTGAAAATTACTTAAAATCAGGACTACTTTCAGGGACAGAGCAGCTAACATGAATCTCAATATTAGATAATACAAGCACAAAGCAAGAGCAGGGTATTAGAATGGTAAAACAACTGGCCACTGAAAACATCAGGAAGTAGTCATCAATCTTGAGCCTAAGAAACCAAGCAATCAAGAAAGAAACTACGCCATGTGCTTTAATAAGATGAATTGAGTAGAGGGATTCCATCTTACATGGTTGGAAATCTTTATATGAAAAGCAACCGAATTACTAGAGACAGAACATAGAATGATGGCTAGGGGGCTAAAAGGTACAGATGGGAGGTGTTTGATGGGTAGATGTTTGAAGTTGAGAAAGAACAGTCCTGGAGATTAGGTGCACAGTGAACATGCATAATACTACCCAACTGTGCTGCCAGCATGGTCAAAATGAAGCATTCTGTTACATATTTTTTATACATTCTGTTACTTATTTTTCACCATAATAAAAAGGGGAAGGAGTAGAATTTGAATGTGTAAAGGAGAATACACACGTGCGCACACGCATGCACGCGCGCGCGCGCACACACACACACACACACACACACACACACACACAAAACTAGAAAAAGGGTGTGAAAACACAGTTAACACCTTATGATCAAGGAGCAAAGCTTTGCGTTTACCTGCTAGAACTCAAAGGAAAACACAGTTCTTGAACTCACGATCCTAAAGGACAGGTGAAGCTATTGTTATCCATGCTGGACAGCTGCACCATGCGGGTGATACAGAAGGTGACAGATGGACCCAGAGACTGGAACCCATCACCAGTGTTCAGAGAAGGGGATGGCTGCTGAGAGGAATGTGACAGGAGGAACAAGCAAAGGGAGAAACAGAACCCTTCTACTTTCTCCAGCCTTCTCAGCTCCTTGAAGCCATCTATATCAGCAATCCCGATAGGGCTGCTGACAAAGGGGACATGCAAAGTCTCAAGCTTAGGACCAAAGAGCAGGATGGAGAAGGACAGTTAAGGAACTGGACAGTTTAACTTAATGCTGAGCATGTAGCATGGCTAGGTTACTGGGATGGCACAGGAAGAGGAAGGAGTGTGTTAGGGCAGTATTTCCCAACCTAAGGTTATAACCCCCTTGGAGGTCGATCAACCCTTCCACAGGGATTGCAGTTCAGATGTTTATATTACATTTATAACAGTAGCAAAATTACAGTCATGAGGTAGCAACAAAAATAATTTTATGGTTTGGGGTCAGCACAAAATGAAGGAACCATATTAAAAGGTCACAGTGTTAGGAAGATTGAGAACCACTGTGTTAGTAGAATTTTGTCAGGGTTTCAGGGCCATGCTACCCTGCAAGAGCCTTGGACATCTATGTAAATTATGACCATTCGAGGTAGGAATTGAGCAGGGGTAGGGGACCGACCCCTGATTCCCGCCCCCCCCCTTCCCACAGACTGATCTGAAACTGCTATAGACTGGCCAAGCCAGGGAACAACATTTTAAACTTTCATTTACTGAAATAAGCAGAATGTACTATGTGCCTTCATTTGTATTTTCAGTTTGCCATCTAAGAGTAACACTGGTAACAGCAAAATTGAAATTCCTCCGAGGTAACCTAGTTCAACTTATTCTCTCTCAAAGGCTTAGAAATAATTTGCTATGAAGAAAATGTGCTTTTATTTTTAAGCTTCACAAATCGATAGTTTTCATGCTACTAAAATACCCATAGCTGATTTTTACCAATACTGAAATATAAAGAATGAGTTAAGTGCTTATTGCAGCTTCTCTTCAAAAAATTGTTGGGAAACTGCATTGGCTTCAGGCCCCTCCTCTAAAATGGGAAGGATGATAATGCATATCTCACAGGTGGTGATTTTTAAAAAAAATGGGAAAACATAGGGGAAAGAACTATGAGAGGATCTCTCTGGACAGATGAATATGGTTGAAAATACCACCATCCTCATGATCACAATCACATCATTATCATCATCACCATCACCATCCCCAGCCACCTTTGTCATTACTGTCATCATCACCAACATCATTACAACTGTTGTCATTATTATTCCCATCTTTGTTATCTTCACCATCATCACCACCATCATCTGCATCATTGATACTATCATCGTAATAATCATCATCTCATCATCACTGACACCATTATCTTTTCCACAGGCCCTAAATTTCATTGCCTGTAAGAATTTCCAAATCTTATGGACCGTTAAACCCTCTTGGAAGAAATATGAGATGGGATTTGGAACCAGTGAGCACTGTTAAAACGTTGACGTTGTTGCTGACAGATTCCTCCTAAGTTTTTGAACTGTCTGATTTACAGGAATGCTTACCTACTGCTGTTGAATATTCTCCATTAGTACCCCCCAAATTCATCCTTCTGCCCTTCTCTGTCCTATTTTGTGGACTGCAAAAATGATCTCTGTAGGCTGAATGACCCAGGGTCTTTTTATGTCTAGTATGAGGGATGGAAACATACATAGCAAGCAAGCATAAGTTATCAGATTTAAGAGAGTGGGGTGGTGACAGTACTGGAAAGATGACCTAAGTGTGATGGTTAGTACTAACTTTTCACTTGACAGACTATAGAATCACCTGGGAGATGAATGAGCCTCTGGACATGCTTGTGGTGCGTCATCTTGACTAAGTAGGAATGCTTGTCCACTGTAGGTGACACCATTCCCTACACGGGATCCTGTACTGTATACATGGAGAAAGGGAGCTGAGTATCAACATTCATTCATCACTCTGTTTCTTGATTGTGGGTACGGTGCAAACAGCTGCTTCAAGCTCCTGGTGCCTTGACTTCCCTGCCATGATAAGCTGTACCTTTGAACCATAGTTGAAGCCTTTAAGTTACTTTTGTCAGAGCTTTTTAATGACAGCAACAGGAAAAGAAACTATGACAGTAAGGAAACAAAAGGCTAGAGTAAAATGAAAAGTATTTACACTGAAAAATAATATGATGAACAAAAAAAATTAGATACAAAACCGTACCTATGTGTGATATCATTTGTTTGCAATTCTAGATAATGCAAATTGATCTGTAGGGATGGAAAGCAGATCATTGTTGCCTAGGGCCAGAGATGAGAGACTTGTTGCATACAAATGTAAAATCTTACTTGGTCATAAAACTGCTTCCACCTAAAAGAGTATTGTTCATTGTGGGTCAATTATGCCTCACTAAAGATATTTTTAAATATCCAAGGAAGAGACCAGGATTATAGCGTAGTTGGTGAGCATTTGTGTTACAAGCATGAAGAACAGAGCTCCATACCACAGAACCTACATTAAGGAAACAAGCTGAGTGTGGTGACTTGCACTCATAATCCCAGCCCCAAAGAAGGAAGTGTGAGCAGGCAGATGCCTGGTGCTCCATGACCAGCCAGCCTAGCCTACTTGACAAGCTCCAAGGAAGTGAAGGTCCTATCTCAAAAAGTAAGGTGTACACCATGTGAGGAATGACAGCTGATGCTGTCCTCTGACCTACATGCACCACACACACACACACACACACACACACACACACACACACACACACTATCCATAGTATAACATAAAATGAAGATGGACTTATGGCCGTAGTGCTTTATAAATCTGTTTAATTTGATGGTCCATGATGTGGACCAGAGAATGCATCCACCTGGTTCACAGGTGCCCATCTGCTATTTCACAAGCAGCAATGGAAAATAGCTGAGCTGAAGAAGGTTCCTGAGGACAGGGCTTATCCAGAAAATGCTAATCTTGTGGATGACAGGGCTCTTCACAGAAATAAGGCCCAGGAGTACTGAAAGAAAGCAAAGCCAACTGTCTCTGGGACCCAGCAAGGATCTCATTTAAAGTAAAAGGGTTTTTTGGTTTTTTGTTTTGTTTTGTTTTGTTTTTTTTAGTAGACTGTGGAGTTATATGGCTTAATGGGAGAGAGAGAGACTGTCTAGCAGTGAAAGATGCTTGCAAGCCTTTTCAATTTTGATTCCTTATGTTATAAACTGAAACTCATAACAGCATTCAAACAGCAAATTCTGAAGACTCCAACTGCTACTGAGAAATACTTCCAAAGACAGGAGAACCAGTGGCTGGAGAGTCAAATGTAAAATATGTTTGAATCGCCGGCTTTGTGCTAATTGAGAAATTTAGAACAACGCAATTAGCTTTCCTGAGTTTATGAAGCTAAACACAGTCTGTCCTCCTCCTGCTGGTCCAGCAGCTATCAGGCTGGCTGCATCCTACATGTACCAGGACTTTTATGAAATGCAGACTCCTGATCCAACCTTTACACCATGTCTGGGGAGGCCCAGATGCTAAGCGGCTCACTGAGCTATTTCCATGCTGCCTAAAGAGTCCTCTCAGAGCACCAGAGCTGAAATGAAGCAGGAATGCGGGGGTGGGGTGTCTCAGGGGGCATAGGGGAGTGCGAGCTACTTTATGAAGCTAGCTATCTGGAACTATGAAGGGCTGAGGGGACCAGCAGGCAGGGACAAGCACCACAGCCTGCTGAGGCACAGGCAGGAGATCTGTGTCTGCCAGATAAGAGAGGAAGGATGAGGGCAACGGGAAAACAAGCTCAGGTGCAGGGCCTGGGATGCCTTGGTGAAGGGCTGGCGTTCCAAAGTGTCCACCTGGAAGGGCTTAGGGTTGGGGGAGAAGACCCGATCAGATTCTCACCCTTTTAAAGGGCCTGTGACTGCTGTGTGGAGTGTGTGCCCCACAAAACATAAGGGTGGACAGGAATTGGGGTGTAATGAGCTCACCCCAGAACTCCACCCAAACTTGCCTAGGTCTGCTCCTGCTCACTACCCCCTCAGTCCAAGCAGACTGAAGGGGGGGTGAGCCCTGGGGCCAACTCAGTTCTAATCGCCCCTTGAGGGAAATGTGCTTAATCTACAGTTTTATTGCCAGCTCTGTCCTTAAGGGTGGGGATGGCATCCTTAAAACCACAAAGCGTCCTCTGGCTCCAGAGCTGTGTTCTTTGTCCCCCCTTTGTTGCTGGTCCTTGCTGGTGTCATTAGGGGAGATGGCTGAGATTGCAGCTAGCAAACAATATTGCCTGTCCTCCCTTTCAGCTGCATGGGTCCCTGGTGGCTCCTCAACTGCCTCCCTCCTTTCAGCTTTCGCTGGCTTTACAGACCCCCAGCCTCTATTGTTCTTTTGCTTCCGTGATAGGATGATGCTGGACAGGGCACAAACACGTCAGGCAGACAGAGCTTGAGTGAAAAGTTTTATTAGAAAGGGGAGGGAGGGGAAAGGGGAGAGAAAAGAGGTAAGGAGATGTGGAGACAGAGAAAGGACAGAAGAGAAGAAGACAGGAGCAGAAAGAGAGGAGAGCGCAGAGAGAGCAGGAAGAGCAGGAAGAGAGCAAAAGTGGGAAGGGTCCTTTGCACCTGCGTGTAGACCAGTATTCATGGAACCCTGGGCTGACCAGGGTACTGCCTGAGTGCATTCCGGCAGACCAGCACAATGCCTCAATCCTTACATCTACCCCGCTCTCCCCACCCCCCGTGTCAGCAGGCCCACAGGGCACTGGTGGTTCTCAGCTCCATCATGAGAGAAAAGAGAAAGGCGGAAGGACATGCTTAGACTGCCGTTTTTGCTGACATCTCTAAGCTTATTTCATCTTATCGTCCTCCAGGATGGCCAAGAAAGTCCCCAACTGTCCTCCTGGTGACCTGAAAGGGAACCTTCTTCCCCTTTCCTGTCTATCTGTCCCCAGACTACTGCCCGGCCTGAAGGGAAAGTCAGACATCCACAAGCTTTCTCCCCCTTTCCCCTCCCAGCTCCTAGGCTTATTCAGGCTGAAGTGCGACCCCGGTGGTCATAGCCCCCCACTTCTGAACCGCACAGTCTTCCCACTGAGCACTGGTATAATAAACATTTCCTAGTTTATGGCAGACGTTTATAATCTTCCAGGCTAATCCTTGCTGTGTAAATGGAGATCGAAAACATTTATAAAATCTACTGTCTCCCTCAAAGGCAAACTCTAAACCATCTTGTCTTTCTGCAAGACTCCATTTTTTTTCAACGTCAGAAACCATATCTTTAACTTTTTTTTTCTTGCATTTTTGAAGACAGAATCAGGAAAAAGAGAAAAAGCACATTGCTTTTCCCAAATCACAGCCATCATTGCATCCAGCTATACGGATGTTCTGGGTGAGACAGCTGTAGCCTGCTGTTATCGGAGTAGAGAGCAGGAAAGAGAGAGAAAGAAGCAGATAAGGAAGTATTTCCTAAGTTGGACCTGTAGAATTGGCCAACGCACCAACCAGCGTGGGTTTGAAGGAAATGCATAGCAATGATAATCACACGGTGGGTCACTTTCTGGAGCGGGGACTCTGAGGGCAGAAACAGGCTAAAGTGAGCAAAGCATGAGCTCTGTTTTTCAACAACCTGCAATTCCAGCGAGGGGACAGGGGGATGGAAATTTGGAAGCGCAGCATTCAGGTGGTGCCCTAATGTTGAGCACACAGCGTGAAGACAGTCTCTGGCTCTGAAGGGACCCAACGTTTCTGTGGATCAATTCTTCAGGACAAAGGGGGGGGGGGCAAAAAACTTAATGAGCCACCGTCTACCTCAAGGCAAGCTCTCAGTTTTCACTCAACATTTAACATGGAGACACAGCCACCTCATGCTCGCTGTGAACCTAGCCTCCACCAGGGGGCGGGAAGAGAAGGGTATTTAGAACTAGATCGTCATTATTCTTTAAATGTTTATTCCAGGGGAACTTCCAGGTGCTTATTGGGAACCACCCGGAAAGCAGGAAAGGAACAACGTCCACTCCAGAGGCTTCGGCTGACAGTCGAGAAAAGGAATTGTTTTGTTTTTTCGAGACAGGGTCCTGGAACTCGCTTTGTAATCTAAGCTGGCCTCGAACACACAGAGATCTGCCTGCCTCTGCCTCCTGCGTGCTGGGATTAAAAGAGTGCACTACCATGCCTGGCTCCGATAAAAGAACTTTAACACACACACACACACACACACACACACACACACACACACACACACACAATCTAGGCTAGAAGCCTCCTGGAGGGTAGGCTAGAAGCTGCCTAGAGGAGGGTAGGCTCTCCAGCTACTCAAAATATCCCATGGTTTAGTTTGGGCCCTGAACCTTAAGGTTTTTTGGGGGGGGGTTGTTTGTTTGTTTGTGGCTTGTTGTCGTTAGGTAGGATCAGAAAGAAAATAATTCACAGATCCTAATCGCCAGGCAAGGATGGGGAGAGTAGAGAAACAAGGAGTGTAAAACCTCAAGGCTATTCGCAAGGGAACAGCCCCACCTGCTGAAACAGGTTTCCATGGGTTACAGAAGAGGCGAGATGTTGAATTCTTCTTCAGGCGGCCTATTGCTTAACTAACTGCAACCTTCGCGCTCCCTCTAGAGGCCAATAGCGTGGATAACATCTCTGCCGAAGAGTCCTAAGAGCTAGTTTCTTTATTATTAATTAAATTGGTTCTTAGACAATTTCGCACATGCGCACAATGCATACTGACCATCCTCACTGCGTCCTGCTCCCAAATCTCCCACCACCCTTGTCCACCACCCTTTCCGTCTTCATTTCGTTTTGTGACCCACTCTGAGTTTAACCAGGGCCATCTGTGCGATTGTGGCTTTGGAGCTGGAGCCTGGTAGGCGGAGCGGTGGGTACACAATGTTCAGTGGTAAAGGGCAGGGCTCTGTGGACCCCTCACCCTTCCATGATTGAAGAATGACTGGGCCAGTCTTGTGTGGGCCCCGGGCAAATAACCACAGTTACTGAGTTAAGGATTGCAAGGGTGGTATCTAGTGTAAAAAGAAAAGAAAAAAAAAAAAAAAAAAGGCATTTCCTTGCCCTTCTTCACTCTGTCTTTAAATTTTACGTTCTGTCTTCCCCCTCTTCCACAATGTTCCCCGAGCCTTGAAGGAAGTGGTGTAAATGCCTTGTTTGGAGCCTCTGCCTTTTTCTGTCAGCAGCCTACACGGCACGCTAAGGCACTTTGAAGGCTAGCAGTGAGCGTGAGCATGGGAGAGCAATTCGGCCTCAGTTTCAGCTTGCTTTCTTTACATTATACAACCAAAGTGGGGCGTGTCTTCCACAACATAGTCCTCTTATTTCTGGCTAGGCAACCAAGAGAACTGACAAAGCCTGTATTGCTAAGGGCACCTCCAGTGTACCGGACAAGCTCCTGGGTAGGCTTCTCACGTTTGGAACTGGGAACTGTATTTAGTAACACACTGTTTTAAGGAGCAGCCCGGTGGAATGGAGCAGTGTAGCCCTTCAGCCCTCTTTTAGATGTTTTGTTACAAGATAACAGGCTTTCATACCGTTTCTTTTTGCTCTTTGTCTAAGTTAGTCCTCCCTCTTCTTTAACACTGCCATTTCCCCACTCCCTCCTGCCTTGCTCAAAACTTTCTATTCACAGCATTTCTCCTCTATAATTTTCTTTCTCCCTTTATAATTTTATTTTACCTATGTTCTCACCACCTCTGCATCACTTAAGGCAATGTCCCCATGACCTCTTCCTAATTTCTGGACTTTCATAGGTTCTCCTTCTCCTTGTTAAACAAAGAATTAAAAAAACAAAACAAAGCAACAACAACAAAAAAAAAAACTAAAGAAGAAAATGAACAACACAATTAATAGGCCAAAGAACTACAACAACAACAAAATGAAATGCAAGTGGCAAGCAAACACTTGAAATGGTTTCTGACATTCTTAGCTTTTAGGGAAATGCAGACTAAGCTATTTTAAGATTTCATCTCATCTTAGGTTGGGTTTTACTGCTGTGAAGAGACACCATAACCACATTTAATTGTGGTGGCTCACTTACAGTTTCGGAGGTTTATCACTATGGTGGGAAACAGGTGAACAGGTGGGCATAGTGATGGAGAAGAAACTGAGAGCTCTACATCTTGATCTACAGGCAGCAGCAGGAGACTGAGTGCCACACTTGGTGTAGCTTGAGCACAGGAGACCTTAAACCCACCCCCAAGTTGAAACACTCCCTCCAACAAGGCCATGCCTCCTAATAGTGCCATTCCCTATAGGCCAAGCATTCAGACAGATGAGTCTACCAGGGCTATTCCTAGTCAAACCACCACAAGGGGTATTTATTAGATTGGCTTGCAGAATACAATCTGGGTAGTCTAACAACGACCATCTCAAACCAGAGAGGACAAGAGCCTAGTAGTTTCTCAGTCCCCATGGCTGGATGTCTAAGAATGTTCTGGCACTGAAGGCTCAGAACATTCTAGGGGAGCCACTGACCTTCATTTCACATTGGAAGGCAAAAGCCAGGTCCTAATATCAGCAAAGAAATGCAGCAAGGTAGATGAACCTGTCAATAAGGGTGAAAACAACTGGGCAAAAGCAAAGTTTCTTCCTTTTATCTTGAATTCGGGCTGCCACCGGAAGGTGCTGCCTACATTTAGGGCGGGAAATTCCACTTCATATAATCTGATCAAGAAAAACCCCTCACAGAGGTGGCCAGCGGTTTGCCTTTTGGTTAATTTCAGAACTAGTTGACAGTGAAAATTAGCCATCAGCAGCAGCAACAACAAATGCTTGTGTGGATATAAGGAAAACGGAACACTCCCCGTATAGACAAGTGCATTCACTTTGAAAATCAGTATGGGAGTTTCACAGAAAACTGAACATGAAACTACCATTTGTGTGGAAGCCCACAGAATTGACTCCATACCATTGGCTTAAGGTCAGAGAGTTTTTACCTGCCCTCGCCTGGTCTAAGATATAAATGTAACAGGATTCTTGACCTAAGGTGTGGTCGCTGCACATTCTACCTAAACAACAGACTACTTAACTCAGGATATAGTTACTTGAGATTTCAGTTATTGAAGAGGTAATTACTCTGTTCCTTGTGTCATTGAGGACTTTTGCCTTCTCCCCCTCTTTTGATGGGGACATAAAAGATCTTTGAACAACAAAGTTGGGGTGATCCTGGTATTCACCAGGTGTCCTCCTGACTCTATCTCATCTCTTGCCTATTCCTTTTCTCAAGGACGCTCCCCCTTGCATCATCCCGACAGATGATGCCCCTCAAAGTGGGTTCCTACACCTTTGACCCAGCTATACCACTTCTTGTTACATCCCCAAAGGAGTTTCTACCCTACTGGAGGTACCTGTACGTATGTCCATTGCTGATCACTGACAACAGCTAATAATGGAAGCAAGTGAGAAGTCTGTCAACTGATGAATAGATGATGAAGTGTGTTTAATGCACACAATGGAATTTTATTCAGCCATGAATGAAGAAAAATAAAGTGTATGAGGAAATGGATGAAACTGTCAAAATGTATACTGAATGATGAAACTTAGACCCCAGAAGGTCAAATGCCGCATGGTCTGTCTCATAGGCATATACCAGCTGCAGTTTTATTTTGTGGGGCACCTTCGACGCTTTAAAAAGAGTCAGTATTAAAATAGAAAGAGAGAAATAAAAGCAAAAACTTACTATGCCTCTGCTCCTTCCCATATACTCTGACATTTGAACCCCTCCCCCACTCCCCAAACAGGCTTTGCTTAGTAAGCAAAGCCGCATCCCTGGCACTGACAAATACTTAATCCTGACCTCATGTGGTGGGGAAAAGATGCTATAGAACAGTGGCCTCTATCATCTTCCTGCCCAGCCAGCCATTAATCACATTATCTGGATGAACGGATCCTTTAAGTGGAATTCTTCCCAGCCCAGTGAGAAGTCATTCCAGGAGGACACTCTTTGGACTTTGGGATTTTCTGAAGCTAAACAAGGACATCATGATTCCTAGGCAACTCAGCTGCTAGGGGAAATGTAAAGTGCCTCGTAATTCTAACAGCTCTACTCTGGCCGTGGTCACCGTGTTAGGATTTGTTCACCTGCATCCAGCAGCTGAATTTCAGAAACACGTCTTGGAGCCAAGAACAGGAAACCTCACTGAAGCCAGTGCTTGGTGTCAGTGCAATGATTCAGGACAGCACTGAGGCTATGCTTCTAAAACTCCATCCCTCCTAATGGTTTTACAATGGAACAGACAAGAGTAATGTCTCATAGCTGTGGGTTCAGCCTGGGTAACAGTTTTGTAAATACGCAGCCAGAAGGTAAATTTTTCTTATATTTTTGGTTGTGATTCTAGCCTTTAATGGCTGAGCTATCCCTTCCAGCCCCGGAAGGTAAATTTCTCTAGCTTTAACGATTACTGCTTTAATAGTTAACTGTTCCTGGAGAACAAACACCAGAACATCATCTGTGGCCAGAAGCAATGAACAGATGCCATGAAGTCCTCCGGCATTTTCTATATACTATGAGAAAGCACACTGGCAAAGTCTAAAAGAGGAAAAAGGAAAATGTAAAGGCAATTCCATGAAATTTGGTGTATATATTATGAAAGTGTCATCTCAAATCAGTGGGACAAAGATGACTTTTGTTTTGTTTTGTTTTGTTTTTAATGGTTCTCACTATTGATCTGGCTGGCCTGTAACTCGCTATGTGGGGATTAAGGTTAGGCATCACCATGTCTGACCTAAAGGCCAATTTTAAGAAAGGTTATCTATTGTCTTTGGGAGAGAAGGGTTTATTAGGCTCACACTTCCACATTGTAGTTCATCACAGAAGGAAGTCAAGACAGGAACAGGGCAGGAACCTGGAGGCAGGAGCTGACGCAGAGGCCATGGGTGGGTGCTGCTCACTGGCTTGCTCCCCACGGCTTTCACAGTCTACTTTCTTATGGAACTCAGGACCATTTGCCCAGGGGTGGAGTTACCCACAATGGACTGAGTTCAACCCCATCAACCACTAATTAAGAAAATGCCTTACAGCTGGATCTTATGGAGGCATTTTCTCAATTGAGGTCTCCTCCTCACAATTGTGCGCTAAGTTGACATAAACCTATTCAGCACAGGAAACAAGACAACCGAGAGGCCATTAAAGAAAAAGATAAAATTACCTCTATATTTCATGCCACTCAAAAGAATAAAGTCCAAGTATATCAGAGATTTAAGTGAAACAAATAAAAGTATGCAAGACAGTCAAAAGAAAACATAAATTCCTCCAATCTCAGAGACTAAGATATAAAAACAAAAGATAAGTTGACCACACAAAATAAGATACAGTGGAGAGAAAAGAAATAAGTCAGATATAAACAGGCAAAAGACAACTGATAAACACAGTATATATAATTATATCGCATATATCCCTCCTAAGTAGAGTTCTTGAACACTAGCAGAAAACAAAACAAACAAAACATAAATAGATGAGTCATTCCAAAATATGTCAATGGCCCTTAAACACATTAAAATACGGATGGGTATAAATTTGTAGACAGAAACAACGCTACAATGTTATTTCTTACTTATTAGGTGGCATGTGTATATATTCTGTTGGCACAGTTGTGGGAAATGATTTTACATAGTGAGAATGAGCATTGGTACACTCTTCTGGAAGGAAATCAGAAAATGCTTAACAACACTTCAAGAATGAAAAGGTTGTGAGATAATTACTCCTATTCACTCAGATCATAGTGAAATAAAACAAGACACCAAAAGCAGGAGAAAACACAGGGCCTACACAAATACTTGAAGACTGAATAATTCATTCCAAATAAACACTTAGTCAAGGAAGAATTTTTTAAAAATCCTAGAGTCAAGTAAAAATTTTATAATTTACCCAAACCTCTAGAAGAGGCATTTTATGGCCATAAATATGTAATTTTAAAAAATGGGGTGGGGCTGGAGAGAGGGCTCAGTGGTTAAGAGCACTGGCTGCTCTTGTGGTAGATGAGTTTGTTCCCAGCACCCACATCAGACACATATCACTGCCTGTAAATCCAGATCTAGGGGAACTGACACCCTCTTCTGGCTTTTACAGGCACTATGCTTGTGTGCACATAGCCATACACAGATATGCACACATGTATATAACTAAAAATTAAATAAATTTAAAATTCATAGTGATCTCAAATTAATAACCTAATGGTATATATACCTCAAGGTCTTAGAAATCAAGACCAGACCAAACACGATGCAATAAATGGTTAAAAACAAAAACAAAAACAACAAAAAAAAGAAGAAACCAAAAAACAAAAACAAAAACAAAAAAAAAACCACAGACTAAGGCAAAATCAATGAGCCAGATTCTGTAAGCACAGTACATAGAACTGAAGAAAGTTTGTGTTGTAAAGTATCTTTTTTGAACTTTGCAAAGATGTATTGCATTTGTTTAACTATGTAAATATGTGTTGCACTTGTTTAATTATGTAAATTTGTGTTGCTGTTTTGTCTTGCTTGCCTAAGCCACCTGATTGGTCTAATAAAAAACTGAATGGACAATTGTAGGGCACACGAACCAGTCAAAGATGGCGCTGAGGGAAAGTCAAGAGGGTGAGTCCTGAGTTGTTTACAAAAAAAAGATGCTTGGTTGCCTAGATCGAACAGATTTGGTCACTGCGTGAACAGTTTGTGATCACTAGGTAAAGCATAAGGGCACCTAGGCACGTGATAGACTGACCTTTAAAACCATTGGCTGGCTGTTTTCCCACTCTGCGGTTTTTTTCCTTTAAAAGATGCGACAATAAACGAGTTCCTGCTTGACTTAGACTCCCTGCTGCATCTGATTGTCTCTGGGAATCTTGGAGGCTGAGGAACAGGAGGACCGTGCATTTATCTTTCCTCAGACCCAGTTCAGTTTTCTGTGGCTGGGCTAAAAACCAGCCCGCTACCCTCCTACCCCCCTATCCCCACACCCCATACCCACAAAGACAATATCGAGGGAGGAGGTGTAAGGATGGGACCTCCATGCAGGGACAGAAAGGAGGAGGAGGAGGAGGAGGAGGAGGGAGGAGGAGGAGGAGGAGGAGGAGGAGGAGGAGGAGGAGGAGGAGGAGGAGGAGGAGGAGGAGGAGGAGGAGGAGGAGGAGGAGGAGGAGGAGGAGGAGGAGGAGGAGGAGGAGGAGGAGGAGGAGGAGGAGGAGGAGGAGGAGGAGGAGGAGGAGGAGGAGGAGGAGGAGGAGGAGGAGGAGGAGGAGGAGGAAATGATTGAGGGTGGAGGAAGAAAGAAAAAGATGCCAGGGAGACACCAGGGTCCAGACAGACAGACAGACACCGAGGAAGCAAGAAAGTAGGACATACAGAATGAAAGAGCTGTTAAAGCCCTGATGTAAAACGAGGTAAAACATAGATGAATAGAAACAGATTAGGGTTAAAAGAGCTGGTAGGAGCCCAAAGAAAATTCCAACTCCAAGTTTGTTTCTTGAAAAGGTAAAAAAGATTGATGAGCCCCTGCCCAGTCTAACTAGGAGAGAGAAAAGACTGGGTTTAGTAAAAGTACAGACTCCAGTAAAATCCCAAGAATCATTAAGGAAGACTGCCAAGCCTTGTATTTAAAAAAATTAGAAAACCCAAGTGGACTAGCTAGATTCCTAAATATTATGGCCTGCCAAAATTAAATCAGGAACAAATAAGCAACTTAAGTGGTCTGGTAATGGGCAATGAGATTGAAGCCATACAGCAATTAAAAAGTATTCCTCGAAAGAAAACCCTGGGTCCACATGGCTCACTGCTGAATTCTACCAGACCTTTAAGAAAAGCTGGCAGATATACTTCTCAAACTGTTCCATAAATTAGAAATGGGAGCGAAAATACCAAAGGTACACTCAAAGCCAGTATTGCCATAATACCCAAACTGAAAACAAAACAAAAACAAACAAAACAAAAAACACAATCACCACATAACTGTGAACCAATGTTCATAGATCATAAATACAAAAATTCTCAACAAAGTACAAGCTGAATCTAAATTTAAATTTTAAAATGTGTATGGTGACTAAGCTGGTTTTTATCCCAGGTATGCAAGTTTGGTTCAACCTATGCAAATGAATAATTCAGCTTACAAATAAATAAATAGACTTCACTGCAAAAGTCTCATGATTTATCTCAATTGATTCAGAAAAGTTCTTTGACAAAGTTTAACATTCCCTTGTGGTAAGACCCTACAGTTAACATCACATGAGGCCTGAGTGGGACTGAGAGAGCATTCTCTAAGATCTGGAGCCTTACCCAAGCGAACCAAGTCTTAGCAAAGCAATAAAAAAAGAAAAAGAAATAAAAGCAATGTAAGTAAGAAAAAAGTCAAATTATCCCTATTTGCAGATGGCATGGTCCAATACTAACAAGGCCCTAAAGACTGCCAGAAAACTCTTAAAACCCACCTTCAATCCAGTCCCAGGAGGAAGAGGCATGAGGAGCTCTGAATCTGGGGCCAGCCTGATCTACAGATCAAGTTCCAGAACAGTGAGAAACACAGAGAAAACCTGTAAAAGAAGAAGGAGGAAGAGGAAGATGAACAGAAGAAAGAAAGCAGTGGAAAACTCTTAAACCCTAGAAATACTTTCAGTAAAGAAGTAGGCTCCAAAAATCAACATACAAAACCCAGCAACTTTCCTATATACTAACAACAAACTTTCCAAGAAAGAGATTAGATAGGAAAATTCATTCACAACAGCTTCAAAATAAGAAAAATAATCCAGAAATAAACCTAGCAGTTAAAAGACATCTACAGTGAAAATTGTAAGACCCTGAATAAAGAAGCTGAAGGAGACATTAAAGGATGAAAAGACCCACCCTGCTCACGAATTGGCAAAATTAATATTGTAAACACATATTACCAAAAGCGGTCTATAGGCTCAATGCAAGTCCTATAAAAATGCTAGTGACATTATTCACAGAAGTAGAAAATAAGCCCAAGACCCATGTGGAAGTTTCAAAGACTTCAAATAGCCAGAGCTATCGTGCTGGAAAAAATTACAGGCTCCAATCTCAGGTTATACTACAGATCCTTAATAACATAAAAACAAGCAGGCAGGCCAGGAGACTAGAATAAGGGACCTAGAAATAGATACACACACCTGCAGCCATGATAGTCACCTGCAGCTTCCCACAGCCATCTACAGCCACCTGCAACCACCTGCACTAACTGGCATCTAGCCACTGCAGCTGCCTTCAGCCAGCCACCTGCAGCTGCCTACATACACATACAGCCACCTACAGCCACCTGCAGCTACCTACTGCCACCTACAGCCAGCCACCTGCAACTGCCTACATCCACATACAGCCACCAACAGCCACCTGCAGCTACCTACAACCACCCACAGCTATCTGCAGCCACCTGTAGCTGCCTACGCTTTGACTAAGGGTCAAAAAATACACATTAAAAGAGCAGCTTCCTTCAGCTAATAGTGCTGGGAGCTGGCAATCCACCCCAGAAGAAGAAAATGAGATCTCTCACACTTGGCACAAAAGTCAACTCTAAATAGATGAACGAAATAATGTAAGACCCCAAAACTATGAAACTGCCAGAAGTAAACACAGATAAAACACCCAGGCACAGGCACAGGCACAGGCAAGGATTATCTGAAAAGACTGCAGATGTACAGGACATCACCCCAGTGACTGACAAATGGGATTATGTGAAACTAAAAATCATGAGCGTGAAAGACAGCTTACAAAACGGGGTAAATTTGTTGTCAACTTTACAGCAAGGACTTGATTTCTCCAATCTGCAAAGAAGCATGAAAATTAAACAACAAAACAAATATTCCAACAAGCAAGTATAGTAATAAACCACAGATGAGCCTCAAAAGGAGACAGGCATGGCCAATGAAAAAAATGTTCAACATCTGTAGTGACCATAGAATACAAACTAATACTGCATAGTGATCGGCCTGGAGCTACATGCCTGCGATCCCAGCTGACAAAAGCAAATTAAGGAAGGAAAATTTGACTTGGCTATAAAGTTCAAGTGTAGGTCATGGGGAAGGTCAGGGCAGCAGGGAGTTGAGACGGCCATATCAAGTCCATTATCTCCATGGTCAGGAAGCAGAGCAGGGTGAATGTTGGCACTCCTCTTCTCGAAGTCTGTGGCCCCAGCCCACAAAAGGGTTCTACCCATATATTCAGGATTGTCTTTGTACCTTTTCCTTAACCAGATCGCTTAAATTCAGCTTCAACCAAGATCTCAGGACGTGGGAAAATAAAGCCATACTCTTTGCCAAAGCGTCACCAGGATAGCCTGTATATAGCCCTCCACTGTCCATATTTCTCTCAGCATCATCACATTCCAAACCCCACCAGACTGGCTCCAAGAGCTCTGCTTGCAGCAATCTAGTTCTTTAGCGTGCAGCCGCAAACTCTTCCACATTCCTCTTACAAACCAGTTCCAAGAGCACAGGAGCCACATGGTCAGGTTGTCACAGCAAGGACATCACTTACCAGTGCCAATCTTCAGTGTCTGCTTCTTTCTCAGAACGGCGTAAAATACCTGACAAAAGCAACTTAAGAAAGGATTTGTTTTGGCTCACAGTCCGACAGAAACACTCATAGGGAAACCGTGGCAACAGGAGCTTGAGAATCCAGTCACATTGCAGGCAGAGCCGAGCAGAGGCAGGCAGTCAGGCACACTCAGTCAAGCATAGCCAGGCACAGTCAGTCAGAGACAGGCAGAGTCAGGTACAGTCAGTCAGATTCAGGCACAGTCAGGTACAGTCAGTAATAGTCAGAGTCAGTCAGAGTCAGGTACAGCCAGTCAGAGTCAGGCGCAAAGACAGTCAGAGTCAATCAGAGTCAGGCACAGTCAGTCAGAGACAGGCAGAATCAGTCAGACTCAGGCAGGAGAGCAAAGGCAGCTGATGTTCAGCTTGCTCTCTCTATTTTATTCATTCTAGTACTCTAGCCCAAAGGTAGGGATCTCCCATGTTCCGGGTGGGTACTCCCACCTTAATTAGACGACTATAGAAAACCCCTCACAGACATGCTAGAGTCTCCTAGCTGATTCTAGACCCTATCAAGCTGACCATCATTATGAACCATCACAGCTATTTGCAAGTTTGAGGCCACCCTGTGTTATACAGTGAGGCCCTGTCTCAAATAAAAAAGCGGGGAGGCATGTAATATTTCCCATGGTTCAAATAAATGACTACAGTAAGTTAGGATTGTAGAGGAATAAAGCTTGTAGAGGAATAAAGAGTAGCAAATGAGTTTAACTGCATTACAAGTAAATAATATGGCTACATGAAGGAGAAAAGAGTGATCCCAAGTATTGTGACTAGCATAAAAATGTTTTAAAAAGAGCTGTGCATGTGTGGATTGTGCATTTAATGCACAAGCTCTGCCTTCTGTGAGGGACTCTGTATCACTGAGCCTTGTGTCAGTGTGGACGGAGTGGCTGAGGAAAAGACTCAAAGGGGCAGTTTTGTTTGGACCCACAGTTTCTGAGATCTCAGTCCAGTCATTGCTTGGCGCACATGCTTGGGAGAACAACACAGGAGAGAGAGCTTGTCAACAGCTCACATCATGGTTGCCAGGGAACAAAGAGTGAGACAGAAAGGGGCAGGAACAAGATACTCTAGTGCTCCAGCTAGATTCTACTTCCCAAAGATTCCAAATCTCCCCAGAATAGTGCCACGGTCTGGTGACCAAGCATTCAAAACACAAGACTCTGGGGGGGTGGGGATGACGACGATGGTGACATTCTACACAAACTTCATAAGCCTAGAAGCAACAAACACAGCTCCAAGAGCTGAGACTCTAAATACTACTCTCAGGATGGACTGGTGAAGTATGCTTCCCCCCTCCCCACCCCCACCCCACCCCCCACTCCCGCCCCCCTGGCTGTGTAGCCCTGGCTGTCCTGGACCTCACTCAGTAGACCAGGCTGGCCTCGAACTCACTGAGATCCACCTGCCTCACCACTGACCAGCCATGAAACACACACTTAATGCCAGCACTTGGGGGGGCAAAAGTGGGTACAGATCTCTGTGGGTACAAAGCTAGTCTGGTCCACACAGTGAGTTCAGCTGAATCACACTGACTTCACAGGATTTTGTGGGACATCTGTTACCCACCACAAAGACTGTCTATAAATCGTTTTTGGTCCCACTTCTTGTAATACCTGAAGTGGCAAGGTTTAGCCAACAGGAGGCAGAAGCCAATGCATAAATGTTTCTCCTGTCTTGTTTCCCAGGCAAACAGATCTGAGAAAAACTGACACTATCCCATCAAAGATTGGGTAGCAGTCACCCACACAAACCAACAACTCCACAACAGATCTTAGTATTTCCCCTGGGGCTCCGTTTAGCCCCTTCAGTCTTTCATGCCAGCTTAATGGGATCACTTCCAAATGACCTACTTGCTCACTCATCTTTGTCTTAGAGAACTGTAAAGAGAGGAGTCGTGGAGGCTCAAGTGAAGAAAACTATACAGGCTGTCCCTAAAAGACAAGTTATAGATACGGATAAATAAATTCCTATCAACAGGAACATTTACTAAACCCACAAAACATCCATTACTATTCTACCTCATTATCAAACTCTCCTGGAGTCTAATATGGGACTGAGAGCATAGGCCAAGAGGGCTTTCCTCGGTCATGGAGAGAAAACACAGGAAGTAAATCAAGTTGAATTTTCTTTTATGCCACACAGACAAACACAGACATCAAAAGACACCTTCAGCCCAGCTCCCAGCCTTACTGTGCTCCTGTGAGAAACCTATCATCAGGTATCAACAATAATGAAAAATGACATTTTGACCGAGATTGAAAAAGAGGTTTATTTATGTGAAAGACAAATGCTGCTTTTTCAAAGATATTCTTCCATGTAACATAGCAGTTAGTATGTTTGTTTGTTTGCTTGATTTTTAAAAAGAGGAGCCTAAGAGAAACACACAGTAGAACCCATCATTTGTCAGGGAACTCAAACTTACTGCTTTTTTATTTTAACAAAACAGCTACCACACTGCACTCAACAGCCATGGCCACGATGCTTTATGTTTATACACAAAGCTTTGCTTCTCCTCATAATTCTGTTTTGCTTTCTTTCCTGTAGTGTTGGTCAAGTGCTGGGCAAACTCTGCCAGGTACCCAGGACTTTCTGTCCTCATGGTAATGTCTGCTTGTCATCTAGAAGATTAGCTACTTCTCTGAAGATGAGAGGAAACAGGAATTAGAAAGCTAACATTTCGTTAGCTAATGCTCAAATTCTTCATTGCCTTGAAGAAATATATAGATATGAGTTTGGAATAGCCACTAAGCATAGCACACCTTAAGTCTGATCTTCAAGAAACCAAGCAAAGTTCTGAAGGTAACTGGGCCGGAGTCTCCTTCTATGATGAATGATCCTTCCTAAGTATGAGAGAGAAAAGGAGACAAGACACAGAGACACAAAGAATTTTACTATAAAGTGAACTCCAACAGGTCCTCTTTTATTACCTCCAGTTGTACCAAGCTTTCTTATCAGTCTATCTTTGGACTGCCAGTCCACAAATAATGACCTGGAGATTTACTATTCATTATAAAAGCTTGGCCTTAACTTAGGCTTTTTCCCAGCTATCTAACTTAATTAACCCATACTTTTAAATTTATGTTCTGCCACGTGGCTTAGTTACCTCTTCTTAATATGGCACATCTGACTTGCTCAAGTCTGCTGGCAAAATCTCTCCTAGAGTCCTCCTCCCAGTTTCTTTTTCTCTGCCCGGAAGTCCCGCCTATCATCTCCTGCCTAGTTATTGGCCATTCAGCTCTTTATTAAACCAATCAGAAGGCACATTTTTACAGTGTACACTGGAGGGCAACATATGTGTCTAACTCCCAGCCCCATAAGGCATGTTCCCTCAGCATGTCAAATTATGCTGCACATTGCTTCTATATGCAATTTTCAGTCTCCTAAAGAATGGCATGAAAGCTGTTAGAAATGCAGTATGTCCTAAATGTTCTCTCAAATAGTAAACTCCACTCTAGAAGATAGAGATGATCATTTACCAAGTTGTGTGTTGTACAATAAACCTGTGACTAAACACCGAAACCAAAAGCAAACTGGGGAGGAAAAGGTTTGTTTTGCTTACACTTCCAGTTTGCTGTTCATCACTGGAGGACGTCGGCACAGGAAATCAAACGGGGGGGGGGGGGAACCTGGAGGCAGGTGCTAATGCAGAGGCCATTGAGGGGGGGGAGGGTGCTGCTTACTGGCTTGTTCCTCATAGCTTGCTCAGCCTGCTTTCTTGTAGACCCAAAGACCACCAGCCCAGGGGTGGCACCACCCTGTTACTGGAGTTTTCTTGTCCTGCCAGGTCCCATCACCCTCTTTTCAGCCCCAAATAAGCACACAGAGACATATATTAATTATGTTGGCCAGTGGCTAGGGCTTCTTTATCGAAAGTATATGCACACATAAAACCCCCAGCATTTTATAATACTTCAAATTTTACATTTTCACTAAAACAATAATTTATCGGTTGGAGCTAACAGTTAATTGAGAGCAAAGCAGCAACACAAATGCTTAGCTGGCTTAGTAATGTTTGCTACTCAAAGGAGAAAGACAAATGTCAACAGGAGAGACATATTTAATTTCAGGACACAGCAGTTAAGTTTAAACTCATTCTGTGTTTGTGACATTATTACACTTCAGTATACAGATTCCCTAATGTAATGGAAGAGTAATCATCTATAATAACAGCTTTGTTCATATTCAATGTCCGCAGAATACTAAATTAAAAGAAAAGAAGCTTTTTCAAGTATGAACCCATTATATTAAGAGAATTCTGTTCTAGGTATTCTAGTAAGAGGGAAAATTTGAAAAACTCCTATGATAGACACACCCAAACAATCTGGGTAATTTTTTAAAAAATAGCTCTAAAATCATGAATAGACATTTGAGAATCTCTTCAGAGGCCAAGAAGCAACACTGACAGCTATCTGTGGAGCTGCTGGGTGGCCTTTAGCTCAATGGAGAAAGGTGTAGTGACCTGGAGTAAAGGTCAGATGAGAATCTCACATTCACCAGTGCTAAGGGCCCCCGACAGGAAAATTGTGCCCCTTTTACCTTGGCGACGGCAAAACTCTGCCTGTTCTTGGGAGTAGAAATCCTAAGGTGAAAACTGGCTCCTAAGTATCAGAGGATTCCCCTACAAATTAAAACAGGCCCCAAAAGGTCTTTGATAGAAGAATTAGACACACAGGGTGAACAACAACAACAAAAATGTAGATAAATCTAAACTACTACTAATTGCATAAGGCAATGACTGCAGTGATAATCTATGAGCCATCGGGCAAGGCATAATGAAGTACACTAAAATTCCCCATTGTTTGAATGTAAATGCCCACTATATGCCCATGAGGGAATGGGTTGCCAGTCTTTAGGGAAGTTTGGAAACATCAGGGAGAAGGGGCCTAGCTGAAACATGTTGGTCACCTGAGGTGTGTTTTTGAGGGTTATGCCTGGCATTCTGTCTATTCCCCTCTCTACTTTCTATGTGCTATGCCGTGAAGATGCTCTCACCACCATAAAACCACAAACCTAAATACATCCCTACTCCCTTCATTCTGGTTGTCAGATATTTGCAACAGTATAAAATAAATAATAAACTGAAAATTTAATACAACAATCAGGACACTTAGAAAGTATAATATGGGATGTAGAAATAACTGAATATATCAGTAATCACAATAAATGTTAAAGGACTAACTTCTTCAGTAAAAGAAAGTAATTATCACTCTAAGTCATTGTCCCCCATAAGTTTGGTAAATTAAATGTAGAAATAGAACTAGTTACTCTTGTGCTATCAAAATAGCTGGTTATGCCAAAACAGCAGGGCTGGGCTCTTCAACATCTGAGTCTTGGATTTCTTGGTTATTGTACATCTTTCTGCCTGTTAGTGAACAAACTTGTGTGTTCTCACTCAGCTTCCTAAGAAACACTAGAAGCCAAGGGCCTATGACGATCTCTCTTCACTTGTAGAAACCTCTGACCTCATACTGAAATCGTACTGTGGTCCTGTTCTAGGATCACCTTTAAACCTGTGTTGCATGCTGATACGGGGTCATGTTAGTCTTTCACACATTTCAACTCACTGTTCCACACCTGAGATGGTGACACTCCACCATGACCCGAGGGACAAGCTGGTGACTGGTAACTGGAAAGCCCAAGTTCAGCCTCTTGGTTGGGTCAAATCCTAAAGACATAAGTGGGAAAATGTAGGGGGAGGGGATAACAGACTGACATGAAGCAAAACTGCCCTAGACAGCAGAAGCCACGGCACTCAGAGCTTGTTAGCGGGGTGTAAGTGGCATCAATGTGACCAGTCATAGTGGATGCGCTTTCAGGGCAGTCCATCTCAGAATGCTTTGGTCTGGTCAGCAGACTAATGGACATTAAGTGCTCTACTACCTCCTAAGGTGAGTGAGCATTCTAAAAGCCAGAACTCACTCCAAAAGGAGACCCGCGGAGATCAAAGCTTTGGAGAGCTGCAAAATGGCCACGGAAGAAGGACTCAAACGAGAGGTACTGGGAGAGGCAATGGGCATGAGGGTGACCTTGGGCGACTTTCAGCTCAGAAGGCTGTGCAAGTATTATAGGAAGCTACAAAATAAAGGGAACGGGCCAGTATGCCGAATAAACAGTGGTGAGAAAACTATACTAAAACTGCTAACTCTGAGCCTCTTTCTGCACCTACACATGGGTTTCACAGCAGCACACTCTGCCCTTGGGTTGTTATGTGCCCTGACCTTTTTCCCTACTCTCAGCAGAGACCCAAGCCTCTCCTCACCAGGAAGTGAGGGCTCTCGCTTGGAAAAAATCCTCAAGCTGGGGGATTCACACTTCTCTGTAGCGACTTTTATTTGGTGCTTCTGTGAAGCCTGGATACTCAGGAAGCTGACCATTCACAGCGCTCCCCAATATCCAGGGAAAGCAGAGAAAGGTGAAATTCTGTATCTCAACTTAGTGAAGCTCTCAGAAACTCTGGATGCTCTCTGGGCTGAGGCGTTTCCATTGGTTTCAACAATTCCTGTGGGACACTGCAATCCTTGTAACAGACCTGCATTTAGGAACAGTACATCTGATTCTAGATTCCAGACACTAGCAGACAGGGTCAGTGTTTGAAAGAACTTAGGCAGTACCTCTTGTCTTAACACCCACAGACATGAGTAGCCTTTCCTTAAGCACCTTAAAGCCAGGAACCTGTCTGTCAGTCTGGAGGATACATTCTCTCATTTCTTCATCGCCCAGATAAAACACACAACACTGACTGTTGGGCCTGTACCCAGTTTCTATTGGTTCCATTTCCTTGTAAAGAGATCAAGTAATTTTATTTATTTACTTATTGTTTGTTTGTTTACTGGTGGGGTGGAACTGGAAACAGTCATCCTATCAGGAGATTTACAACACAAGAATAACCAGGGACCTAAAGTCTCCTACCATGTCATCTTGACAAAGGGACACCTGTTTCTTTCAAAATATGCCCCAGACTGTCAGTGCAAGCTTTCATTCACACTTGAGCTTTCACAGATGCAGAAAGTGAGAGAACTGGAAAACAGACGACACATTGTTTTAAAGGCTATCCTACCCTATCCAATTTGTCAGGGAAAATGCATCTCCCCCCCCCTTTTACTTCATGGCCACCTAATTAATACTCTTGGCAATGTATGCTTCATTGCCTGGACCAGAACACTCCTCATAAGTGACCCCATATCATAGCAAAGTATTTGACAACCCAAGTAGGGAAATTCAGACATTGAGCAAACTAGCCGCCAATGACTGGATTAGTAATACAGATGCCTGTGGGTTACCCACTGCAAGCTTTGTTACCTTGATAAATTAATACTTGTCCTGGTTCTGGTCCCCGATATCACCCAAGGTCTGTTTGGTTCACCAATAGCTTTTGGAGAACAGATTTTAAAACCCAGTGGAAGGAGGAAAGGCAAGCTCTGATCTGAGAAACAGGAAATTCTGGCTGCTTGTTTCCCCTCAAGTCTTTTCCGCTTGCATTACAAGAAGCTTTAGAGGCAGGAGGATGGAGCACCAGCTAGACAGTGCCGCTCAGGCCAGACAACTCCTCAATCAAGAGATTTGGGGCCCGGACTGAGTGAGAGCCCACCAAGCCAACACTGGCGACTTTGAGGGTGCCATATTTGCATCATTGCCAGCAGTGAACAGGATTTCTCTCTCTTTCCCTGATCATCTCCAATATTTACTGTCAGTTTTTTTGATGACAACCACTCTGACTGAGGTCAGATAGTATTTCAAAGTAGTTTTACTTTGTATTTCTCTAACAGCTAGGGATACCAAACACCTTTTTAAATAGTTATTGGCCATTTGTGTTCCTTTCTTTGAAAAATGGCTACTCCACCCATTAGCCCATTTGTTAACTGGCAGTATTGTTTCCTTGGTGTTTAATCTCTGCACTCCTTTGTGAATTCAGCTATCAGCCCTGGGGTAGCTTAAGGATAGCTGGTAAAGATGTCCTTCCATGCTGTGGGCTGCCTGTGTGCTGTGTGTCCTGCTGTTGTGTCCTTTGCTAAACAGAACCATTTTATGCTCATGTCACCTCATCTGCTGATACTTGAAGCTAGTTCCTGTGCTGTTGAAGGTCTATTCAGAAAGTTCTGGCCTTCCCTAATGCCTTGACTAGACTTTCTATCTTCTGGAAGTTTCAGCATTCCAGGTTTTAAACTAAGATCCTTGATCCATTTTGGACTGATTTTGTATAAGGTTAAAGATAAGAATAAGTCTTCACTGGTGGATATCCAATTTTGCCAGCACCATTTGTTGAATAGGATATCTTTTTCCCAGTGTATGCTTTGGCCTCCTTTGTCAAAACTTAGGGGGGAACTGTAGCGTGCATGTTTTCCGCCAGCCTGCCCACCACCGGTCTGGTGTGCTGGCCCCAAATAACACTCAGAGACTCTGTATTTGATACAATCCTGTTGGCCAGTTCCTAATATTGTTTATGGGCTAGCTCTGTCTTAATGATTAACCCATTTCTATTATTCTAAGTATTTCCACGTAACTCATCTTACCGGAGAACGGCGGCCCGGCATCTTGCTTCCTCTAGGCTCTACATCCTGACTTCTCCTAATTACTTCCTCTTTCCTCCTTATCTCCTAGCCCCGCCTATCTTGCTTTCCCATTGGCCACAGTGCTTTATTAATTAGCCAGTAAGAGAAACATATTTACAGAATAGCATCTCCCATCATCTCCTCTTTTCTGTCTAAAATAAAAAGAAGGGTTTTAACCTTAACATAACAAAATATATCACACAACAGTTATCAATTAAGAATCACAGTTAACAATATTTTGTCCATTAACATTTTGTAAGACTTAAAGAAAATATCATCTACCCTATCTTTGTGAGTCTAAAGTCCTATATGTAACTTATCTTTAATCCTAACTTAGGAAAACTATAACCAAAACTGTCTTCAATTCCTTCAAAGACCACAGAAGGATAATATATAAACTCTAAAAATGACAGGGACAACTCACTGCCTGGTCAGTCACCTGAAGTTCTTCTGTAATGTTCCATCTTCAGCCCATAGGCCATAGTGTGTCTGGCAGACTCTTCAGCAAAGCAGGAAACTTTAAACTATCCACCTGTATTGGCAATTTGTCAGTCATGTTTCTCTGTGTCCTGCAGAATGTCTGGTTCTTTCATGAAGCAGGAACCCTATAGCAATGTCCATCTTGCATCAACAGTCACCCTTTTGTGGGTCCTGCATGTCCAGTTTCTACAGCATAAAGTCAAACAGTCCAGAAGACCAGTACCTTGTCCAAATGGCCAGTCTTGCCATATTAGAAGCAAACTCCATAATGTGTTTCTTCGATATCAATCTTTCTTTCTGATACAGGTGGTATTACCAGGAGCAGTTATATCTCACTGTCAAGAAAAATCCTAAACCATTTTAAATGCCATATTCTGTAGGTCTTTGAAAGGATTGAAGAATGTCTATTCATCTCAAATACATCTCTGTATATCTAGAAATCCTAACTAACTTAACTCTAAGTTTTGACTATTATAGATAATTCTCTAATCTGTACTAAATTATACATTACATTTTTCAATGAGCTATATAAACATAATACCTAAACAAGAGGAGAAATATACATATTGCAAAATTGACCTTAAATTTGTATCAATAAATGAAAATCCATTCTAAAGCAAAGTATTCATATCTATACCATAATTCCCTTTTTACCTTTAAAAAGATTGCTTGTGTCATTAACCAGTTATAACCAAGCCCACTTAAAGGAAAACAAACATTTATAAACAATATTTAGGAATTTGGGCATCGTTCTTTCCTGCTGGTAAGGGGTGCTGTCATGGGGAATCCTAAGACACAGAAATCCTTGCTGTAGTAGTCTGCAAGGCTGCATTGTCCCATTGACATTGCTTCAGGGGATCTTGCTTGATCAAACCATATTAGTCTGGAAGGAATCCACAGCTTTTCATTTTCTGTGGAAACAAAAATAGAAATATTTTTCCCCAGTAACTTATCCTTGGGCTTAAATTTTGGAGTCAAAGCATTTTTAAAATATATAAATTGAATTAATCCAGCAGCACTTCTTTTATCAGTTGTTGTTATTTTCTTAGCAGTCAATTTAAAGATAACAGAATCGCATATAGTATCCAAAATTTCTCTGTGCTTTCCATGTTTACGTGGCTTTTTTATTACTCTATTTCTTCTACTTCTATTTTTACATATTTTGAGACAGGGTTTCTCTGTGTAACTTTTATCTGTCCTGGAATTCACTGCATACCAGGTTTACTTTGAAATCACAGAGATCTGTTTGCCTCTGCCTCCCGAGTGCTGGGATTAAAGGTGTGCGCCATCACACCTGGCCATTCTACTTCCTTTTTTCTTTTTTAAACCATGTATCCTGTTACTTTTTCTCTCCCAAGCCAACGTATTTTTTAAAACACAGTGTACACCTTCATTGCAGCTCTCACACACACCAATGAATTGTTAGCAGAGCTCTTTAAAAGCAAGGCGGTTTTTTGCCGCTTATGCTAATTTTGGAAACCTCCCTTAAAGGAGCCGCGCAAATCTGTCTCTATCAAAACAAATCCAACAGAAAATGCTGCTACCAAGAAGTCTTGCTAGTCTCTGTTCCTTTGTTTCTAAAATCTCTTTTTAAGCTTTTACCAAGTTTTAAGTGAAAGTTCTTATAGCCACGTTGGGCGCCATTGCTATGGGATAACTGATACCAGTTATTGTCAGATTAAATTGCGAAGAATTTTGTAATTACCTTATATATAATTCTGCTGTCCAGGAACTTTGATGCTTTTAAGATGTAGATCTCAATTTGTAGTAATTACGCCTGGCCAGTAGGTGGCGCAGGTGTAACACCAAATAGCGCCCGGCAGCAAAAGATCCTTCTGATCCTGGTCCAACAGAGACAGATGAGCGCCAGCAGGTTCCAGTCCCAAGGATGCCTGCAGATGGCCTCCGTCTCCAGCCAGCAAGCACTCCAGGGTCCCTGCCCCAGACCTAGTTCCCCCAGGCCACTTCCGCACCTGTCTCCACCCCCAAGGGGTGAGTTCAGTGCAACAGGTGAATATCTCACTACAATACCCCTTTTAGTCTAAAGAAAAGATTTAGGTTTGATACAAAGCTATTTACAAAACAGTGAATAACAAGTATGCTCTAAGAAAAGGAAAGTCGAGAACATACAAACTTAAGACCTACATATCTAGTCCTAGGGTGAAGGCATAATGGAGTTTACAATAGAGTTGTCCTAAGCTGGAAAGCTTAAGTTTAGAACCTAATATATCTAACTAGGAAGAGAGAATAATAGTTGTGATAGTTTAATCTACAACTTCATCAAGACCTGAGAAGGAAAATAGCCATACTAGAGTAGACAGGAAGTGCGGATGGGCAACTTCCAAAAGATGCCTCGAAGACAGGAACAGCAAGCTACCTGGACAGTCACCCAAGGTCTCAGAGCAATGTTGGTACAGCCAGTTTTGGCTAAGGCCAAGAGTACCTGACAGACCGCAACAAAAGCAGGGAGGAACCTTGGCAAGGTTCAGCAGTCTTCTGTTTGTCTCCTGCAAGCACATAGGACCGCATGTCCAGATCAGTGGTCAAGGTAGGGGCAGTTCCTTACCCAAGAAGCCATGGCCGAAGCGAGGATGAACTCCAGAAGGAGCAACAACAGTGTCCAACATACTTTCGGGAAAGTGCATGGTGCTGTCAGGAGCAACAGTGTCTCATGTCAACGTTAAATATTAAAACATTTACATGCCATGTTCTGCAGGTCTATGAAGTGTCTGAAGATTAAACATCTATGTCTGACTAAACACATAGGCATAAGAAACCTGGGTGACACAGCTAAACCCTGAGCCAAACTCCTGGAATCCAGGTGCAGAGAGGGAGGAGTGCTAAGAAAAGGGGTCAAGACCAGGCTTTAGGCTCCTTTGTCAAAACTTAGGGGGGAACACAGCTTTATTTTATTTCTGGGTCCTCTACTCTGTCCCAGTGGTCTATCTGTCTATTCTTATGCCAGTACCAGGCCGCCTTTATCACTATAGCTCTATAGTATAGTTTGAGATTAGGTATTGTCAAGTCCCCAGCAGTGTTCTTTCTTCTTAGAATTGCATTGGCTGTTTGTGGTCTTTGGTGATTTGATATGAATTCTTACACTGTTTCAAATTGTCTGGTATGTCAGGGTGGGTACCACAAGACCCAACAATTTCACCCCTAGGCATGTAGCCAGAGATTTCCATATCCTATTGCATATGTTTATTGTCACTTTATATTCAGCAGAGCAAGGAAATATAACCAACACAGCTATTCATAACAGATGAGTGAATGGAAAAACCTGATTTTTATAACAAATACTTGTCAACACTAAAAAAAAAAAAAGAAATCACAAATTCTTAGAAAGATGGAAAGACTTAAAAGCGTATACTAAGCAAACCTCAATGATCTCAGAAATAAAAAAGGAAGCATGCTCTCCCACATATCAGATCATAGCCGATGCTTATGTGTGTACATGTGAGTGTAGTATAAGTTGCAGAAAGGAGAACAAAGAGTAAATGGGTGATAAGGAAGAATGAAATCTAGGTAACGGACATGACATGGAAGAGGATATAGTGTCATGGCTTTTCCTTTTCTTTTTTTTTTTTTAATTGGAAAGTGCATAATTGATAGGAAAAGTGTAAAATCCAATATGAAGTCCCACAGCTTCAGAATGGCTGTTCTAACTGTACAGAAGCTCACTGGCATGTATAGACTATGGGTCTGGTCAAACTCATTATATATATATATATATATATATATATATATATATATATATATATATTTTAAATTTGTGAGTTATTTACAATGAAGTTTTAGTTATGAGAAATATCATCAGAGTCAGGCAGTGGTGGTGCATGCCTTTAACCCCAGCACTTGGGAGGCAGAGGCAAGAGGCTCTCTGTGAGTTTGAGGCCAGTCTGGTTTACAGAGCAAGTTCCAGGACAGCCAGGGCTAAACAACAGAGAAACTTCTGCCTCAAAAACCTAAAGAAATAAATATCTTGGACACTAACAAGTCATACAAGTAGACAATTTACACGGTCATGGTGGTGAATGCCTGCAATCCCAGCACTGGGAAGGTAGAGGCAAGAGGAGTACAAGGTCTAGGTCAGCCTGGACTATGTGCCCTCCTGCCTCAAACAAGAGAGCACAAAAACTGATGTCACTAACATTTCCGTGGCTGGTACTGCAGATTCAGCCCCGCAGTGCTGGGGATTAACTTATACTCCTGTCTTACGGCTTAGAAGACCACAGATTCTGATCATGAACTGTCTCCAGATGTTTGTCTGATACAGGTGATCAGATGCTTGGCCCCAATTTAGTGCTACTGTGCAACTCTTGTGTAAGCTGCAATTGAAGCATCTCTACTAGAAGAATGAGAAAACCTAACATTTACTGACATCTGAAACAACCACTAGGGGGCCCTGACATACAGTCACATGATGTCCACAGCAGACATACAGTCACATGATGTCCACAGCAGACATACAGTCACATGATGTCCACAGCAGACATACAGTCACAGGATGTCCACAGCAGACAGTCACAGGATGTCCACAGCAGTGAGGGTGGAGATACATCACATGGCCAGCAGTGAAGTCTGTAGTTCAACCCAAAGAACCACAGTAAGGGGTGAATAGGAAAATAGCATCACCTATAATCAGACCTCTGATACCAAATGGGAGGTGGGGGAGGGTCTATACCATACATTTGCTTTTCTGTGGCCCCAACCCTGATCCTACCATTTAGTACTAGCACTATCGATCCATTTAAATCCTACCATTTAGTGCTAGCACTATTGATCCAGAGTCAGTGTATTCTCCACAAGCTACTGCTATAGACTTCCTCCTCTCACTACTTCAGGATGCCGATCACAAGTCCGGGCCTCCCAATCTTGCTACAAACACAGTTCCCCAAAAAGCCCGGCCCAGGTTGGATACTTGCTAGAAAGCTTACACCAGGGAAATGGTTCATCTACTATTGCTGGTGTATTCTAAAGGATTCAAGTCATGAACAGTCTAAAGGAAGAGAAATCCAGAATAAGGCACATGGGAAGGGGAGCAGTCTTCATGCCCTCTGAAGGCACTGCACCCCATACCATCACCTCCATGTGCTCACCAACCCAAGGCTTGTTTAGGGTTTCAGTAGCGGTTCTGCTACAAAGGGATGGATCCTGGACTAACTCGCTGGCCAAAGGGTACATGACGTCAATCATCAGCTCCTCTCTCCACTGAATGGTAAAGTGAAAGACCAAAAGCAAAGTTAAGAAAACCCCTCACTTAAAATGAAGGACAGCCTGACCTAGAAAAGCAACTGGCAACTTCTCTCACAGGGCCCTAAGATAGCAGGATACCAAGAATTCACACTGCCCCTCCCACCAGTGATAGCTGCAACTCCGGTTTGCCCAGACAAGATTAATTAGCACACCCTGAGGCCCTAAGGTGAGACCATCTGGCCTCAAGGAAAACCCATGCCTGGTCACGTATGCACTGGACAGGGAGTCACAGCCCCACCCTAAGCTTGTAGTTTTTTCCTTTAAAAGTACCTGAACCCAGAAAAAAAGTTGCTTCTCTCTAGCCTGCGTGCTGAGGAAGTCCGTTTGCACCAAAGTATCCCGTTCATTAAAGCCTCTTGATTTAGAGTTCTTGGGGATACCAACCGAAATGGGGAGGCTCCTCATTCTGAGGGTCTTACAAAAGGAGGAATTTCTATCTTCTAATCATGTGCTATGCTGCTCTAGAAATCAGCCCGTATCTAGCAGGGGGTGTTTTCAGCCTTCACTTATCAACACACACCCTCACCACTCAAAGTGCCTAGAGTTCTTGTATTAGAAAGTAGAAAAAGACCAAATATTTTGACAAAAGATGCTGCTGCTACCCTTATCACAAAGGTTTCAGGAACCAAGGACTTTACTACTGAGGTATTTTCATTCTTATGGCATCAGAATTCTAGGAATGTTAAGCTTCAAATAAATCTAAAACCTGCCAGACACAATTATTTACTCTTAGAAGGACATTCAACTAAAAATTTTATCTTAAAAATTACGCAATGGTTAAGAACAGTGGTGGGGTGGGGGCGGCATTTTGAATCCCAGTACCCACATGGTGGCTCACAAAACCTCCTCTTCTGGCCTCTGTGGGCAATAAGCGCACGTGGTGCGTAGACATGCAAGCAGGAAGAACACCAACACACATTAAACAATTCTTATAAAACAATTATGCTTGGGGGCTGTGGAGCTGCGTGAAACATGGAGGTCGGTACCCCAGAAGCCATGGAAATACGAGTTGGTACAGTGGTTTCTGAAATCCCAACCTTGCGAGGCAGACCCAGGGTCCTCAGTGAGCCTGCGCATTCATATCCACAGCTCCGGGTTCCACCGAGCGCCTGTCACAATGAATACTGTTAGGCTACAGAGGGTGACTGGAGATCCTCAGGGTGTGCACCCATACACAAACATGTACACACCAATGAGAAAGATTCGGAAGAACAAGTGTTTATGGACACCCGGATAAGGCACTGAAGTCCCCGCTCTCAGCACGGTAAGGTAGAACATACGGTGTGAGGGGCTGCAAGCCCCAGTTCCTCAGGGGCCCTCCTCACCAAAGACAGCCTAATGAGGGTGACAGGCAAGGGGACAAGGAAGTCAGACGAGACCCAAGGTCGATAAACACCTCACCATCCGCATGCCCTCAACTAAACCACAAGATGGCTCTCAACAGTGGATTCGCATTCTCTAGGCTGAGCAGGGCCAGGCTGAGGAATGACAGCCATTTTACCAGGACCCTGTGTAGTCAAGTAAGAAACTCAGCAATATGAAGATTGGCACCGAAGACCTAAGTGCTTGCATTTTCCCCTTAGTATCCTCTGTAGTGTCTGGTGTGGATTTTTTTTTTTTTAAACCCAAGAAGCCTTCTTGTAAAGGCAGCTTTCTTAAAACAGCCTGGATTTTCCCAGTACACCCTTTAAATTTTTATATTTTGTTACCTGATAATATTGAGATATTAAAGCACTTCAAGGTTTTTGAGACTTTATCATTTCTCGTTATGCATACATGAGCAGTGGGCCAGGGAGAAGCAGCGGTACTGCATCCTCTGGAGCTGGAGACACAGGCAGTTGTAGCTGAAACATATCTATGTTGATCCTCAGCAAGGTTCTTAACCACTGAGTCACCTCTCCAACTTACAGACTTCATCTTTAACTGGTAGAAGTTAATAATTTTTAAAAAAAAAAAGTTAACTGATGAGAAAAACTACTTTCAAAAGCACAGTTGCCAACTGCAACTCCAAATTAATAGTGGTAGAATGGTATTTGCTGCTATACACACACACACACACACACACACACACACACACACACACACACACCAGATACCATAATGGGTTGCTTAATTTTCAGTTCTTCATGACAAAATGGACATGATTAACCAGAACATTCTACCTACTTCTACTGCAACCCCAAAACTGTTCTCTTGGAAGATGCTTGTTTGTGCTACACAGTAGCCACAGGACTAAACTGATAGAAAAAAAAAAAAACCTTAGCAAAGCTCCAACAGGTATGCTGCCCACGGGCAGGCAGCTGTTAGATGGACCAAAGCGGCTTTTCTTCCAGTTGTCATCAAACAGTATATGGCAGAACACACTGTATGTTCCAGTAGAGACCAATTTTACAGCACTTTGGTGGAGGTACAGATTTGACAGGCCAGAATTCTCTAGCAGATTACGTGCACAATGTTCACTCTAGAACCATTCATAAATTAACCCATGTAGTTCTGTACACTGCTGGTATCAAACCAAAATCCTCACAGATGTCTACTGTGAGACTTAGAGATTGCTTAGATTTGCTTATGAGAACATCAACATCTTAATTTGGGATTTTAATTTTCTATAATAAAGCATTTTCTAATTAAAAAACCCAACAATGTCAAAGATACAAGAGAAACACTAAAAGCAGTGTTTGATTATAGAGTATTATTCTCCTGAAGTGATTCAAAAATGAGCCTTCTGGGTCCACACGGAGTGACGTGTCTACCTAACCTGGAACATGGCTGAGTGGCAAGTAATTAAGCGTACTTTTCAAACATGAGCCTAGCAATCACTAATCACTGCTGGACTAGAGACTGAGCTCAGCTGGTGGGATGCCTGTCTGGCATACTGGGCGGCACTGGAAACAGTGCACGCCTATAACTCTACTACCCAGCTGTAGGGGCAGGAAGATCATTCATTCTGCCACTCTTGGTCAGCCTGGGACACACGAGACTGTCTGAAAAGAAATCATACTTCTCTCCAACATTATTGAAGTGCTTAGAAACATTTATTTTGTGCTTAGAAAGTTTTTCTAAGCCATCACAAACTACACATCCAAACTCCGACAGCAGAACATTTAATATTATAAAGGAGAGGCCTAAAGGGAAGCTGTCGCACATCACAGCATGGCAAATCTAAGGAATTCACAGAGCACATAAGGGGAAGGAACGCCATAGAAACCACTATTCCATAAAGGCTGGGTGACTCATTTCAGAGTCACGTGATCTGCTTTCCCCTTGCAGACACCAAGACCGACCCCCCAAACACCCTTCCCTTGCTGTAAGATGAAGCTCATGTAGTCCATCTTGTTGATTTCCACTTGTGAGATGCACAGGACTAGCAGACAAGAAAGATACAATACAAACTTTGTCTTTAAAACATAACAATGTTACAATTTTCAAACACAACGCAATATACTGACTATAAAATCCATCAAGAACCTGTAGAGGACAGATATGCTAAAAACACATAGTACAAGATGTTTCTCGAATAGAATGCAGACTTCATTTTACATCAAATTAAGCTTTGAGTTTCCAAAATATAAAATACCAAAGCTTTTCCACATCTAATTTTAAAAATCAGCAATTTTCACCTTCCCATTTAAAAGAGAAAAGAAAACCTTGAGACGTCTCAAGAATAATAATTTAAAATCTGGAATGTATAGCCAAATTTGTACTTTTTCAAGTAAACAGTCCAATTTGATGATTTCCCCCAGTAAATGTCAACATAAAACAATAGGAAAGTACTGTTTACCCACAGTAAACACAACAGTGATACTGTTAATTTTATTGAACTTACAAATTAAAAAAAAAAATCATATTGTCAACAAGAGACCAAAGCAGGCCACCAACCTTAGGAATTAACACAATACCACAAACTTATAAAAACTTCTGAAGTGAGCAGCATATCCTAGATGTAATGTATAGAAATGAAGCTATAAAGAAGGTAGTTCTGTTAGCTGTATAGTCCAAAACCTGTGATGAAGCTATGGACACTACCTAAGCGCAGCGTTATCAATGAAGTACACATCTTAAAACAATGGGCAACGTTCCCAGTTATGGGAAATATGTTCCTTTTTTCACACAGTGAAACTGAGAAAAATGATGTGAAATGAGAAATATCTCTCTCTACAGTAATTTTCTGACATACCCCAGTAATGCAAATCGTGGGAAAGGCAGTTTTGAATCTCACATGAGTAGATCATTAAATATAAACACAAATCTTACTGCTTGGCACCAGGATCTTCTGAAATTAAACAACTTTAAAACATCATAATATTCTTAAATCATATTTCAAACTGTTACACCTAACTGCTTTATGAATGAACTGTCCAACCTAATGACAACCTAGACTGTATGTACAAGCAAGTCACAGTTCACTTTAAGACAGAGAAATGATAGCAATCTTCTGTTTTGTCAAAACCATAATATTAAGACATCTGTAAAAATTAGGATTTCTCTGTGGCCAATGATGGGCCCACACAGCGCTGTCTTATGGTACTCTGAGGAGTGTCTTTGCTTGCTCCCTCTTTATTTTCGGTTTCCTCTTCTGAAACATCTTCTTCATCAGCCTCTTGTTCCTCCTCCACTTTTTTCAGAGGTTGAGAAAATTCTGGTGAGGGTTTTTCTTAAAGATCAGAAATGTGCTTTTGTTAATGGACTAAATTTGCTTTAGAAAAAAAATCAAGATACAAGGATTCATAAGCCATGTTTAGATCCCCCCAAAGATAAAAAGATTCATTTACCAAAGATTCATTTACCAAATGAATTCTAATTACCTATGTGTTCATAAACTAACCCAAAATTAATGAATCAGTGTCAATGCAATGAACATAAAGGCTGTGATAAGCTATACTGCATTAAATAGGCCATCTTGTAACAACCCCATGTTAATTTTTCAGTCTGTAAATACACTAAAACTTTAGCATTGTCCTGTTTCAGCTCCCAGGGAAACAAAAATCACAAATTTATAAAAGCTGAACTCTTGCCCAATATTTTCTCAAAACTGGGATTCCATTTCCCCATCCTTGCCTATGTAATTTACTGAAGTATAATTACAAACAATAAAATTTGGCAATCTCACACACCCACGTCTACTTTTAGAGGGGTAGACGCTAATTAAGTTCAAAGTACGTCTCTTATAGAGACAGACATGGAAGCTAGAGCTGAGGCCAAAGAGTTTCACTGTACTCAGTGACCCTGCTCGCTCCAATCATAGGCAACTCACCATTCAGGGAGGGGTTACCCAACCCAGTAAGCTGTGGGAAACTCTGCACTGACAACCTGGCATACCTCTTCACACTCGCTCTGCACCTTATGCCATGTCATGCCCAAGGGACTTCAGTGGGCAGCAAGCATAGCTTGTAACAGCAGTTCCCCTACCTAGAATGTTTCTGTCCCCTCAAAGAACAGCAATGCTGGTGACATCTATTGGGCATCACACCTGATGGGGACTACTTAAAACAAGGGCAATACAGCTGGCCGTTCAGCATTATACAACTTTGTAGATATAAAAGATAATCCACTGCAAGGAAGATTGTGTCTAAAACAGAGCAAGTGTCGAGAAGCGAGCTTTACAGTGGAATGCCCCAGAATTCCTTCAGCTCTAGGGGCATGAGCCATGGCCTTGGATGTTCACCTTACACTACCTGGGCAGAATTCAGTGCACAGCAAGTAAAGTGAACTGAACAATTCAGACTTTCTCATTTAAAAGTAAGTGGCAGGAAATGATGTAAGTAGGAAGCAATAAATGTTTCTCATTATGTAAACTAATTTTGTAGCATAGGCCATTACCAACACCAATTAACCCTTAATCAGTTTTTCCTACTATTGGACCAGGGGAACAAAAAGAAAGAAAATTAGCTATATACAAAGAAATCTTCAAATATGGCCACGACCCTAATGAATGATGTCAAAAGTGGAAAATACTTAACTTTTTAAAAAATAGATCCATGGATATAGTAAAGTTTTCAAATAAACTGATTAGCCCACTGCTATGAAGTATCCACAAGCTACATGAATATTAGCATTCTCTGGATTATAACAATGTTAGATCGAGAGCTACTATTTTATATGAAATATGCATCTCTCACCTTCCCTTTATGCAAACACAGCTGACAAGGATCACCATTCCACATTTACAGAAATGGAAAACACTCAACAGTTAGGTTGTGCAGTGGGTGCAGCTCAGTGTGTGCCTGCCTAGCATGCATGCAGCCAGGAGAGTCCGGTCCCAGTAACACACACGCAGGTGTACACACCGACTTACTTGGAGGTTGTTGCTGTGGTTTGCGCCTTTTTGAAGGACAAAAGCAATCTGCCACAAATATCATAAACTGAAAAAATAAGCAGAAATCTAAATGTACAACATGCAATGCAACTAGTATTAACAATACTACAATACTATCATGTTTTCAAGTATTTTATTTAGTACTCTAGAAACGGAGTACTTACAAGTCCCAACATCAGTCCTGAAAGCACAGTGGCGAATGCAAAAACCAAGTATGAGCCCCACGCTGGTAAGCCAAGGTCATGAACGAAATAGCTGTGGCTAGTCTGAAATAAAGAGAAGTAATCTAAAATCATGCTCATTAAAAACAAGAGTTAAAAATGGTTAAGAAAGTAAAAACTTAATCCATACCCTGATGTATACAGAGAGCTGAAAAAGTGCTGACATGGTAGTCATCCTAAAAGACAGAGAATTGAAAAGTTGAACAAAGACATACAGCCTTGCCTATGTCTATACACTGTATCTCCTACTCTCAATTTCTCCAACATGACAGACTTTCTTGCTGCTATTAGTCAACCAAGAGCCTTTAATGAGATAAATTAATAACAATGTAAGGCATAATCACCAAGCCATCATGTAAAGTAAAAACTACTTTCACACTGCTAAATGCAAGTGGTTTGGATGAGCTTGGTGAGTAAATCATGAGATTCTCAAGTTGCTTCTTAAGTTCAACACAGAAAAGCACTCTCACGTTGTGTTTTTTAGAAGGCCAAGTAGGTGTGGTGGTTCACACTTATAATTTCAGCACCTGGGAGGCAGGGGCAGGAGAAGCAAGGTGGAGGCCTGGGCTATTCAGCAAGACCTTGTCCAAAACAAAAGTGGAACTGAACTGTAAAGCCTCACTCTAGTCTGCACTAATAAATCTGCACCAGTACTTCCAGGTTCTGTAACCAGCCACAGCTGCCCAGTGGGCAAGTTCTGATGGCTCAAGGATGATTAGATACAAAAGGGAAGGATGCACTTCTCCTTCCAAACAGCACAAGAGCTGATTTCTTCCCCTGTTCCCAGAAACCACTGCAGCATTGTGTTCTTACAGTTAGTAGCCCAAATCCCCATCTTCTGATGGCAAGTGTGGGTAAGGATAGCCATAATTTAGCCACACCAAGACAGGGCCAGGATAGCCTTAGCAAAGGCCACATTGCCAAGTCTCCCCAGCGTAGCCAGAAACGTGCTTGCCATTTTCAATCCTAACAGCTATGACGAATGTACTAAATCCTAGCACCATTACTCACTGATTAGAAACATTATTCATACATGTTATCAGGGATAATCACCTACTCACTTCACATTAACAATGAAGTACGTGAATGAGCACTCTCACTCCCATTAAAATTACAATCAAGCAATAGCCTTACCATTAAGCCATTCAGTTTCTAAAGGATACAATCAAAAGAAAGCTGAGATTCTCTGAAAGGGACATTCGATGTGAAACTACAAAACACCTAATCTCAGCTCATAAGAACAAAGGTATCTGTTTTAAAGGTCATAGTAAACATATATCTGAATAAACCACAAAGAGGGTTTATGCATCATGCTTTACTCACATAAAGTGCAATTACTTCTGAAGTAAGGAAGTCCTCATACTTACAGCACAGAACTTGGGCCAAACCATGATGACACAGGTTCAACATTCTTCCATTCCTTCTCACTTACGAAGTTTATGAAGTCCTTCTTGGTTCTTGGGCCCAGATAACGCCTAAACTCACCATCTTTACAACTAAAGATCAGAACTAAATATTAACTGGCAGTGAGAAGTAACTGTTTTACCATTTCTTCATTTTGAAGTTGTTAATCCTAACCTTCAAAAACACTAGCAAAACACCAAAACATGTTACACACTGATGGCATCATAGCCCCAAGCATACAAAAACATGTTTTAAGATTTTATTCTTTCAAATAAAAAATTGAAACACTACAAGGAGAAAATCCCCTTTAATCCTTACATCTAATACACCTTAAAGGGATTACTATAGGAAGTTCCTGGAATAGTGCTTGATATACAAGATCAAGAGTTTTTTAAACTTTACGTTACAATTCTGAGGTAGTTCTCTAGTTACTTGGATTTTAATTCAGTCATCTCAGCATTCTACTTGAAGTTGCTGTAGGCATCTGGTAACGGGCCAGGTCTGCACCCTTTCCTCCAGCTACCCTCACATTCTCAACATCTAGCATTCTAGAACACGAGAAGCTGCTCGTCTCCCACATCCTCAGGTGTCAATAGTGTCCCACCTTACATCAAGGTAAAGAGGCCTTTCATCTCTAATTTTAATTTGGGTCTTCTATCTGTCTCTTAGTTAATTTGGCTAAGAGTTTGTCAATCTCATTTATTTTGATATACAAAGTAGGGATGAAGATTTTTTTTTTTAAGTTAAAAAAAAAGACTGGGGGAAAAAGGGAAGATTTAATTTGTTAATATAACTTTAAATGAGGAAAAGAAGTACTTCCTGGTATTTAGCCACCAGTTAATCACACCGAGCGAGGTACAAGTCAAGTAAACAGACTACAGATCGTCTCTTTGCAGATTAGTTTGGGAAAAAAATCAAAGAGGCAGCGCCAAGACTTGTTCATTCCAACTCACACAACCACTCAGTGTAACAACAGTTGTTTTAGCAGACCATATTCCTCCTGTTTGAGACTACTCAGAAAAGAATACCCTGCACTCTTGAAAATGCTGCTCCCAAGTTTTCATTTAACCCCATGTTCTCCAGGAACTGCTCTGGCCAACTGTGGCTTTTCTCTATCACACCGTTTCCTACACACTTCTACAGGGATCATTAAGGCTCTGGGCTCATAGTTACTGGCTATATTGAAGAGGACTGACCACACCAATTGCAATTACAAACTTCTGAGAACAGGGAGTGTTTACCTATCCGTTATTTACAGTCTGTCTATAAGACTTAGGGTACCATTAAAACCAAATCTAGCTCTCTGAAGTCCTTGCTGGATATAATGAGATTACCTAAGCTCTTCAAATGTATTCCAAGTCAGAGGCCTACTGCTCTCATTACACTAATGATGCATTCTTCTCCATGATCAAGAACCTCCAAATACTTACTGATAAATAGAAGGAAGGGCAGTTATGATAAACCGTCCACTCAGTCCTACAAATGACAAAGAACACACAACAGATTTTTGTTAGGGACAGTTGCTTACAGAAGAGATGATTCTAAATTATTTAAATGCTAATAACAATAACAAGAAAACACCTAAAGGTGAGCTTTGTAATCAACAATGAAAATGTGAATTAGTTGTTACAGCAACTTTGAAGATACATCAGTGTACATAAGTCAACTGAAAGGTTTGTGAAGCCCGGATACTGGTTATTTGTGAACAAATATTTGTGAGGAATTACTTGTACCTAGTGTGACTGACTAGCTGTGACCAGCCAAGGTAAAAAACCATCTTAAGAAGGTTTCAAACCAAAATGCATCTGTTACTCAAGAACAAAGGTAGTTATGTTGTTGCCAGAATGGGAATGGTATCACCCCGTGAATACTAGACAGGCAAAGAAACAGCACCAGACAGACAGACAGACTTACAGTACCTGTCTGCTCTGTGACATCCACTTTTGCAACTTTAACCTCAAGATCTTCACCCCATTCGGCAAAACTCTCCCATTCTGGCTGAAGGTTCTGACAAGCTGGGCACCAGGGAGCGTAACTGTAAGATACGGCCAAAGATTGGAAAGTTAAGTACTTTAATGACATTACTTCGAAGAACACTGAAGCATAATTTCTGAAGAATGTTTAAACCTATAACACAGAAAATGATCCGTGTGGGTGGCTCATCCCAACCAGAAAGTTCAAGACTTTTATTTATTTATTATTTTAAGGTCACTAAATTCAGTAATTTTACAAACAGGGTCAACGAGCAAAGTATTTGAAAAATAGGAAATACCTGGGCTGTGCAAATTGCAGCCAGGTACACAATCCACTGGGAAGGATTACCCAGGAAGGCAGATTTTTCATAATAAACTAAGCTGGAGACCTGCGGCTCTTACGTACAAATATCACTCCAAACCCAACCCTCACACAAACACTAAGCAGTGCAGGCAAAACTCTACAGGCCAGAAACGTGTCAGCCTGCGTCCAAAGACCCTGAGCTTACACAGTCAACGGCCAAGGGCACCAGAACTCTAATCACTTCTCTAAACTCACTATCTTTCCAGGTCCAAGTTTTTCCTCAGAATTTTATTTTCCACTTCACTGAATATCATAATCTGCTTCATCTTACAGACCTGGGAAGAATTTCACTACACTTAGGAAAATACTTCTGTAATTTCAAAAACTGTTTTAGGAAAATCAAGCTTCTAAGGCAGGCATGTAAAACAAGACAAACCAGTTGGTTGGTGTTACATACAAAAGCCAAATTCTTTACCAGTAAAATTACAATGAAAGCATCTCTATAATAAAGCTGAAAGTAATTCACTATTAAATATAGACAGTTATGACCACTGCCTGGATCCTTCTTTTTAAGTGTGTTGTTTATTGATGCTTTTAAAAGGCTTCTTTAAACCCCAAATTTAGCCGAGAAAGGGAAGCACCAGATACTGAAATTTCAGATCAATGTTTTACCTCGTACTCAATATTAAGCTAGATTTGCTCCCCTTCACACCTTTTCTGGATATTATATTTACAGTGAGACAAAAAGTTTAAAGGTATCTCTCTGTAATACTTGAGTATATATTTTACTATAAATTTGTAACTACTGCATTAACACTAAATGGCTTATGGGCACAATTTAAGTTACTCATGACAATGACTCAAAACAACCACCATTGTTTATAGTTCCTCTCCTGAAAATTCACTTCAATTAGGTCCACTGAATGTTTTCCCTATCTTACCCTCCACCCTCCAAAAAAACAAAAAACAAAACAAACAAACAAAAAAACAAAACCGTTCTAGACCTGTTCTTTTGTTCTATGCCTCAGATGTTATTGATCTACCAAGGATGTCCACTTCTACTTTTTTTTCTTTTCTTTTTTTTTTAAACACCTTTTTCTTAACGAGCGACCCTAAATATAATCACAATATAGGAACGCACCGGAATCTTGCTAAAGGGTTGCTCACAACAGTGCCTGCATATTTACTGGAGGTCCAACAAAGCCGCTAAGAGCAACATCTGAACAGACCACTCTGTTTTCCTGTAAAAGGGGTGGAGGTGGGGTGGGGTGGTGTAACTGCTCTACAGAATATGTAGATTAATTACAAAAACGTATGCAACTATACTTAGTAGTGCCCAATAAACGGTTAATATTCAACAATGGTGTTTTTGCCAGTATCAACAATGTCACCTATCAATTAACCATACCATCAATTTATCATCTAAAACAAAGACCAAAGGCAGTTTATATTCTACAGCAGCAGAACGGACATTAATGAAATAGAATCATCACACAAGACACGTGATTTTGTTCGACTACTAAATGATGAACTGGCCTATTAATAATCACACTACAGCATACGCAATACCACTTTACAAAGGCCTAGTAGCCACAATTCAAGCCAATCTCAAAACAGCAAAAGCGCACGCCCAAAGAAAAATGAAATTCGGACCAAAACAGAATGAATGCAGGCAAGGAGGGGGAAATAGGAAATAAAGACTTTAAAATACACTTAAATTTATTCTGCATTTACAATAAAAAACCAACCAACAAAATAAAAAAGAAAAAAATTAAAGAGCTCCAAATTCAAACATTACAAATAGATAAATACAAGGATTTATAGTGACAGCTTTAAAGCGAGATTCTGTTCAATATCATCTTCTGTAAAATTTGGAGATTTGAAGTCTAATGTCTATAAAACATCAGTAAAAATAGTCTATGGAACTAGTCAAGACCTGCACTCCACCCACTCCCACCCTCAAACCCGCTAGGCTGTTCTAGAGAATTCGATGTGGCACGTAATCCTTTAATCGCAGTGCCACAGTGCCTAGCAACGACGAAGGTCGGGTGCACGCTTAGACAGACAACTAATACTCCCGGGTAAGAAAGGACCCTGGAGCTGGGGGTGGCAAAGGCTGGGACTCCGAGACCTGCCCGAGGAAGGTGGGCTAGTCAGGTGCACGGCTCGAGGGCGGGGCGCGGCCGCGGCCACCGCCAGACACCCAAACCACCCCCTGGCACTTACAATTCTATCATCCACTCTCCTTCCAGCAACGAGGTCCAGTTCTCATCGGTGAGGACGCGCACGTTGCTCCGCCGCCCGTGGGCCCCAGGGACCGCCCAGAGCAACAGGACCAGGGCTGCCAGGGGAACCAGGAGACGCCCCAAGTGCGCCATGTCAGCCGCTCGCACTGCCTCCGCGCGCGCCCGCCTGCCCGCCAGCCCCGCCTCCCCGCCGCAGCTCCACTTCCGCTCTGGCGGCCGCTCCGCTCATGCGCACAGAGAGCCTGCGAAGCGCGCGAGCCCCCCCAGCGACGCAGTGCGCATGCTCGGGCCCTGATCCCGGCGGGAGGTGGAGGGGAAAGAGGGAAGTGCGTCTGTGCCAGGGCGCTGGACTAAAGCGGAGACTGCGGCTTGTGGCCCACGGGAAAGCACAAGATGGAGCGAGCGGAGGGATCAGCATGGTGTTGTGGGGCAGAATGGCCGCGTCCTGCCCACCACTGGCTGGGAGGGTCACCATGACAGTTTTCTCTTGGAACTTCCCATATCTATGTAAAATCACCAGTTAGAACGAATGTCGGCTGTGCTGCTCCTGCAATGTTCTAGTGACCCACTACGCCATGTACTAGTCAGTTTCGGAGTGATGCGGAGGGGGGGGCGTCTCTTTAGAAGAAAGGTAGGCGTTCGCGGAAGAAGCCAAGATGGCTACAGCAGCTCCGGGTTTCCTGGCATGGAGTGGATGGAATAGATGGGTCTAGCTAAGCAGCAGCTACTTACCCTCCATCGTGGCAACATTTTAAGCAACACAGCTTCAATGTGGTAGTGTGACTGGACCACCCATCTCAGGTTAGGTTTGTTCCTTTGAGCACATGTTTTTTTGTTTTTGCTTTTTGTTTTCTCACGTCGATTGAGAAAGGTGTAGGGCAAGGATCTCTATGACCGAAATGTGCTGCTGCTTGCCATACAAACTCCTAAGCAAATGCTATTCAATTCGATATAATCAAACCAAATTAACCCTGCTAACTTAGCAACCACCTGTTGGATTGGTCCAAAATCCATCTCTTCCTTCCATTGTTAGGGTTTTGACGTAGACCGTTGTCTTTTTTTAATGGAGTCCATAGTGCTCATTTTCTTAAATAATATAATTCACACGTCGTACCATTTTCACTTAAGATACATGGTACAGTAGTTCTTAGTATATTCACAGATGTGCAACCGTCACCACTCTAAAAGGAAACCCCATAGCCATAACCAGCCTTTTCTGCCCATCCACTCACTTCTCACCCTGACCTCAGGCAAGCCTCGCCTGCTTTCTGTCTTGGCAGCTTTACAAATTGAATCTTATCTCGTTTGAATCATGCTTTATGTTGTCTTTTGTGATTAACTTACTTTAACTCTTTAAGCACGATTACCTGTATTTCCTCTCTCCTTTGTAATGGAAGGCTTTATTAAATTCTGGCTTTCTCATAGGTAGTTCTTGCTGCCTGCTCTTTGTCCCCTTTGTATGTGGGTTATCGGCTATCACTCTTCCAAATATGTCTGCCTCACTTGTTAATTCCTAGCTGTAATGAAGTCCTGACTAATTGCTTGTTAGTGTTTTGTCTTAATTCTTGACGTAAATTTTTCCACATTCTGGCAAATTTTAGCAGATATCATTTGAAGAAGGGTTTTTTAAAGAGGCAGTTAAAATGAAATCATCAAGGGGCCTGAATGTGCTGGATAGTTAGTTATATCAACTTAGGCCAGGTGGTGGTGGTGCTCGCCTTTAATACCAGCACTTGGGAGGCAAAGGCAGTTGGAGGCCAGCCTAGTCTACAGAGCGAGTTCCAGGATAGGCTCCAAAAAGAAAGGAAGAAAGAAAGAAAGAAAGAAAGAAAGAAAGAAAGAAAGAAAGAAAGAAAAAGATTTTTGAGTTATAGCAACTTGGTACAAGCTAAAGTGATAGGAGAGGAGGGACCCTCACTTAAGAAAATGTGTCCATCAGATCTGGCTGTAGGCATTTTCTTAATTAGTGATTGATGGGGGCTGGGGGAGATGAAACAATCCTGGGCTGGTGGTCCTGGGTTTTGTAAGAAAGCAGGCTGAGCAAGCAATGAGGAGCAAGCCAGTAAGCAGCTCCTCACCGTGGCCTCTGCACCAGCTCCAGCCTCCAGGTTCCACCCCTGTTTGAGTTCCTGTCCTGACTTCCTTCAGTGATAGGCTAGGATGTGGAAGTATTTCATTGCAGCAATAGAAACCCTAACCAAGACAAAGGGCATTCTTGGGAGAGAAGGAGGTTAGAACACAGGTATGTCAACAAAGTTCTGGAGACTTTAGGAATAGATGGAACAAGCCTTAAAATAATAAAAGCTATGTACAATAAAACTATATCCAACATTGTATATGTCAAATGAGACAAACCGCATTTTCTCTAAAACCAGGAATAAGACAACTCCCCACTTATAGTTTTCAAAAGTCCTAGCTGTAGCAATGAGACAAGAAAAGAGGCATAGAAGGGATAAAAATTAGAAAAGGAAGAAGTCAGACTATCCCTATTTACAGATGACATGATTTTTTATTTTAAAAACTCTACTGAGTCTGCTAAAAAAAACTCTTGAGCCTAGCAAATACAGTAAAGTTGCCATATACCAAGTCAATGTTTAAAAACAAAGAAACAATTCTTATAGCAGCATTGCACTCTAAGAGAAAGAAATGAGGAGAGGTATTCCATCCAAAATAATCTGCCCCCCCCCCCAATCAAGTGTTTAGGAATACAAAGAAAGAAATGAGGGACCTCTACAAAAAAAATAAATAAACAAAAAAGCCTTCAAAATATTGAAAAAGGAAATTACAGAAGATACAAGATAATGGACAGACATCTCATGCTCCTGCACTGGCAGAGTTAATATTGTGAAAATGGCTGTCCTACCAATATTAATTTACAGATTATGCTATAGAGCTATAGCGCTAAAGTCAGCCTGGCGCTGGCCTAGTAATGAACAGGCGGAACAATGGGAAGAACAGAGGAACCAAAAATAAAACAAAGCTATGCTCACTTAATTTTTGACAAAGGAATCAAAACATACATTGGAAAAAAACAAATGGTACTGGAAAAATTGGAAATCTGTCTGCAGAATAATAAAATTAGATTCAGATTTCTCACCTTATGCAAAAAAAAAAAAAAAAATAGAAAAGGATCAAATACCTTAATTTAACACCTGAAACTGCAACTTCTAGAAGAGAACGGAAGATTCCCTTTAAAGTATTGGGGGTGGATAAAACTTTTTCAGTAGAGGATCATCAGCTCAGAAACTGGTCCTGAACATCTACAGATGGGACTACATGACAGATCAGATTTCTGTTCAGCAAAGGACACAAGGAGCAGCCCACTGCATGGGAAGACATCTTTACCAGCTACCCTTCAGACACGGGGCTGCTATCCAGAATTTACAAAGGAGCACAGCAATTTAACACCGAGGAAATAAACTGCCAGTTAACAAATAAGCAAGTGAATTTAATAAACACTTTTCACCAAACAAACCACAAACTGCCAGTAGCTATTTTTAAAAGTTTTCAATAACTTCAGCTATGGGGCAAATGCAAAGGAAAACTACTTTGAGATATCACCTCACCCCAGTCAGAATGGCTATCACCAATATATCTGATAAATGTTGGAGAGGATGTGGACAGAGCAGAACCCGAGGTCATGCTGGTGATAATACAGATTAATACATTGTGGAAATGAAGTTTGGAGATTTCTCAAAGGGGGAAAAAAAGAACTATTATACTGACTAATTTTATAACATCATCAGGGAGGAAGGAGCCGCAATTGAGTAAATGCCTCTCTCTGATCAGATTGCAGGCAAGCTAGGTGGAGGTGTCCTTAATTAGTGATTGATATGGGAGAGCCTCACCGGTTGTGGGTGGGGCCACCCTGGGCTGGTGTTCCCGTTTCTATAAGAGAGCAGATTGAGCATGCCATGAAGAGCAAGCCAGTAAGCATCACCCCTCCATGGCCTCTGCTTCAGCTACTGTCTCCAGGTTCCTGTCTGAGTTCCTGTCCTGACTTCCTTAAATGATGAACAGTGAAGTGGGCATGTAAGCCAAATAAGCTCTTTCCTTCCCAAGCTGCTTTGATCACGGTGCTTTGTCATAGCAATAGTAACCCTAACTATATTTCAGACTTCTAGCCTTCAAGACTGGGAGAAAGCTATGCATGGCGGACACGTGGCCAGTGTTGGAACTTTGTTATGGCATGCTCAGTCTGATACAACCATCCAGTAACACCTGTTTTGCTGAGGAGTGGGGCTGCAGAGCCATCTGCATCAGAACTATGTTATTAAGGACATTATTACAGTGTGGGAAGCTTTAGTTAATTAACCCAAGGGCCTTCCTGATTGTACAGGGCCCCACACCGTGTCTTCAGCTACCAAGTTCATTTTTAGTTTCCTATCTGAAACCAAAATAGTCTTCCTAGAGCACAAGGCTGAGCATTTCATTACAAAATTAAACTATATAATGGGTGGGTAACATGCTCCCTATTTTCAACATAAAGTTCATGTACTTTTTTTAAGGTTTATTTTTTATCATTGTGTACCTGTGTGCGCGTGGATGCTCAAAGCGGCCAGCAGAGGGCGCTGGGTTCCCTGGAGCTGAAGTAGCAGGTGGCTGTAAGCCTAGTCCTCAACAGGAATAGCAAGGGCTCTTTTCCTGATATGAAGTCATATTTTTTGTGTATGTGTGCTTTATGCCCACTCTCTCAGATATTTAAATTACAGTGTGTGACACAGTGTGAAAATGTGTAAGTAGTTGATATACTGCGTTGTGTAAGAAATGATGAAAGTCCTTTCTGGCCCAGCACAGATGAGTTTTTTGCTTTAATATTATGTGTGTGGTGTGTGTACATGTTCATGTGTGCACAGTTGGGAATGTGCACGTGTGTATGTATGGAGCTCAAAGGTCCAAGTCAGGAGTCTTCCTCAATCTCGCCACCTTTTTTATTTTGAGTCAGGGTCTCTCACTGAAAGTAGGTCACTGATTGGGTAGACTAGATGGTCCGCAGGCCCTACTGGGCCTCCCGTCTCCGTCCTGTCAGCTGCAGGAGTACAGGAGCATGCATGGCCTGGGGTGTTTAAATGGATGCCAGGGATCCGAACCTGGTCCTCAAGCTTGCTCAGCACATCATCCCAGGCCTTGCTTGAATAGATTGATGGTTTTAATCTACAGATGTGGAACCTGCAGATGCAGAGAGCCTTCTGTGTCCAGCACTGAAGGGACCAGGCATGACAGGCAGCCTTGTGAATCTGAGCAACACGTTTGCAATACTTAGTACACTTGTATAACAGTATACTCCAGGAGCCAGACCTCAGTCCAGGCACTCCAGAACCTAACTCCAGGCTTTTTTTTTTTTTTTTCCTAATAAGGAATGAACCAAAAATGTGGAATTTCCCCCCATCGTGTATATCAAATAACTCTTTTTTGGTATGTGCTCACAATTCCAGGTAAATTAGAGGAAGGAGCTGACCTTACAGGCAGGGTAGCAAACTGCCTCATCTTTTCAGTCAAAGGGGAAGGAGTTTTGCATCCATGTGTTTCCAAGGGAACTTATTTCATGCCACCTACGTAGTGGTGCAGGGAGACTTCTGAAACCCAAAGCAGAGCTCTGGTGGAGAAATACGGGCCATATGTCCCCACGACAGGGAGCAGCTACGCCACAGTCTCAGCCCTTTAAGCCAAGGCCGAGAAGATGAATTGCACATTCTCCTCTCTTGCAGAGATGTGGAAAGGCACCAGTCAGGGTCATCCTAAATTTATGAGATTGACTTTCAAATTTAGCTTGTAAAAAGCTTGTTAAATATTTTACAGTGCTCCTACTCCATGCATGAAGTATTTAAATCGTAGTGGTTTTTCCAGAGAAAAACCCGAAGGTTCAGAGATCCTTTCAGATAAATCCCTAAACTAGGTTAGTGAATAAAAATTTGCTCATCTTTGTTTTCTTACTAATTCCTGCAGTACTTAAGGCAAGTTGCAGGCATTTGTAGCTCAACAAAGTTAGTTTGGTATGTTACTTTCGTTGTCCTTCAGGCAGAATGAAAGCCAGGGTGATAGACACCAAATTTAAACTCTCAGTCTGAAGTATGTGAGGTCCAGACATGAGTAGCAGCTATTCCTAGGCAGATGGCCCAAGGGAAAGAAGATGATTTACGTGATGCAAAGCCAAGATGGTGACAACAACAACAAATATTTGAATTAGACCAGCACAGAAGTAGGTTTGTAGGTCTTCCTGGTTCTGCCCATGAGTATGGGCAGTTAAGACTGTAACAACAACAAATTATATCTACATATGATGTTACTTAAGAATAAACTTCATGTGTGCAAACTGGTGTCCCATTTAAAGATGATTATCTTTATAGAAATCAATAATTCTAGAAAACACCCAGTTACTTAAGGGAAGTCAAGGCAGGAAGCTATCATACTGTGGGTTTTAATATTTCCAGTGTACATACTGTTTGAATCCAATAGTGTCAGGGACAATTGTTTTACAAATTTATAGTGTGATGGGTCTGGAGAGATGGCTGAGTTGAGAACACTGGCCACTCTTCCTGAGGACCTGGGCTCAACTGCCTGTCCTCACAGGCTGCTTAAAAGCATCTGTTCCTCTAGTTCCGTGGGGTCTGATTCCCTCTTCTGGCCTTCACAGGTACTGCACACACGTGGTTTCACAGACATATACCCACACACAAAAACTTAAAAAATAAATTTAAAACCATCTGTAAGATGGTTTTCTCAGTTTTTAAAAAAAACATGGCATAGTAGTTATCTTTCAGTGCCACTAATTACCTCAAGTAACTTCAGCAACAGTCAACATTGTGTCTCTGAGTTCGTGTGTCTGTAAAAGTCAGGAGGGGTGTAACCTAGCGGCCTGGATCACAATGTTTCATGGCGTTAAAATGTTGATGAGGGGCTATTATCTGAATGCTTCACCTGTGCTGGAAGACCCAAAGTAACTGTCATGTGACTGGCCATCAGTATTGTCGTGGCTCGGTTCAGTCCCTTTCCATCAGTCTCTGCTGGGGCTGCCTGAGCTCCTCGTGGCTGGCTCCTTCCACAGCAAGCTATCTAAGAAAGCAAAGTAGGAGTGCACTGTCTCTTATGACCTCGTCTCAGGAGCAGCTCTCCATCTGTCTGACCCTGCTGCATCTGGTCTTATAGACAGACCTACACACGGCAGGAGGGGACCACTGGCCCAGGTCCACTGAGTGCCACTCTGGAGCCTGGTGGCCACACCTTACTGCTACCCCTGTTGAGGTGAAATCTCACTTTCTGAGATTGGCCTGGAACTCACTCATGCTGTCTTCAGGCTTGCTTTGACTTTTGGTCTCAGCCCCGTGCACCACAGCCTGCCCAGCACAACCCCTTTGATGGACATGAGAATGAGGATGGAGGGGGGGGGGTGGGGGGGTCACATAGAGCAGCATTCCTACTTTTTCTTTCTAATTCTCCACTTCCTCATCTGAGGAACTGAGAAATCTCTTACAGACTTTCTGTAAGGTGTGGTTGAGTTCATGGAACAGAAGGGTCCTTTCTATGAGATTATTTGGGAGCTTAAAAACCTCCACTAATTTCCGGACAGAACCTTATATTTAGGCCAGATAAAAAGACAGGAGAAGTGGGGAGGGAGCATGCTTAGGGAAGAGTGACCCACCTAGGAGTCTGCTTGAAGTCTCCGACTAGCTGAAAAGCAAAACTCCCAGCACTATTAGTGTTCTATTAGCCACAGCTTCTATTAGTCCCTCTCCCTTCCCAGTGCCACACCTCAGAAGCTTCACAGAAACACCATTTGCAGGAAAAAACGTCCTAAGAGCTTTGTGCAGCCCTAGTGGCTCCTGGTTTTATTTCCCAAATTATAAATACATTTAAGACACCTCTGGAGCAACCCCGTAACCTCACTTATCAAAGAGACAAAGGAAAAAACACTCGGCAGCTTCCAGAGATGTGATGAGAGTCACTAAGATATACATAGGGCTGATGCTGAGACTCTAATTGGAGGAGTCGTGCTCACATTTGGATACATTTTTCTTTTCCTGAGCGCATTTCCCCTTTAACCCATAAGCTTAAACTCCGTGTTAAAAGTGCCTTTTAAACCAGGCATGGTGGTGCACACCTGTAATTCCCACACATGGGAGGTAGAGGCAGGCAGATCTCTTTAAGTTCAGGGCCATCCTGATCAACATAGTGAGTGCCAGGCCTGCCAAAGCTACATAGGAAAACTTATCTTTAAAAAACAAACAAACAAAAACAAACAACAACCTTTTAATTAACCAGACTCTCAGGAAAGCTCAAACCGGCCCCACCAGGGTGCTTATACCCTCTTCTCAAAGCTTGTCTTTCTCTATGTCGTACGTACGACCCCAACTCTACATTATCCAGAGCAACCTGCGGATTCCTAGGTTTGACTAAAGTCTAACTGGCGCAGGCTGGCAGTGAGGAGCTGTGCCTCTGTCCTCTCTCTCCTGGCAATCTAACCACTAAGTGTTGCGTGTCTGTGACCACTTTTCCTCTGCCTCCATCGGCCTTCTCATTCTTTGAACGCTCTGAACTCTCTTACCACAGGCCCTTTGCACTTGCTGTAACAGCTGTCTGCAGTTTCCCTGGGTCACGAGCCCACTTAATTTGCCCCCTCATCTTTATGGGAACCTTCTGAGGTTACTTATATTTCCCACACCTCCACTGGCATCCAAGCAGATGTGAATAGCCCGTGGCTTTAGGCAAGTTGTGCAAACTTTCTTGGGCTGTTATGAGCTGTAAATGAATTAATATATGTGATACACACTCAACACATGATATTTATAATAAGATTGCACAGAAACCTCAGTGAGGTTATTCAATTACCAGTCATCGTGACCAAGCTATTTTATGTGTTTTTCTTTTTTCCTGAGCTTTGCATGCAGCTAGGGTGATTTTTAAATACATACTGATGGACTTTTTTTTAATTTTTAACTTTTAATGGTCATTAGAGAGTTGGGCTGTATTTTCATCCTTTCATTATGAGCAAGTAGAAGAAAGAACAGGCCTTTCTAAGACTGTGTCTACCTCATACCTGCCACCCTCGCTTCCTGGAGTCAGAGACCAAATCATGTAGCAAGCACCTTGTACACATCTACAGACAAGAACATTGTAACAGTCTGTCGGTGGCGGCACAAGCCTTTGATCTCTCCTGGGGAAACCGACAGGCAGGTCTCTGTGAGTTGGAGCCCAGCCTTGTCTACAGAGCAAGTGCTAGGACAGCCAGGGCCACACTGAGAAACCTTGTCTCAAAAAACCAAAATAAATAAATTAATGAAATCAATAATTTTTGACAGACACCCCTCACCTTCCTCCATGGTATATATCTCAATTTTTAAAATGTCAATCAAAGTTTAAATAACATTATGTCTTGTCCAAGAAATACATTAACAAGCTTTGCAAGAGGTTAGTCTTCCACCTGTTGGCTGTGTGACCTCAAGTAAGTTACTTGAGCTCTCTGAGCCTCAGTTTCCTATGAGTAAAATGAGTTAAACTAAAACAACAGCAACTATTTTATGGGTTATTGTACAGATCAGGAAACCAAAAGATTTGTGACTGTCAACCTGACTACATCTGGAATTGACTAAAACGGAGAGCACACCTATGAAGAATGTTTGCTTGCTTTGAAGGAGGAAGATCCACTTCTAGTACAGACCTTTGAGGTGTGAAGACACACCTTTAATCTGGGCCACACCTTCTGCCGGTAGCCAATGTAAGGAGTCGGAAGAAGGAAGCCTTCCCTCTGCCTGCTTGCTCTTGCCTTACTAGTACATCTGTTCCTTCACTGGCTTTCAGTCTATATCTTTGGGATTCATTAGCCTGAACACAGGCTGCATGTAACCCTTTCTAATAAATCCTCTACTTACTCTCCCACCACCACTGCACGCGTGTACACACACACACACACACACACACACACACAAACACACACACAAACACAAACACACACACAAACACACACACACAAATACACACACACAAACACACACACAAACACACACACACACACAAACAAACACACACACAAACACACACACAAACACACACACAAACACAAACACACACACAAACACACACACAAATCCACACAAATACACACACAAACATACACACAAACATACACACAAACACACACACAAACACAAACACACAAACACTCAAACACACACACACAAACACACACACAGACACACAAACACACACACAAACACACACACAAACACAAACACTCAAACACACACAAACACACACAAACACAAACACACACACACAAACACACACACACACAAACACACACACACACACACACGAACACACACAAACACAAACACACACACAAACACACACACACACACACACACACACACACACACACACACACAGGTTCTAGATAACCCTAAAACATCTGTCTGCCTTGCCATGCAATATCTTCTCTCTCTAAACCCTGTTCTTGCTTCTTTTAATTGACCAAGTTCTAACATTCTTACATGAAAACATATTTAAAGAATAACAAAATAAACATTGGTTTACCCTGCCCAAGGTTAAGAGATATATGAGGCCCTTGAACACAACATGTTTTTTTTTTTAATCAGTATCTTTTCTATATGTTGTTTCAAAGCTTAGATAATATGCTTGTGTTGATGTGTCGATTCTACCATGAAGAAGCCAAGGAATTTAGCCGTGGCCTAGACGCTACAAAGATTCCTCACCGCTCTGCCGAGACGGTGGTAGCATTTAAACATAAAATGCAACGTGATCAAGAGGTTACCAGGAAGAAAACCCTAATAATGGGTCAGTATTTTAAATTAAAGAATCTTGTCTTGACTATATCATTTCCCTCCAGAACAATATGGTTCTTTTGTTTAAAATAACTTTTTCTTTTTTTTTTTTTTTTTTTTTGGTTTCTTTTTCTTGACTGATTATTCGGACCACTAGGGGGCAGAAGGTGCCCCTCTTATTACAATAGCTTTAAAGACCAGGAGGGAAGGGGTTTAAGGAACTTTAAAAATCACATTACAGATGTCGTAGATGTACTTGTCCTTCTCGTAATGACCCTACTGTGAGCAAATAGCCTATTGTCTGTACTGTAGTAACGATATGAGTAATAACAGTGTGTGTTAGGCAGCAGGCCCAGACCTTGTGCTCTTCGTTCCAAACAGCAGAGGAGGCTGAGCCTTGAAGAGATCTGCCACGTGCCCAGGTCATCGGTAAATAGAATCTGGATTCAGACCAGATCTGCTGGACACCGAAGAAGCATCAGTGATCATCCATCCTCATAGGCTCAGAAGTGGGGATATTTTATTTTTGGAAGGGAGACTCAGTCTATCATGGATTTAGTTTTAGGTACATATATTGGCTTCAGATATGATATCATAGTTTCAATGTCACTCCAAACCCGATGAGTTTAATTTTTAATGTCCTGAGGAATGGAGAATTTATAAAGGACTTTGCAGCCATATAAACCAACCTGTGCTCTGATCTTTCTAACCATGCTTAACCCATTCCCCGACACCCCCTTTCCACTGCACCTATATATCTAAATAGAAAATTATTTAACCAAGGCCAACTTTTCTTTATCTTTCTAACTCCCAATTTTTAAACCCTGTGCAACAGTTTGATGGGCCACAATATTGTTGACATCAATTTACCTATGTAAAATAAAATGACAACTATTTAAAAAAGTCATTTTTCTAAGTCCAGTGTTCTTCAAATAGCCACATTATACACTAAGACATTAATAAAAGGCATTTTTCTGTATTCCTAAATAGCAATTAATAACTGAAAGATATAGAGGGGGAGACTTTTGAAGGCAATGTGGCTGTGACTATTTTATAAATGTATAATAATGTGATCATAAACATTTTCTTTTGTGTGTGTATGTTTTACATATTTTTATTTAATTAATGCTTAAAGTTACCATACATACCATACAAGGTAATGGGTTTCATTCATACATGTAATAGGCTCTAATTCATGCAGAATTTTATAGGACTATGTGACTTAGAGGCAGTCCCTAAGGGCTGGTCCTCCTATTAACTGGATGTTTTACTTGTTCCTATGTTTATTTATTGTTATGTTTCCTCCCTCATTTCCTGTGACCACAAAAAAAGAAAAGATAGGTATATCTGTCAGGACCTTTCTCCTTTTCATATTTCTCCAAGCCCCCCTCCTTTTTTTTTCCTTTCTTTCTTTTTCTCTCTTTCTTTCTTTTCTTCTTTCTTTCTTTTCTTTTCTTTTTTTTTTTTCGGTTTTTCGAGACAGTATTTCTCTGTATTGCTGCCCTCGAACTCACAGAGATCCACCTGCATCTGCTTCCTGAGTGCTGGGATTAAAGGTGTGTACCACCAACACCCAGGGACCCCCTTCTTTTCTGGTAAAAATAGTTGAACTTTAGTTACCTAAAAAGCATCAAGAGCTATCATCAAAAATGCTAGTTTAATTTTAACAAAAAGGGGCAGCCTTGGCAAAGGCATAAAGAAGAGGGTTTTGAGTGTGTGTGTTCTGTTTTGTTTTGTGTGTGTTTGCGGTGTTTTTGTTGCTGTTATCTTTGTGACAGGTTCTCTCTAAGTAACCCTGGCTGACCTAGAACACACTCTATAGACTAGGCTGGCCTCGAGCTCACAGAGATCCACCTACCTCTGCTTCCTAAGCGCTGGGATTGAAGGAATGTGCTACCATACCTGGCTTGTCTTTACTTTTGTCTTTCCCAATAGTGTATCCTCTTCCCAATTGCTCAGGAGAGTAGGGCTAGCTGCTGCGAAGCTCCAACCTCAGAATGCCTCCAGCTAGACCGAACGGTTTATATTTGCTGCCATGCAGTCTGCAGAATGGGTTCTGGCTTGGAGGCACCTTCAGGGGCTTTGTTCAGAGAGACTTCTCCTATCTAGAGCTCCACCATCTGCTAGGACCGTGGCTTCTCTGCTGGATCCTCTGCACCCAGTTGGCCAATGAAGACTGTAACGGTATAATGGACCACACGGTGTGCTGTATGACAAACCTGGGATCGGGCAGTTATGGTTTCTGCCCTCATTGTATTGGCCTCCATTCCATTATGTGCAAGTAAGGCCAGGAAGTGATATTTCAGCCCATGGCCAAGAAAGAAAAGAAATGGATTTTTTTGAACATGTTCATGGTAGCCATCCTATAAAAGAAGTTTCTCACAGCAAGTCTTTCTTATACAGAAGTGACTTTGATCCTGAGACTGGAGGATTTTCAATTCATGACCCCTGGCTTACTTCATCCCTACACTTTGAGCCTTTAGAGTAACTGTGCTTATTTTCCCCATATGCATAGCAGATCCATTTCAAGGTTCCCAGTATACTGAAAACCACAGATAATACCAAACCTTTTGCATGCTGTGTCTCCTATATTTACACATGCACATTTAATCCACTATCCATCTTCACTGAACACTCAATGCACATAATTCTGCCCTAACCTGCGGGGCAGTCAATGACGAACCAGGGAACACCTAGGAGAGAATCGGGGGGAGGGACAAGGGACACAAAGAATGGACAGCAAGACAATATTCTGATCAAGCTGACAAATTTTATTTTCTCAGGGGAGGCTTATATAGGACCGTGGGCAGGATGTGAGCAGGGTTTGCACGTAGCCAGGACATGGGCCCTGGCATGTAGGCAGAGTGAGAAGGTCAGTAGAAGGAATGCCCTAAGTTGTTTAGCTAACCTGTAATGTAAATTGTGGCAGGAGAGATGGCCCTGAGCTATTCTTCAGCTGGCTGTGAAACCGCAAGCCTGTACCTTGAAATGTCCTGCTGAACATTATGTTTATTTCTTAAGAGGCAGTAATTTTCTATCTCAGAGACCCGAGGTTGTGAGGATGGTGATGTTCCCCAACATAGCCACAGCTCTCACAGTTGGGGGTGAGACAACAAGACTAACATTGATTTTTCTCCTTCATAATTTCACCAGAAGACCCATTCTCATTGTAGATCTTAGCAACTTCAGTAGGTATGAATATATATATATATATTCATAATTAAAAACACTTGTAATTGAAATAGAATTTACATCACCTTTCTTCCTCCCTTTCCTCCTTCAGCCCCTCCCAGTTTCCCTACCTTGAGCTCCTCCCATGTTCTCCCTTTCAAACTGATAGCCTCTTTTTCTTTGATTATTATTGTTACATGTGTGTATGTATGTATGTATGTGTATGCTTACAATTATATACAAATTATACAAATTGTACATACAATTATATACATATACAACCTGTAACAACTTGACATAAAAACTAGCCAGCCCAGGTACTACCTCTCTAAATTAATAACCCAAATAAATTGGCTTCCAAGCAACTAATGTTTTTATATCGCTTTTCATTACAATAGTTTTCGGAATAATCCTACATTTCTTATTAAAAATGAGTATGGATTTTTTTTTGTAATTACTGGAGTTTTTAAATATGCAGTCAAAGCTCATAAGTAATAAACATAATTAATTCATTAATGTGTGAGTCTAGAGTTACTCGTTAATTCACCACAAAATGCCACAACAAAAAAGTAGCATCAGTGGGGTCCTAGAGCTGAAAAGACACATAAAGACATGCCCCCATCCCTAATTCAGAAGTAACCTCCAATACATAACCGCTTGGAAATGAACATTTAGTTTTCTCCAAGGGAGTCTCATTAGGGAAACACACTACTCTTAAGGGTATGCTGGCTGCATGCCCAGCAGTAGCTGGCCAACAGAACACAAACTCAAAGCTTTGGGGGCTCCTTGTCACTTAATGTGTTGGGGCTTTCCTTTTGATTGTTGTTTGTTTAATTTTATCTTATTTTTATTTTTTTTTTCCTTTTCTCTTCTTACTCTACCGATCCTTTGTGTACACATTATGGCTTCCAATTTAGTGTTTAATGGGATTTCTGAGTGTGTGAATGGATGGATCTCTTTTTCTTGGATCTTTTTCCTTCTGTTTGTTTTGTCTTATTTCAATGTGCTAGGCTTTTCAAAATCACATTATATTATATCATATTCCTTCAGAAGCCTGTTTCTTTTCTAATGAGAGATAGAATGGGGATGGTCTGGACAGGAGGGAAGGTGGGGAGGAATTAGAAGGAGTAGAGGGAGGGGAAACTGTAATCATGATAGAGTACGTGAAAAAAAATCTATTTTCAATAAAAAAAAAGCAATCCAATGATTTAAATTTATTTTATTAGTTGGGTCGTTAAAGCATATAACTATAGTGGAAAAATCATACATAATAGCAAAACTTATTAAAAATGTTCTAGACAGTCTGCATTCTGTATCATGCAGTTGTTATATTCTAAGTTTTAAGGTAATTTTTCAAGATATACATAACACAAGACTCACTAAAAATTATGACAGAAAGCTTACTGCTTGCTCAAGTGATGTCAATAGTGGTTATGACCAGCAGTATTTAGTTAACTTTTGTCCAAGACCCTTTTGTTGAATGATAACATTTCTTCCCCCAAATACTATCTTTTTAATTTAGAATTTTCCCTTACTCAGAGGACTCCTTTGCACTGGGGGGGGGGGGAGGAAGAAGTGGGTTTAGCCCAGTGACTGTTGTGTTTCTATCAGTCCGTCTGTGTTAACCAGAAATGATGTCGTAGGCTAACTTTGAGAAGGAATTGGATTTACATAGCTGTTCTCTCCAAATCGTATTCAACATGGCTGCATATTAAGGTTGATTGGCATGCGGCGTCCCACTGGGACACAGAATGGAAGCAGTGTCCCCTTTATTCTGGGCTTTCGCTCTAACCAGCTCTTGCTCACAGGCTAGAGAAGCAGCCTCCCTTCCTCCTGTAGGCCTTTAACTTGAGGGGTCTATTAAAATAGTTGCAGCCACATCAGTAATTAGACTGCAAATGGAGAGAAATTGGGGCTGCTAGGACTGTTTTAAGCTTGTATATTTCCATCAACCAAGCAGAAAAGCTTTAGAATCTGGTTTAGAGCCTGTAGTTGTCATCCTTGCTCAGTCACACACAAATTACACAATCTTAGGCAATTTTCTGAACTCTGTTATTTACTTTTCTCTTAATGCAAGATGCAGATATTAACAGCACGGATTACATAGACATTGGTCCAGGGCTTACTCTATTATAGTTATAAAAACTCTTGCTGATTGTTTAGAGTTTCCCAGTCAATGTTAAACATCACTCTTATTAGAAATAAATAATTTAATAAACAAATTATGTGAAGTCTAAAATAAAAGTTCAAAACTCATCATTTCAAAAATATTTTACTGTTTTACCAATATCTGTGTTTTCGAGGTTGCTTGCATCTTTTGTGTCTGTATGGACAAATGACATGTAATGGCAGGAAACTGGATGCGAAGCTCTCATTAGATGCCATGTTCAGCGGCATCTCAGGTTGGTGGCCAGAAGAAATCAGTGGACACTGTAATTCAGACTTTTGTTTGTTTTGATAGCTGTTGTTAAACTTTAACCAGTAAACAACTGCAGATGGCATTTTTAGGATTTGCAAGTCTTAAAATATTTTAAATACATTTAATTTTATTAATATATTTAATACAATGTGTATGTTATATAAGTATATAAATACAGGGGCTGGAAAGATGACTCAGTGGTTAAGAGAATCAGCTGCTCTTCCAGAGGTCCTGGATTCAATTCCCAGCACCCACATGGCAGCTTACAACTGTCTGTAACTCCTGTTCCAGGGAATATGACACCCTCCCATAGACACAAATATGGACAAAACACCAATGCACATAAAATAAAAATAAATCTTTAAAAAAGAAAAATACATAGTATACAACAGATATTTGTTATTATATAAATATGTTTAGTGTGTTATATTAGCAAACAAGTAAGATTTTCAGCTTTAATTCTCAAAGTGTATTATCAATAATTATTTCTAATTCAAGTACTTTTTTAAGGTTTCTCTTATTTTTATTTTGCCTCCACATGCATGCAGTACCTGTGGAGTCCAGAAGAGGGCATCAGATTCCCTGGAACTGGAATTACCAGCGCTCCTGCGCAGTCATGCGGGCCCTGAAAACCACACATGGGTCCTCTGCAAGGGCTGAGCGAGTTCTCAACTGCAGTTGAAACCCCAGCTCATTCACTTTTAAAATCTGTTTTCTTTCCTCTCTCCCTCAGCTCCGCATCTTTTCTTTCTTTTCCTGATCCTTCCCTCCTAAACATGGTGGATGGGTATGGGGACACAGGGCAATTGCTCAAATCTGTTTTTCTGTCTTTCCTGCTAATCTCTACTGCAGCCTGGAGCAAGGTAGATGTGTCTTGACTCAGCACATACCAACACGTTTGCCACACATTGACCTTCAAATAACCCCTGCTTTCCACGCCTACCCGATTCTTCTCTTCACGCTGGCCCTATGCTTATCCATTCGATTCCAGATAATCCACCTGGTAGTTAGGAACCGCCACTTCCCAGCATTGCTGTCCTATCCACTCCGTGGATTCACCGGACTTAGACAATGTTCTAGAACGTATAGTAGATGAAATTACCCCAAGTAGCTCTGAATGTTGGGCGGAGAAGGATGCCCACAAGATGACCTCATTAAGGCTTTCCTTTGTCCCGTCCGGAGCTCTTTCTTTTTTCCCTCCTCCGTGGCGGATGCCTCATTAAGAGCTTGTTCAGAAGCTTGCCTTTGCTGAGTAAACCTAACGACCTGCTTTGGTTCATTTCACCAGAACTCCTTCTGTCCCGTGACCTCCTTCAACTCTCACCAGCTTCCTTTTTAATCAACAGCTGTGAGGTTTGATTTTTAATGCAACCGGTCGTGGATGGATTCTATTTTAAATGATAGGTTGCCATTTGGTCCTAATTCAGACCGACAATGGCACCTGAATTTTGTGTTTCTGTTGAGTATATAGAAATTCTGAGTTGATGCATTTCTACTACATACTTGTGGCAGAGGGTCATTTATAACTCCTAAACTGCAAAGAGTTCTAGGGATTTATATGTCTGTGATTTTTGCCTTGATCCCCATTAATCTTCCTAAGGCGTTTTAAGATAATAATAATAATAATAATAATAATAATAATAATAATAATAATAATAGTAGTAGTGGTAGTAGTAGTAGTAGTTAGAGATCTATACTCAGTTCCTTTGTTTATGTCACTGGCAATTTGTCTAAATATTCTAACTCAAATAATCAGAATAAAAGAAATAAAGTTTCAAATAGGAAGGTCCTTTTAATGACCTGGTCCCTAAGTCTCTTAAAAACCAATTTGACATCTTTTATCTTAAGTTTTTACTGCCCAGGTCACTTTTTAATAGGTTACAGATCATCACTAACACATCCTTTGGGAAGATGCTTCAGCGTCTGGCTCAGGACTGAGCATCTGTGGGGATAATTTAATTGTCCAAATCAGCCTCTGGTGGTGTCCGGGCTGCTTGCAGCCGGTTGGTCGAGCAGAGGGCAGCTGAGGGGTGGGGAGTGGGGGGCAGCCTGGGTTTGTGCTTACAGGCTACAATAATCTCTTTGTCTCTTTCTCTCTGTCCATGCACTTGTTTCATTCCCATTTATTGACTACTGTAGCCTCAAAACCAGGCCCTTTTGTCCTTGCCTCTCCAACTCCCAATGCAGACTGAGATAAACATTCTCTCTGTTGTGTGTAATAAAATACAATAGACTAACTCGCACAATTGTTGAAAATGTTTTTGAATTTAGGGAAAAGGCCTGAGTTGGGGGCTTCCCTCAAGAGCAGGTGTTGCAGTGTGTTTGAATGGTGGGCCATCTGCTGGGTTGAAGCCTCCTGCTGGCCACAGCTGACTGCATGACACATTGGGGAGTCCCTGATGAATACATTACATGAAATATATTAACACTATGGTTGTAGGTCATCATGTCTGGCATGGCTTGGAGCTGAAGTGAGGAGAACAAGCCCATAAATTCCTTGCTGTGTTTGTTGTGGCCTGATGCAAGAGCTTGTGTTTTTCCACTCGGCACTACTGAGTAAAGCTAGGAACACTGTCATTCCCTCTGTCATATTATGGTGTTCCAATGACATTAATCTTGTAAAATGTAAAATTCTTCTCTATAAAAATGAACATTTTTATAGGACCAACTGACATTCTACCCAAATGTGGTGATATATTGTTTATGATTTATTAAAGGCCACTGGTGATCAAAATAGCAAAACAGCCATACTAGTTAGTTATAGAAGCCAGGCACCCGCCTTTAATGCCAGGATTCAGGATTAAGAGGAAGATGGAACTCTGCTAGCTCAAGGTCACATTGATTACTCAAGATTGATCTGGCCCTAAAAGAAACACAAAGGTGATCTTAGCACCTGGGAACACACGCCTTTAATCCTAGTACTAGGGAGGTGGAGACAGGAGAATATGGCTGGACAGAGAAAGGAATACTAGGAGGAGCAGACAGGAATTAAGAGCCTTTTGCCTCTGAGGATTTGTGGTGATAGGATTGTCATTTCAACTGGGTAGAAGTAAGAGCTACTGGCTTGGCTGCTTTGCTTCTCTGAACTTCAGTTTGAAGGTCTCCGGGTCTTTTACTTATTGTGCTACACCCAAAAGCACATCTCTTAGATATATGGCTCTTAACCCAGAATTTTGTAGTGTTACCAGAACTCAGGGCTTGATTTCATGACTGGAGTTACTCCATGAATGGGACATATGACCATGCTGCCTTACTCTGTTCTGCCTTACTTTGAGCTGGGCTTCTGTCTCTTATTTCTTGTCCATACTTTTGAGGGGCATAAGTGTGGGGCCATTTGCAGTCATTACGTATATTATAGAGTGTTTTATGTGTTAGTTGAGAGATCTGCTGATTGTTCCTACATCTTTCAGACAGTAAATTATTGTCCTGACTCTCCATCACCAAGTACAGCTGACAGAAACTGATGGAGCCGTTGACTACAGGGGAACATTATAAATGGATTATAATTTTCATTTCCAAAGGAAACAGAGTATGTCTAATGCTAGAGCAACTGGATCCAGAATAAAATGACAGATCTTGTAACTTCAGTGGAATTAGAAAATCTCTTCCCCACGAACAAAGACAAATAGAGAACAGCTTTGTCTTCTTTTCCGCGGCCTTCCTGTTTTGTAGGAACTACAGTCACAAGTCATTTAAAGATGGGGGTATGATGTGGGGCAACCTCACCACAGCACGCATCTTCACAGACCTAGATGAATAACTCACCATGGCCTTTTGAAGCAATCCAGCTGCTGCCCATCTAATATGGCATACTGTTTCAGTTACCTGTTTCTTTAAGAAGCAGTGCTACACTCTAAAATAATGTCAAGAGTGTAGTGTCATGTATTATGTGTTGTACATAATAATGTGTGCTGTGTTTCTACATGGCAGACAGTGAAACACAAATCTGGCCAGCCCATCATTAGGTGGATGTTTTCCAGCTCCATTACAACCTTATTGGACAACTGTTATGTATGCAGTCTGTCACTGGCCATGTGGTCTGTGACTATGGACCACTGTTATACAGTCACACTCTTCAAAAGCAGAAGGATCATGAGCAACATAGTGTTAGTTTGTGAGTTTCATCTAGAAACTCATACTGTAGTTCAGGCTATGTTTCTCTTCACAAAGAACACAGAATGGAACCAGGTCTCCAGGACTCTGGGAACTTGAGAGGAATATTTTGAAGCTAGATCCAAATGGCTCATGAACTCCAATACGTACGTCAGTGTGAGCCTCAATATATAATCAGAGCAGACATTCAAACAACAATAGCCTGGAGAGAGGAAGAAGAGACAAAAGAGAAAAACACACAATGAAATAGCCCAAGCTTCCTTGGGAAGAGGCTACTTTTGTATCAAGGGGGAGGGGGAAAGAGAAGAATCCTTGGTCTTGTACAGGGAGAAGCCCTACATACATTAAGTCTACATAAGGCTATTGGCACTGAAACCCAGCTCTCCTGATCCTCTTCATAAAATGGAACATTCTTCCAGCAGCTCAGTCGGGCTTTCTCTTACAGCATGAGCCATGCTAACACAATTGCTGTCATTTATGAGTCGTGTAAGAACATCCTGAGGATTCTTTAGCTGCATGGCCATTGGATGACATGACTCTATAGAGAATCTGATTCCAGCAAGACAGGCATTATTATAACTGGATGAACTAAAAAAATATTTCTAAAAACAACATATAAATGCAAAATGTTGTATGCAGCTTACAGAGGGAAGCAGAAATCTGAGTTGTGTTGTAAGAAGGTGTCTTTTGCAAACACAGGGAGAGATATAAAAATAGAAATCTGCGCAGTGGCTCACAGCCAATTTTACGCCATTTGTATTGAGTACAAATTGTACCACCACATTCATCTTTAGTAAAGAACACATCCTGCCCAAATAGGAGGCTGGCTGAATGTGATTTATGGGGTATTTTTAAAGAAAACCTGACTTCTGGGAAATAAATGAGACGGGATCAATTGGAACAGCTGTAAACAGTGATTATTAAAATTCAGGAAGGAAATTCTGGAGCCATATAAATCGAAACATAAGCAGGAGACACACAGATGAAATAGCTTCAGAACAAAATTCAACTCAGGTTCTTTGTAGTGAAATAACCATACCGAGTCATACTCCTTGTCTTTGTCTGAAGAAGATAAATTATAGTTGTTCATGACCTGAAATTGGAGCTGTTTCAGGCTTCTATGTATTTAATGCACACAAAAAACAAGTTGAAAGCTCAGAGAAAATTATCCACTGAAAGGACATCTCTGCCCACTTAACAACTTCTCAAGTCTAGAAAAGCGTAGGAACTTCCAAAGTTATGATTTTAATTAGCGCAGGAGCTCTGGTCTGAAATCCAGGAGGGGTCGTCTGCTATGAGTGACTTCTGATGCGATGAAGATGGTATCTGCAATTGAGAGTCAATCGGATACTTAATGTAGGAAATGCAGAGCCCATCGTGAGATTGTGGTCCAGACTGGGGGATAATAAAAATACACACATAGCCATGCATATGTGTGCATTGTTTTTTCTGCTCCCTTTCATGACACAGAACTACTAAAGGGTTTATAGCATTTAAGTGACAGGAGTGCTGGACACATCTTTTGGTGTAATGTTTGGTTTAGTCCCTGCTTTCTAATACAGAGCTCCCAACTGTATAGAATTTCCTGGGTAATAGGGGCCTCCTTTGCCCTAATGAAGTAACTCTGAGTGGGCTCCTGGGTGGGAGCTGGCTATCAGAAAAAAAACCAAACTAGGATTAAAAGCCCATAACTTGCATTTCCACATTCATGTTCCAGAGAAGAGAAAGATTTGAGTTAGTAATTGGGCATGCCTGTGAAGCTCATCCCTGAGCTCAGTGGCTGGGGCATTTTCTGATTGTTGCATATGTGGGGTCTGAGTAGGATGTTTTATCCTATGCCTCCGCCTTCATATCTTGCATTATAAATCTCTTCCATCTGACAGTCAATCGACATCTTTGCTATAAGCTACAAAGTTAAGTAAATGTTTTCATAAATTCTCTGAGCCATCCTAGCAAACTAACTGAAACGAAAGTGGCCTCTTGGGAATCCCCACTTATGGCTAGGTAGTTAGAAGGTCTGGAGACCCAGACGAAATTGTCTTCTGAAGTTAGAGGCCGTGCCATAAGGCTGAGACCTTAAGCTGTAGGAGTTTGACTCTAACTCCAGGTAGACAATGTTAGGAGTGAAGGGTAGGATGCTCACTTGGTGTCTGTGCAAGACTGGCTTGGTGTGGGGGAAATCCCACAGGTCTGACATCAAATGAAATGTTAAGTGGTGAGCAGTGAGTGTGAGAGCAGGGGAAATGATGGAGATTTTAAATTTTCCTTATTATAACAGGCCTTCCTTCCATGCTGTGGCACAGTCACTGGTTATGACAGAGATGCAACTCTTCCTCGCTCCTTGCTTCCTCCATCTTCTCTTGTCATGACTCCCTTCCCGCCCGCCACCACTGGCAGGTGTGGCCGCTGTGTAGTATTTGTTAACGTGTCCCGAGAAGCAGTGAAGGCTAGCAAGAATCATTGCCAGGAGGGATGGGAGCTGGGCTGTTCTTCATCAGAGAACTGCCCCTAGTCTCGGGCTGCTCCTGGCGTGTCTTCTGCACCCACTGTCGGGTTCTTGGCCTTCAAGGACTTGGCTGTGGATGCTAGATGCTGGGGGGTCCTCATTCCAGGAAGAGATCCCCATTGTTTTCACCATGACCTAGTGATATCACATTTTCATCAAACTCAAGTACTATTAAAGCCCAAGAACACACCCAGCTAATTTCCAGCTCACCACCAATATGTTTACCTGGCCTCAGAGTCAGGAATTTCTGAATAAAAAAAAATTGTGTGTGCACTCTGAGCAGAGTGACTTAGTCAAAAAAACAAACAAACAAAAAAAAAGTGTATTTCCTCTTTATAAAGTATGAAGCTTCAAGTGTGATAAGTGCATAGATCAGTTAAATCTTTAATTTTTTTTTAAACAAGTAGGAAATGTATACAGGTTGCATTCAATTTTTTTATTTGATATTTCCTTCTTTCCTGCGTTTTCATAAAGAAGTGAAATGTATCTATATAGATACATATAGATATATATACACTTGATTAAGGAAATTCTCCAATATCTCCTAGCACAGATGTTACTACCTCATGTAAATGTAATGAAAATAATAAGCAATAATTTATTCTGTGTTCACAAGTATTATGAAATAATAGCGGTGAATATACTTAATCAAGGAAATATATGTATGTAAGTTACTGATTAATATATTTGCATAAATGTTTTCTAGCCAAATGTGAAAGGAGAAATCTTCCCTTGCTCTATGATTTAATTTTCAAAAACAAAATAAAGATTAAATGAGATTTTTACCTTCCCATGTTGGGTTGTGCTTAGAATTTCAAGGTCACCCATGAGTTAGGCTCCCCTAAAGCTAAAATAATCAACATTTTGTACCTGTATATTTTTTTTTCTGGAAGCAAACAGGAAATCCCACATAAACTTTATTTGTAGCATCTAAAAAGAAATTATTAATTAATGAAAATTATCAGCAGGATTGGCATACTTCAGGATTCAGTGTGTTGAGGAGGGGAAAATTATGGACTATTTTATATCACTGATAAATGCCACTGCATTAGAATCCTGCATTAAGGCCCTGTTCATGCAAGGGCTCTGACTTGCTTAATGGACAGTATGGGGTCTTGTGTCTTGTGTCTTATACTGTACACTTGAAAAATGTTTTTTTCTTAAAATTCCATGTAATGAAAGTAATATTCTGCACATGTTCAGAGGGGCTTTGAGTGTAGTCACTGGAGATTCAGATTTTAAAGGTTTGTTAAGCTCGCCCACTGTGTGCCTCACCTGGGATAATTAAACTGTGAGCCAGTAAACTCCACATTTACCCACTAGCCTTTTTTCTTTTTTTTAAACTTACCCTTTCTTCTTATCGCGTGGGGGTATTTACCTTTAAAGGCAATGTTCTTTCTGGAAATAATACATGAAAAAGAAGAAGAATCCAGAAATTATTTGCTATGGGTGAGCTAACTGGATTGCGGGCAGGAAGCCCTGAGAATTCAAAGTCTTCTTATGCAACCAAGCTACCGGGACTTCACCCTTCTGAGGAAAGCCTTTGTTTCCCCTGGAAGGTTCTACCTTGGTTCTGTTACTAAGTCTTGCTTGCTTACTGTGCCTCCTGTGGGATACCGGTGGGTAAAAAAAGAATCCAGCCAGTTTCAAGCCAGTAAATTATCAAACAGTGGTGACCGCAGGCCTGTTCAGCATGGTTGGTTTTTCTGAAAAATTCTTTGGAAAAGCTTGTGCCGAAAGCCTAAGGGTAGGGGTTGAAAGATTACACAACTGATTCTAGCTAGACATACAGAGAATTTCACGAAGGCCCCGGAACTCGGCTTTGAACAGGCTGTGCGCTGACTCTTATCTAGCAGGTACTTATTAAAAATACGATGGTCTACTGTTTTCCTCATAACCACAACAGTTTAACGACAGGCAGCAGCTGATGAGTACGAAATTGAAAATATTTCCTGTGGGGGATGTGGATGTTTGGTGCTAAAACTCACATTTACCGTGAGTGAGGCTCGGGTTTCAACCGCAGTTATTTCTTTCTGTAGAGCTTTGTGGCTAGCTAAGCAAAACTTGGTGAGGTGTGGGCATGGACATGAGATCACGTGGGAATTCAGGTCTGCGGAGGCCGGAGGTTGACACTGGCTATCTCCTCTTACTTTTTGAGACATAGTCTTTCACTGGTTTGGCTGAGCTGTATAGGGAACAAGCTCCAGGCAACTTCCTGTCTCCACCTCCCCAATCCAGGGATTACAGCTTGTTTAGGTGAGCATCAGAGAGTCTGTGGGTACCATGTAACAAACCCATATCCCCACACTTCTCTTTTCAAATTGCTGTTACAACATACCCCATGTTCACAGAAAAATTCTGAACATAAAACCCTGGGAGGCTGATGAACCTGCATTTTAAATTCTAACTGATTTCTGGAACAAGATAGATCATCTTTCAGTCCATTTTCCAAAGATGATAGATTCATTCAAAGGGAAAAAATAATAAATGACTTTTTGTGGGCATATGCAAGAATATCTTGCATTCCTCAGGCTTAAATTTATTCAAGTTTATTTTGTATTCATCTAGTACATTCATTTGCCAGAAGATTATCTCCTAAAATATGCTTCAGAGTTTAAAAGGAATGGAGGGTTAGTGAAGGGAAGAGAACTGTGGTTGTTTCAATGGGAATGGCCCTCCTAGTCACACATTTGAATACTTGGCCTTCAGTTAGTGAAACTGTTTTGGAAGGGTCAGAGGTGTGGCCTTGTCAGAGGAAGTGTGTCACTGGAGGGTGGTCTTTGAAGTTTTAAAAACCCATGCCATTACCAGATGGCTCTCTCTGCCTCCTGCTTGGGGATGAAGGTATTATGTTCTCAGCTTATGGACTGAGCACTATGCCTGCCTGCAGCCATGTTCCCCACCGTGATGGCCGTGGGCTCACTTTAAGTGTCCAAATTAAATGCTTTCTTCTATTGGTTGCCTTGGTCATAGTGTCTTATCATAGCAAAACTGAAAAAAAGTAGCTGTGGGAGCCTGTGTAAGAAAATTGTGATCTTACTGTGAATATTGATGGGGCAGAGGGCACAATGTTCTTCTTACAGCCTTCTAGAAAGGATTGTATAAGCTATGGTAGGCAAATATACTTGAAAATGAAGGGAATGTTCTGGTGTGTCTGCATCATCTCTGTGGGAAAGGTAAAGGCCTGGGAGGAATATTCTTGGCTCTTCTCACATGACCGAAGATGATAAAATGTAACACTAGCCATATTCACTCACTCTACTTGCATTTGTCTAAGCTGTTAATGCTATCTCATGTTTTACTTTCTTTAATAATAAAAATGAGAAGTGTTTTGTTTGTCTTGCTTTTGAGCTTAAAATGCTTGGAAGCCCTGGTCATCACACCCAAGTCTTCAATCTACAAGTGGAAATTTAGCTTTGCTGGCTGGAGCAGGTTGATAACTAAGACAGGACTGGCAAGTATACCCTACATTATCCTTAGGAGAAATTGTTGAAATTGCAGACTTGAAGACCTTTATGAGATAAATATCCTTTCTCTCTGCTCTCTATTCTAACATAGAGGAAATTAAGTTTACAGAGGTAGGTGACTACCCAAACCATGACTGGTGATGTTTTTGAAAAGGAAATGTCAAACTGCTTTAGGATTTCAAGTTCCTTAGTGCCCGTGTTTCCATTGAATTGTGTCTTGGAGCAGAATGCAGGCAACTAGAAGCCAGCCAGGAATACATGAGTGAGATTTGAGTGATCACGTGCGGAATGGAGCAGAAGGGATTCACATGAAGTCTCAGGGCACTGATAACTAGACACAGGCCACAAGTGGAAGGAACTTCTGACTGAAATAATTAGGGGAAGGATGAAAGCATGCTGTCTCCATGACAGGGATTTCTTTTATCTCCAGTGTTAGCACACCAGCGGAAAGCCTGTGGTCTGTCCTTTCCAGCACCTCGAGACAGAAAAGCCTGATTAGAATGCCATGAGCCACAGGCACAGGGTGATCCACACAGGAAGCACAACGCCACACCCTGGTTTAACTGTCATCAGAGGACACTAGTCAAAATGGTAGAGAAAGGAAAACACAGTGGGGTGGGTAGAGACACGATCTGCACTGCGCTCATGCAAGTGACAGCACAGACGCGTGCTGTGCCTTTACTCAGGCAAGTGACTTCATAGGGATAGTTTGCCCCAGTGCTTGGGCAAGTGACCACATCAAGACATTGACTACTTAACATCTAATAATAACTCTGTAGGCTGCTTTGTCTTCTTCTGTCTTTCCTTGTGTTCTGTTTTGTTTTGAGATAGCCTCTTCCAATGGACACAGTCGGCCTAGGGTTGGGAATCCCATTGCTACAGCCTCCTGACATCAGGGATTCTATATCATAATGTTGTACTTATTTATTCCTTTCTCTTCACATTTTACTTAAAAGCATTAACTTTTAAAAGTATTAACTCTTCCCTTCTTTATAATTCCCCCTCCTATTAACTTTCCTCTCTTCTATTTTTATTTGTTGCTATAATATTATTAGCCTTATGCAGTTTATTTTCTTTCCAGTCTTACCCATAATTATTAACATCTTATACAGAACACACCGTCATTGTTTTTTTTTTTTTTTTATTTTCCAAAGCTATTAGAATTGAATGGGTGATTGTTTTGACTGGCTATTTGCCTATTTCTATAAGAGGTCTGCCTATCAGCTTTAATTGCTTCTGCACTTAGTGTTCTACTCTTGGAGTAGTGCTAGAGTCTGTGTGTGGTGCCCATGTATGTTCCACCCCAGTTGGCTGGAGAGAAGCAACACCTCAACCTTAAATACGATGTAGTTGGACTTGACTACATTGTAAATACTCCCACTGAAAGAATACAGATGGTCAAAAAATACAACGTAAGACCATATATACACATCCCACTGCAGAAACACAAGAAACATGAAAACTCAAGGCAACATGATTCCTCCCAAAACAGCAAGTTTCTTAGTAATGGATTACACTGAGAATAATTAGATCAACCCCCGGATAAAGAATTCAGCCAGGTGGTAGTGGAGCACACCTTTATTCTGTGACACTCAGGAGGGAGAGGTAGGTGAATCTCAAAAACCAAAGAGGAAGGAAATAAAGTTAAATAGTTCAGAAATAATACAAATAACTAAGTGAAATAAGAAAATCAATATAGGATATGGAAGAGGACTGCAATAAAAAAGAAATGCTGAAAGATGTTAAATTGATATTCAGAAATAAAAACCTTAGTAAGTGTCTTAGTTAGGGTTTCTATTGCTGTGAAGGGACACCATGACCACAGCAACTCTTATAAAGGAAAACATTTAATTGGGACTGGCTTACATTATTATCATGGCAGGTAACATGGTGGCATGCGGGCAGACATGGTATTAGAAAAGGAGTTACATCTAGATCTGAAGGCAGCAAAAAGAGACTGTCCACTGATTGTGGCTTAGCATATATGAGACCTCAAAGACCATCGTCACAGTGACACACTTTCTCCAATAAGGCCATATCCACTTCCAACAAGGCCACGCCTCCTACTAGTGCTAGTCCCTATGGGCCAAGCATTCAAACACTTGAGTCTAAGGCAGACATACCTATTCAAACCAACACAGTAAGTCAAATAGAAAATTCAACATAAACCCTATTAATAAAATGAACAATAAAAGACAGAATATAACAGATTGAAAACAAAGTAGATGAATTAGAACATTTAGACTAAAATAAAGGTAAATGTGGGGGTCTGGCTAGAAAGTTCAGGAATTAAGAGTGGATATTGCTCTTATAGAAGACAAGTTTGGTTCTCAGCACACACCAGACACATCACAATTGCCTATAGTTCCAGGTCCATAGACATATGAGGCCTCCAAAGGCATCTTCACTCATATGCACATTAGCCCACTTGGTAGTTTGAATGTATTGGCCCCCATAAGCTCTAATAGGAGGCGTGGCTTTGTTGGAGTAGGTGTGACCTTGTTGTAGGAAGTGTGTCACTGCAGGGTTGGGCTTTGAGGTATCATATATGTCCAAGCCACAGCCAGTGGGCAGTCTCTCTCAGAAGCCTGTGGATCAAGATGTAGCTCCTTCTCCACTCTCAGTTTCTTCTCCAGGATCATGTCTGCCTGATGCAGTCATGTCCCACCATGATGATAATGGACTAAACCTCTGAAACTGTAAGCGACCACAACTGAATATTTTCCTTTAAAAGAGTTGCTGTGGTCATAGTGTCTCTTCACAGCAATAGAAACCCCTAACTAAGACACCCACTCAGGCACATATACATAATTAAAAATAATAAAATATTTTTAAGAAAGATAATACATATGAGCAAAACATGAGCTCAGTAAAATATCAAGATATGAATCATGGACACAGAAGTACAAGCTAAAGATAAAATATATTAAATAAATTCATAGCAGGAAAAAATTTTAATGTAGGGAGATAGATTGCCATCTAGATTCAGAAAACATTTAGAATGCCAAACAGACAGGACAAGAAAAGAATCTCCCTACATTATATTATGAAAATACCAAATATATGTAACAAAGGAAGAATAATGAAACCCTCAAGACAGAAACACTAAGTCATACAAAGGCAACCACATGAGAAAGCAGCAGACTTATCCACAAAAGCTAAAAGCTGGTGTGTGTGTGGGTGCATAAGAGAAAGTATTCCAGGCTCTGAAAGACAGCATGTGTCAACCTGAATTACTATACCCAGCAAAACTATCCTTCATGCTTGGAGAAAGAAAATCTTTCCATGGCAAACAGAATCAATGGGAATTAATTAATATTAAGACAGCAGAGTAGAAGATACTTGAAGAAATTTTACTGACTGAAAAGAAAGATAAACACATCTATGAAGTCTCCAGAAAGAGTAAGTTAATCTACAATAGCAGGTAAGCAATTAAATATGAATGTACCAAACATGACAAATCAACAGGAATTAATAACAGCCCCCCCCAATCAGGACAAATGGCTAACTGTGGTCCTATCAACTGTCAACATACAAAGGACACACTAGCCACCAGGCTCGCTCTGCCTGGGCTCCTCTTTGATTTTCTCATTCTATACCCTACCCTAAATCTTTCTATCTTTGCTTCCTTCTCCCAGCTTCTCTTTCCTATAAAAACCTGCCATCTTAACCACATATTTTCTTTGTCCTCTTGGTTCTTCTCCTTCTCTTGTCCCTCTCCTTTTCCTCTCTTGCCCGCCTCTATTCCTCTCATGGTCCAGTTCAGTGTGCTGGCCATGTTCAGTCTGGACTCTTGCAGATGCCTCTGGCTGCACTCTCCCTCATATCTATAATATGATGCGAAGGCTCAACAAAACCTAGGCATAATCATGTGCTTCATTTTCATTTAATACCTTTCAGTGGTAACTTCCGATGTCAACGGTCTTAATTCTCCAATCAAAAGCAACAGAATAGTAAACTGCATTAAAAAAAAAAAAAAACAGAACCATCTATTTGTTACCTATAATAAGAAATGTTCCTCATTAACAAAGGTTGGGGCCCTGGTGCCAGCCTGCCCACCTTGGCTTGTTAGGGATGTCAGGATCCAGGCCTAATACCTCTAGTAACAGGTCCATCCTACTTTGTGAAGTCTTCCACCTGGAAATTAACACTTCCTAGGAGAAACCCTCAGCATTTCCCTTTCCTTGGGGGCCCTAAGTGGCTCCCCAAAGTCCTCCTGTGGAATAAGCTCAGGATAGCACACCTTTTGCTGGTTGCATGCTTTTGCTGTTTTCTTTCCTCATTGTCTTATCACTGCTTCTTCCACCTCTTAAATAAAGACTGCAGCTGCATTTTGGTCTGAGAAACTCAAACTAGCCAAATGCAGAAGGTCATTTGTCTGAAACCAATGTAGATTACTAAAATATATTTGGTCAATCAATCTCTTTTCATTATAACTTGGTAATATTCTATTATGCCATGTAATACTCACTGGTTCTCTTTTCAAAGATGTGTGTGTATATAAAACCACACATACAATGTCCTAACTGTTCTTTTACTTCAAGTTTCTCTTTTAGATGCATTTGTGAACTAGAAAAACATATTACTTTGCAAGAAGAATGGACTTTTACTATTAGTAAATGTCTATCACTGAATGCTTAAGGAAAAATAAGAAAAACGGAGCTTCTTTGGAAAGAAGAGTGAGGTGAGGTGGAAGGTAGAGGTTAAATGTCACTTAAGAGATGGTGTGGTTGAAGATACTGGAAACAGGACAGATTGCCTTTGCCTGTGTCCTGTTAAATCACTACCTAATATCTGCTCTAGAACCGGAAAGTTCTGAGGGTTTCTTTGTTCTTTGATTGCTTTTTCTTCAACTGCTATAAGGAAAATTTTCTCAGTATTTCCAGTGTTCCGCACCTTGGGAGTGTTGGAAGTGAAACACTTGTCCCATCCTGGATAGTTAATACATACTAGTGCCTTGTCCATGGAACTACCACTTCCTAGGCAGATAAATTCTTCAGTATTTTAGTCATAGCCTCTGTAGAGAGCCGTGTAGTGCCACGCCTTTAAGTGGTGCTGGCTTCTGCCTTACACCTTCCGGCTGGTGAAGACTCTCTGGGTAAACAAGCCCTTAATTGGTTAAGTCTGTTCAGCCTGTCTGCTTCCACATTAGAGTAGCCTATCTGCAGGGTCCACGTGGCTCACTGGGGTTGGTTAGCTCAAGGGTATTTAAGCCTGTGCAGGGGTCTCTCTCTCTCTCCCTCTCCCTCCCCCTCCCCTCCCCCCTCTCCCTCCCCTCCCTCTCCCCCCTCTCCCTCCCCTCCCCCTCCCCCCTCTCCCTCCCCTCCCCCTTCCCCCTCTCCCTCCCCCTCCCCCTCTCCCTCCCCCTCCCTCCCTCCCTCTCCCTCCCTCCCAAGTCGCATCTTCCTTGCTGGCAAGGGCAGGCACATACAAGCCTCCCCACTAGAGAATTTAGGTTCTCTTTCCTATTTCCCATGCAACCAAGACAGCAAGTGACTGTGGCTGCCCCAGCTAGATACACTTATTCAGATACCTCCAATCAAAAGGGTGACCCACCTAAGCTAGTGCCAGGCAGATTCATTCTGGAAAAGTGACTGCAGAGCTAAGATATTTCAGAGGCTTTTCTGGGGCAGCCAGTGTGACTCATCCATGGTCTTCTGTTGGTTCCTCAAAGGTCAACCAGGAATTGGATTTGCATATTGCTGTGGGCTATCTCAAGTTCAGAGCAGATTCTCTAGTTTTTATTTAAAAAGTCTTGTGCTACTGCTGTCATCAAACACATTATTTTCTGCTTGACCTAGCTGGAGTGATTTTATCCATTTGCAACCAAGAGCACAAGAGATTGTGAAGAGATTGTAATAGTATGAGAATGTTCTGGTTGTGGGGTATGTGTGTGTGGGGAGACACCACACCTGGGAAGATGGTCATGGGGTGTATAAGAAAGCAAAATGGGAAGCCAGGGGGAGCAAGGCAATAAGCAGCACCCCTTCATGGCCTCTGCTTCAGTTCCTGCCTCTTTCTTCTAGCCTTGAGTTCCTTCCTTGACTGATCTCAATAGACTGCTATCCAAAATATATAAGCCAAATAAACCCCCTTTTCCTCAAGTTGCATTTGGTCAGTGTTATATCACAGCAATGAATATTAGACTAAGATGGGAATTCATACCAGGTTTGTGGAATGTTGCTGTGACAGACCTGAACATGTTGTTTTGGGGAGCATGTGGAAGAACTCTGGAACTCTGAGCTGGAAAAGCCCTCGGATGCTCAGAGCATATTGGACTATTGTGGGAGCTTGAAAGATAGGAGTGCTGAAAGAGACGCAGACAATGGAGGCCTGATCCACGAAGTTTCAAGGGAATCAAAGACTCCAATGGGACTGTTCTTGTGATGTTTTGAATTAAGAATATGTGGTGTCTGGTCAGCGGGGGTTGAAGAATCAGCTGTGATTAATGAGAGACCAGAATTCCTAAAATGAAACGTTGCTTTCTGGGACAATCAGTGCTGCTTGGCAGGAGCTGGGTTTCATGGTGATAAGAAGAAACTAACTTAATTGAAGTGAAATCTTCTGGGAGTATTGCATCAAGATCAGCTCACAGAGGCCATGGTCTAGAGCAGGCAGAGGCTGCATGTGTTCTGGCAGCTGAACTCGGTAATGTGTGACAAGTGATGCTGGCTTTGGAGCTGTGAAAGTCGAGGCATAGCGCTGAAGAGCTCTTAGTGAGGTTGCATCCTCGGCTGCAGCGGGGACCCCTGCATAGACTCCTGTACTATGGGGCGAGCCCCAAGGACAGCAATAGCTGTGGAGTGGAACCAGCCCAAGGCTGTGAAAACCAGCACTGTGGCCTGAAGAACCAAAGAGGGGAAACTGTCCAATCCCTTTGGAGCCCAGAGGATCGCAAGCCCCAGATGTCTGACACCGAGCCATACACTGTTGAACTTTCCCTCTGATTGAAATTGTGTCCTGACTCTGGGAGGAAGACTGTTTGTAACTTTTTTCTAAATTTTATAGCTGAGGCTGCAGTTGAGAGACTTTAGACCTTGAAAGAGATGTTATGTTTTTATAAGAAAAGTTGAGTTTTTAAAAAAGACTTTCTAAAGGGACCCATGGCTCCTAAATTTATAATTTAAATCATGAAATTAATATTAATATGGGATCTTGCAAATAAACAAGAAAGGAAAGGTTATGGTTTAACACTAATGTGCTTGTGTACTACATTGTTGAGGGGGTCAATTGTCCTGGTTTTGGGTTTTTTGTTTGTTTTTGTCAACTTGACGCAAGCCAGACCCCTGGAAAAAGGAACCTCCGTTGAGAAAATGCCTCCATCCAGATTGCCTGTAAGCATGTCTGTGGGCCATATTCTTGATTAATGATTGGTGTGGGAAAGCCCACAAGACCACAGTGCTACCCCTAGTCAAGGAGTCATGAGGAGATGGGCAGGCAAGGGAGAGCAAGCCAGTAAGCAGGACTCCTTCCTGGCCTCTGCTTTAGCTTCTGCCTCCTTGTTCCTGCTTTGACTTCAAAGGACTGTGCCTTAAAATCTGGAAGCCAAATAAAGCCTTTCTTCCCCAAGTTTCTGCTGCTCGGTGTTCTTTCACAGCAACAGAAAGTGGACTGACGTAAGTGGAAAGAGACAAAGAAGATAACCACAACATACTGTAGGCTTGGAGATGGCAGGGGCTGCTGTAGGTGAGACCAAACTTTGTGGAAGCAGCTCCAGGCCAGGTCAACTGTGAGCTGTGTTGTTACTTAGTTTTGTTGAGACAGGGTCTTACTATGGTCAAGGTTGGCCTCAAACTTGTGGCCACTAGATTTTCTGTTTTCAACCTGTCTTAGAACTAGCTGTATGCAGCATGTGACTAGTGTTACTGAATAGAATGAGAGTAAAAGCAATATGTACAACCTCAGATTTCCTTGGTTCAGAAGAAAATCCTTATCCTGGGCTTAGACCTCCTCCCCTTCCTCCTAATTACTGGGAAAGGGGGATGAATGGGGGTGGTGAAGCCAAAAACGGAGAGCATCAGAGTAATCTAGGTTGTCAGGAGTATGGGTCACTCCGTGGAAAATAATTCATGTGCCATTATTGTAAGGCTTAAGGGAGAAATAAATGTATATATTATTTATTTATGTGTTTATTTGATTGTTGTCTTAGTTACTGTTCTATTGCTGTGAGGAGACACTGGGCTTGCTACAGTTTTAGGGGGTTAGTTAATGACCATCATGGTGGGGGATATGGTGGCAGGCAGTTAGGCATAGTATGCTGGAGCAGTAACTGAGAACTTAGAACTTACATCCTGATCCACAGGCAGGAGGTGGGGAGGGGGTGCAGAGACAGAGAGAGTGGCTGGCTCTGGCAGGGACTTGAAATCTCCAAACCCATCTGCACCTTAAAGATGGCGTTGGCTTCCGCCTTCCACCTTCCTGATGGTGAGTGCTCTCTGGCGTAAACAAGTCCTTATTTGGTTAAGCCTGTTCAGCCTGTTTGCTTCCACATTAGAGTAGCCTATCTGCAGGGTCCATGTAGCTCACTGGGGTTGGTCAGTGCAAGGGGATTTAAGCCTGAGCGGGCATTTCTCCCAGGTCAGAAGAAGCCTGTTCAAGGATCCTGATTAAAACTGCATGAAGAAGATCTTCCCAGAGTCGCATCTTCCTTGCTGGTCGAGGGTAGGTGCGTTACATGCAGTGACACACCTCCACCAACATAGGCCACACCTCCTAATCTTTCCCAAGCAGCCTACCATCTTGGAACAAAACACTCAAATTCTGAGCCTATGGGACTATTCTCATTTAAATCTTCACCGTACTTGTACATTTAACACTACCGAGGATTGAACCTGGAGCTTTTTGCATGTTAGGAAATTGTTCTGCCACTGAGCTATAACTTCAACCCTTTTATTTATTTATTTATTTATTTATTTATTTATTTATTTATTTATTTATTTAAACCTCTGTAAACTCTTGTGTTTGAATGTTTGGCTCATAGGAAATGGCACCATTAGGAGTATGGCTTTGTTGGAGTAGGTATGGCCTTGTGGGAGGAAGTGTGTTACTGTGGGGATGGGCTTTGAAGTCTCATATGCTCAAGCCATTATCAGTGTTCTCTTCCTGTTGCTTGTGAATCACAGATGTAGAATTCTCAGCTCCCTCTCCACCACTGTGTCTGCCTATACACACTACATTGTTTCTCACCATGGTAATGATGGACTAAACCTCTGAAACTGTAAGTTGGCCCCAATTAAGTGTTTTCCTTTATAAGAATTGCTGTGATCTTCACAGCAATGAAACCATAACCGAGGCAGAAGTTGGTACCAGGGACTGGGGTCTTGTTGTGATAGGCCTGGCCATGCTTTTGTTTGAGGAATGTGGACTTTGGAAGTTTGGATTAGAAAAGCAGTTGCACACTAGTAGGCCCATTACTAGCATAGAAAGCAATGGTGTAGCAAGCTTTTTCTTGTGGGCCACCAACCAGCTTCCACATCATGACAGACTTCTTACTGGTTATGAATGCTTGGCCTCATGCTCCTTTCTTGCTAGCTCTTATAACTTAACCTGTTCCTCTTCATCTACATTTTGCCTTGGGACTTTTTTCCTTTCTTTCCTTCTGTCTGTCTTACTTTCCTGCTTTTCATGTCTGGCTGGCGACTGCCCGGCTTCTGGCCCCAGGCATACCCCTTTCTTTCTCCTTCATCCCCTTATCTCTCTTCTCTCCTCTCCTTTCTCCCATTTATTCTGTCTTCCCACCAGCCCTGTCTATCCCTTTTTATTAGACCAATCAGGTACCTTAGGCAGGTAAGGTAAAACAAATGCAACACATCTTTACATAATTAAACACACATCCTTGCATTATTAAACAAGTACAGCATACACAAACATAACACACCTTTACACAGTTAAAGTGATATTCCATAGCATAAACAATTGCAGCGTACCTTTGTTTAGTTAGAATAATGTTCCACACTCAGTGGTGCTAAGGGTGATTTGAACTGTGGGGGACCTGGCTCAAGAGGTTTCAGAGGAGAAGAATACTAATATGTGGCCTGGAGATTGTTCCTATGATATTTTGGTGAAGAATGTGGCTGGTTTTTTGCCCTTGTCTTAACAGTCTGCCTGAGGCTAAAATGAAGAGTTTTGGATTAATTGCACCGGGAGAGGAAATCTCAAAACAGTCTAGTATTGACTCTGTTGTGTGGTTATTAATGGTCACTCTAAAGAAAATCTGTTATGAAAAGGAGCAAGCTGAGCGGGGAAAGTTACAAAATGTATAATTTTAGGAGAAAAGGGGCACCAGGAAGTGGAATGGAGCTAAACAGATTAAAGGAAAGTCTATGATAAATGGAGTAAGAGTAGTGGTGACCTCAGGATGAGATCCCACCCAGGTAAGCTTCCAACTTATGAAAAGGAATTAAAAGAAAGCTTAGAGCTGGATGTGGTGGTACATGCATTTAATCCCAGCACTCCAGAGGCAGAGGCAGGAGGATCTCTGAGTTTGAGACCAGCTGATCTATAGATCAAGTTCCAGGACAGCCAAGCTTAGGCAGTGAAGGAAACTATGAAAAACAGGAAGCTGATGAAGATGTAATTGAACAAGGGGCCATGTTCCAGCCCCAGAAAGTCCTTGGCAACTTTGGACTCTGGATTTAGAGTCAAGGATGCAAGAAAGAGGGTATGGAATTTCCCTCCTCAGCTGAAGAAAGCTGCTGAAGTCAGGTATGTGGCAGAGGTGTCTGATGGGGAATGTTCTTCTGTACATATGTTTTCTCTTATTGGTTGATGAATAAAGCACCTTATTGGTCAATAGGGAAGCAAGATAGGTTGGACTAGGAGACAAGGAGGATTCTGGGAAGTGTAGGCAGAGAGGCTCATCATGTGTTCCCAGGAAGTGACATAGCTGGGCAGAAGCCTGCCACTAGCTAACCATAGAGGTCTGGAGGTCTGTACAGACATGCAAGAAGTGACATAGCTGGGCAGAATCAGAATATAAGCAGGGACAAACAGGAAACCACTCTCTTCTCCGCCGCTGAGCAGTTACCATGTAGGCTGCCAGAGGAGTAACACCATGCTGGGTATAACCCAGCTAGCCAATAATAAAAACTAGTCATGGGCCAACAGTTTCATAATTAATATAAGTCTTGTGTGTTAATTTGGAACTGACACAGCTCTGGGACCAGGCTGGTAGGAAAGAATGCTCATAACAGGTGTCACTGAATGGAGGCCTAGAGAGGCATTGTGTGAAGCTATGAAAATGAAGCCTGTATTGTTTTAGGGACCCTGCGATGTTATAGATGGTAGAGCCAGGGGGTCCCTGCCAAGGAAAGGAGCTAACAGGGAGTGGAACCAGCCCAAGAGGAAGAAGTGTGTTGCAGTCAAAAAGGATAAAAAGGAGTTGGAGATCTGAAGTGCATTTTGAGATCAGACATGGAGATGTAGAGTTTGGAGTTTGCTCTGCTGGTTTTCAGTCTTGCTCTGGCCCAGTATTTCCTCACTGTGCTCCTTGCCTCCCTTTTGGAATGGTAATGGATATCCTGTGACATTATATGTTGGAAGTATGTAATCTGCTTTTTTGGTTTTAACTTTATAGGGAATGACAGTTAAGAGATTGCATGAATCCCAGGAGAGACTTTGAACTTTAAAACATTACTGAGACTGTGGTAGACTATGGGAACTTTTGAAGTTAAACTAAATGCATTTTGCAGTATGTTATGGCTACAAGCTTATGGGGGTTAGGGAGTGGAATGCGGTGGTTTGAATAGGTATGGCTCCCATAGACTCATGTGTCTGAATGCTTGCCCATAGGGAGTGGCACCATTAAGAGGTGTGGCCCTGCTGGTGTAGGTATGGCATTGTGTCACTGTGGCGGTGATACTGGGGTCTCAGATGATCAAGTTAGGCCCAGTGACACAGACTTTTTCTACTGCCTGTCAATCAAGATGTAGAACTCTCAGCTCCTTCTCCAACATCATATCTGCTTGCAGAGCACCACGCTTCCCACCACATGGATAATGGACTAACCTCTGAAACTGTAAGCCAGTCCCAATGAAATGTTTTCTTTTATAAGAGTTCCCATGGTCATGCTTTCTCTTCACATCAATAAGACCTTATCAAAGACAAACTTTTAATTTTATTTCCAGGCTGTAGTAGTTGCCCAGACAGATGGCTTTGAATTCTATAACCCAGACTGACTTTGGATCTGTGATACTCCCGCTTCAGTCACTGGAGAAGCAGAGAGTATTTGCTTATACAACCAGGCCCAGCCAATAACTGTATCTTTCAGGATGCTTTGTCACTGAGCAATTTCGACTTTTACCCTAAACACTGTAGTTCTTGCAGGATTAAATATATGTGTTATATACATAGCTAAAATATTACATGGCTTGAAGCATGCAGTAAATGTTTTAGCTAGTTCCTCCCATTCTCTCATATGAAGAGGCTGAGGCCCAAATAGATTAAGCACAGAACACTCAACATGTTAGAATTAGGGTTTTAGCCCTATACTCTTCAGATAGTTTTCTGCCGTGGAACTACACTTGAATTTCAAATAGTATTTCTTTGTTTTTGATATTTATTATTTTATGCAAGTCCTATACCTACATAAAACAAAAACAAAAAACAACGAACCACCAACCAATCTTACCATCCTGAACAACTGAAATGTATTAGATTTGCTTGGAACTAAGGTGTCTCCTGTCCTAGGTTGTTCATACATTATCAGAGGAGCAGGAACTAGGTAGCACTTAGGTCTGTCCAAAGTTGGAGCCTATGGAGGTCTGTGAGACAAGGAATCCAGGTCTCACTGAAAAATCTGCCTATGGAGTCCAGCTGGGTAGAAAGAAAAGGAGCACAAAAGATCAAGGAGTTTTGAGCATAGGGACTGGCTGGCCAGTTGAAGATGTAAAGAGCAGTTGAAGGACAATGGAGATGGAAAGGCAAAGCTAGAGAAAGTGGCAATCATAGCAGAGAAGTTTGGATTTAACATGAAGTCTGTCTCAGTCTATTTCTTGATGATATTTACATACTTATTTTGATTCTACTTCAGTGGTCAGTGAGATTTTTCTACAATTTCCATGAGGGAGTCAGTTCTTTCATACTAACATTGCATATAATTTTCCACTAACATTGCATATACTTTTCCTACATTCAGCTTCTTTGATTGACCCTTCACTTCTTATTCAGTTAGCTTTTCTAGGCTTGGCTTCATATAGATCTGTAGATCCACATCTGAGGTTTTGACTGACAGCTATACACCAGTAGTGGAGACCTCTAGGGTTACAAAGGAAAGGAAGAAGGAATGTGTTCATTGAGCACCCACTGATATACATTTGACATTTTCAGCATATAATTTCCTTTACTTCTAATTACTTATGACATTTTATCATCTCAGTTTTTTAAGGCGAGGAACCTAAAGTTCAAAGAAGTTACATAACTTACCAAAGATCACAGATTTCTCAAGTGGAGGAAGTGCTATTCAACCCCCTCTGACTCTGGAGTCTACACCCATGCTGCTCTGCTTTGTGGTCATACCCACAAGGATGCTGGCTTTCAAACCGTGCTAAATTTCCTATGGGAAAAATGGGAATGATAGGGTAAAAGTTCATGATATAGGGAATACTAGTGATTTAGGGAATCACAGTGCAAAACTTCATGATATAGGAAATGCTGAATCAGACATGGCTCTGCTTAGAAAACACACATGAGTGTTTTGTATATAATCATGAGGTTGATAAGGTCATTACCTTTATTTGTTTGTGTGTGTGTGTGTGTGTGTGTGTGTGTGTGTGTGAGAGAGAGAGAGAGAGAGAGAGAGAGAGAGAGAGAGAGAGAGTATATGTGTGAGCACGCTCTTGCACACACTGTCCACAGTGAGCATGAGGGATTAAATTCATGTCATCAGGTTGGTAACAAGTACCTTTACCCACTGAGAGAGACATCTTTTTGTCACAAGGCTGATAAGGTTTTAATGATATTTTATTTTTCATTAAAGAAATGTATGAGGCTGGCTTGTCAACCTCGTTGGGTCTCTGAACTGTGGGTGGCAATCTGGACTAATTGCTCCATGTTAATATTAAGTGACGAATTATATTGAGTCAAAAAGCGATGTGACAACTGACTTTCACTAGTTGTTCCAGGAGATAAACAGAACAGGCAGAAGTCACCAAGGGAGAGGCTCCAGCACACTTGGAGGGAGAATTCTAGTTGTGTATGGAGTGAAGGTCACTGGACACGTCCAAATTGACCAGGGGGTCATCTGGGAAAGGTGGTGTGTGACAGCATTCTGCCCTGGTCTCTAGACTCCAATAACCAACCCCGTGTCCTTACTGAGTCTGTCCTTGTTGTGTTGCTTAGAGCCACTGTCTACTTCCTGGGTGATTTCAGGGAGTCTCAACCTTGAAACTTACGTGGATCATGCTGGGCTGAAGGTTGTTTTCTTCTTCAAAAGCCCCTTACCCACTTGTCTTTCCCTGCACCTTTAGAAGGAGGGACCATGTTGAGCATCCTCTCTGGGATTCATGTCCTGTCCTCCAGCGATGCATAGCACCCCCGTTCCTGTGGGGGCGGGAGGCTTGGCTCTCCTTTTAGAAGTTCCCTTCTGTGCTGTGCTAATCACACCCTCAGTACATTTCACATCTTATTTTTAGGAGCAAAGCATAAAGAACCCCAGCACCAACAGCAGTTTCTGTGGCAACCTGTATCAGTCCCCCCACCCCCTACCCTTGTCCAGCTGTGCAGAATTTAAATGCTAAAAGAGGCCATTTACATCATGTAAAGGAGACCGCTCCTTTGAAAAGGTTTTCTTCTAAGAGAGAACTAGATAGGAATTAGGTTGGGGGGTGGGGGGTGAACAGAAGAAATAGAACCTTCACTTGGAACTAGAACTATTATAAAATCCCAGGTGTGCCCAGGCATGCCCTAGTTGCCTTGATTTTTTTTTTTTTCCCACAAGGCATCATCTCAGATGCAAAAATAGGATTTAGACCAATGAGAACTAGTTGAATATTTATATCACAGGGGTTTGTTGATAAGCTCTCCTCCACTCCCTTTCATCACTGGGTCTTCCTGTATGACCTTCCAGGCTAGAGTAGATGAAGTTGACGCAATTCTTGAGTCTTTTGGCTAGCACTTCCAAACCAACTGTCCTAGTTCCTCAGGACATCTTCAGCAAACCCTCTCTTAACAGTCAGCACAAGCTGTGCTTTACTGCGGCCAAGTACAAGGACACACCTTCCAAGTGTGACTTGGGGGACACCCAAAGATAGTCATCCCCCAAGCATCCTCCAGGTCATATTGTGTCTAGAATTACTATGATAACTACTAATTTGGGTTGGTTATTTGCTTATTCGTGATTCAGAACAGGTGTACATATGCTTCAAAAGGAGCAATATCTTGGCGTCCTTTTTTTATTTTATGTAACACCTGCTTTGAAGAGAATATGGCATTGCTGAATTTTTATAAAATGTCTCTTCTGTAAGAATGTGTACACAGAGAAACAGGAATAAATGTTCCCAGGTCTAAGGGACATCTTTGCTAACCTTAACTAATAATTGAGCTATATTTTCCCAAAGCCTGTCAGATTTATTATAAATCACTGCATGATTATATAGTTCATATGCTTATATAGCTTTCTGGAAGCCCACAATTAATAGTCTAGAAATCAATACTTTAAAACAGCTGAAAATGAACTCTAGTGCCCGCCATACTGTACTATGACAGTTTTTGTTTTTAGTTGGAGACTATTATCACCTATTTCTCTCTCTCTCTCTCTCTCTCTCTCTCTCTCTCTCTCTCTCTCTCTCTCTCTCTCTCTCTCTCTCTCTCTCTCTCTCTCTCTCTCTCTCTCTCTTTTTCTCTTTCTCTCTCTCTTTCATTAGCCACCCTTAGCTGAGGATTAAGGGTCCTTTGATTCCTTCAGGGAGCAAGTTTGGTTTTCTCTTTCTTGCTTTTATTTTGAAGGAATATTCATTTTCTTAGTTAATTTGCCAACACCTGGAATTTTGCACTCAAAGTTTCTTGAAAGTATAGTTCTTCATTTTCTGGGAAAACTCTACCCACATCAAATCCTGTTGTTGCTCCTCTGAAATTCTCTCTCTCTCTTTTTTTTTATCTTAATGACCCAGATTTCCTAACAGCTCATTGTTAGCAATGAGGTCTGACTCAGTGTCTTACCTGAGGAATGTTAACATATTTAGTGGAGAAATTTAGCCCACTCACATTTATTTTAACCACCTATATTTAGTCATATTCTTGACTTCAAATCTTTTGTTTTTCATACGCTGTGTTTCTTCCTTTTTCTTGGCTTTTGCCAGATGAACCAGGGTCTCTCTCTTTCTCTCTACAGCAGAGATTCTGTTTCTTGGGGCTGCATGACAACACCACATTCCCAGGACTCAAGACCCTCCCTTAGGGTGCTGGTCTGGGCATTGCCCTCACATTGATGGTTTAGTCTGTGGAAAGGAGAAGGGAGCAAAGAGAATACTCTTCTCCTCAGGCAGACAGCCTGAAAGACATCATTTCTGCATGCCTCCTCAAAGTCAAAGTTAGCAAGGGCACACACTTGGCTTACAAGACGGCCTGGACTATGTAGACAAATTTTAAGTCATATAATGCCCTCAAATCCCATGAGTATGGAATGGGAAGGCTGGATATTTGAGGAAATTTTGGCAGCCTTTGCTACAGCTGGAAATTTGACTTTCTGATGTAATATGAGTGAGGATTCATTGGCAACTCTAACTCCTTATCCAACCAAAATAAAACTGTCAATATACTGCTATGTTTTAGGTAAGTGCTCTGATTCAATGCATTTCAACAAGATTTTAACTGTGATGCCCAAGCTAGAGGTTTGAGTCCCGGAGCAGCACTATTTAGAGGCTGTGGGACTTGGAAGAGGCAGGACCCTGTGGAATGCCTGGTAGGAACATAGCTCTGAAGAGGATCATGGGACTCGTGCCTCCTTTGGCTTCCAGATCTGTTGATGTAGGTAGGTTTGCTTTGTCATTGTTCCTCTAGGATGTACTATCTCGTTCCCATCTTAGACAGGAATCACTAACACTATGAGCCAAATAGAGTTTTGCACCCGATGAGCCAGCTCAGGTATTTTGTTACAGTAGCATGAAGCTAACAAGTACCAGGGCTGTGGTGATTTGAAAGAAAATGGCCTCCAAAGGGAAGGGCACTATTAGGAGGCGTGGGCTTGTTGGAGGAAATGTGTCACCGTGCAGGTGAACTTTGAGGTCCCTTCTGCTCCAGCTTCCCTCAGTGTAACTGTCAGTCAACTACCTGTTGCACCATGTCTGCCTGCATGCTGCCATGTTCCCTTCCATGATGACAATGGACTGAACCTCTGAACTGTAAGTCAGCCCCAATGAAATGTTTTCTTTATAAGAGTTGCTGTGGTCACGGTGTCTCTTCACAGCAATAAAAACTCTAACTAAGACATGCACATCAGAGCGTTTTAAACCCCACCATGTTCATACACTGCTCTCATTCTCCCCAGGCTCAGGTGTTTTCAACTCCCAAATGAATTTTTGGTGGCTCATACCTCTTATTTAATAGATGTGACATCTATTAATGATCATCTTTTAGCATCTGACCTCCAAACAATTAGCCTACATCTTCTTCCATTTTTCTTCATGGATAAAAAGCAAAAGAACAAGGGAAAAACTTAACATATTTGCTCTGTACAACCCAGATTTTAATTACAGTAATTAACATACAAGCGTTGTGTTTAGCGGTGGACGACATGAAATGAAATGTTTGCTGATGTGACATGACCCTAAAGGAAAGAACAGCCCCCCACAGAAGACACCTGCCAGTGAATTATCCCCCTGGTGATAAGTGTTCTCGGAGCCTCAGCCTCCTCTGGCTCTAAGAATAATTTACCATTCACATGTATGGGTGTCTGACAGTTTGTTTACAAATGCTATGGGGGGAAAATGCCAAAATTACTTGGCTTGCCATCAAAAACAATCTATTTTTGTTGTTTGCAGTGCCCCGATTTTATCCATTTTAAAAAGTTTTATTTATTTATTTTTTATTCTTTATTTTTTAACAACACACGAATCTGAGTCCAAGAAGCTAGAGGGAAGGTTGTCATGACACAAATTTATCATATGACCTAGTAGGATGAGACACCCTCTATTGTTTGCCAGGCCAACAGTTCTTAAATGAATGCCCCTTTTCCTTTCAGAAGTGAAGCATTCCCATTACAACTGGGTGCAAGCCTCCTGGTATAATTTGCAGAGTTTCTGAAGTCTGAAGTCATGCTTGAGTTACTCTCTAAATTTGATCTCATCCACACTGTCATCAAGTTTCCCCGGGATCTAGGTTTGCAAGGTTGTGGTTCACCGTGTGGCTATATCCTGATACAAACAGAGGCAAAGGATAAACAGAGTGTGTCGTTTCAGTAAAGAGACATCCCTTCTGCTGTTGGCCTGTCCTCCTGCTTTTTGACACGACGTCGAACCAACTGTGAAACTTAAATCGTAGGGCACTGGCATTTTTTTCATGGCTGATAAAGTAATGTGGACCCTTTCATTCAGTTCTTAATGAGTAGCCCCTTGCAAACCAGCTGGTTCAAGTTACTGTAGCTTCTCTCTGCTGCTGCAAATAGATTGTGGATTTTAAGTGACCAAAACAGAAAACCTGCCAACTGGGGTTTGTAACCAATTTCTGTGTGCTATAATAGAAACTGTAATCCATTCTGCGGGTGGGTTCTTAGGTTTGACACTGCAGGTAAGAGCAAAGCAAACTGCTCTGCACTGATTAGAGCATTCTCTAAACCATGGGATTAATATAAATACAGATACTTCCAACAGATGTTTGCATTCAGTTTAGTGGTAGGAGTTGAGCAGATCTGTGTTTCTTAAATATATAATATACATATATACATACACATACACACATATACATACACACATATATGAAATACATATACATATGTGTGTATATATACATATATAAATTATAAAATTGAATGTGTTCTAAAAGTATAGTTACTTAAGAGTGACTTGGACTTTAGTTAACATATTGCCCATTAATTACTACAACTGCATCCAGAAAGATGTCTCAGGGTTAAGAGCATTGGCTCTTTCTACAGAGGACCCTGGTTTGATTCCCAGTGCCCACATAGCAATCACAATGGTGATCTGGCTCCTTCTCTGGCTTCTGTGGGAAGTATACACAAATGATGCACATGCAAACAAAACACTCATACACATAAAATAAAAATAAAGGAAAAATTGTTTCCTGTAACTGCTTTGTAGTAGATGGCATCAAACCAATACTGTTTTCCCTCATCAGTTGAGCTTGGATCGTATCATTTTTGCTGTGGAGAGACATCATGATCATGTCAATTCTCATAAGCAAAAGCATTTAATTGGGGCTGGCTTACAGTTTCAGAGGCTTAGTCCATTATCTTCATGGTGGGTAGGTAGGTAGGTAGGTAGGTAGGTAGCATGGCAACACACAAGAGACATGGTGCTGGAGAGGAGCTGAGAGTTCTGCATCTGGATCCACAGGCAGCAGGAAGAGAGAGACATTGGGCCTGGCTTGAGCATTTAAAACCCCAAAGCCCACCCCAGTGACACTCTTCCTCCAGCAAGGCCACATCTACTCCAACAAGGCCAACACTGATACTTTCAAATAGTGCCACTCCCTGTGGGCCTGTGGGGGGGCATTTCCATTCAAACCACTGTGGATGGAATGAAGGAAGATTGATTTTGGCCTTGAAGAAGGAGAGTTTTCTCCACCTGGAAGATTGAGAGCAGAGAAAGGGTGCGGGATACCTGTTCATGCTGACAGCCCTGGAGAAACGACCTCTATCCAGGCAGCTTCATTCATTCAACATTTTCTAGGTAGACTTTACCCAAGCAGGGAATCCCTCCAACAGATCACACTTGCTAACATGACACAGATATACTGCAGGGATGGTGTTAGCCAGGCTTTTTCCTGGCAGTCGTGGAGTCATGGGGACTGATTGTTAGAACACACTCTTGGCCCGTCCCAAACCATATTGCACTCTGGTCCTGAGGACCTGAAGACCAGAGGACCTGCATTCTCACAAGAACGCTGCAGTGGAGCCTGCCAGGTCCAGGAGCCACACCAGAGAACGTGTTGCAGACTGAAACAGATGTGCTACCCTGTGTCCCTCTAGCATAATGCAAGTTGAATCTAGAGGTGGTCATCGAGCTCACACCCTGAGTAGTGCGTGCAGGGTCCATACGTCACGTGAACACCGATGCACGCTGCAGAAACAGATCCCAGGGACAAGACTCAAATGACAAGTCATCGCTCATTTGTAGCAAGGACATTTCAGAAATCAATACACGTGCAATGTAATTTCAAGCTTCCTCGTGGTTCTGACCATTTACAACTCAATCGTGTTTTGTTTCTGAATGTAAAATAATTGAGGGGAGTTGGCACATCACACATTAGCATTAGCTCTGGGGCACCGTCATCCTGTCACCTTCTGAGCCATTTGGGCGTGCTGGGCTTGGATATCACAGCAGTTCCTCTTACAGTTAATTGAATCTGAAGAAACTCAGTCATTAGGTGATTTGGGATGTAAAGCAGTGAACAATTGGTTTTCTTGATTGCTTTGGCTGAACTGATGGAATGCCCTAGAAACAGCAGAAACAGTTCACTGTGTGCAGTTTACATTTTGGCTTTCCAGTAATTATAGTGTCTGTTAGGCCAGGACTCCCTTAGGAATACTGCAAAGTGTTCTGAATGGATATGTCATTCATAGCGCGTCATTATCTCCATTATATTCACCTGAAACAAAGCGTTCCAAAGACAAGACTAAAGTAGGTCAAAACACATGGGTGGCCTGCTTGCCACCAAAGTTCATCTAGAGAAGTTACATGTGGATACTCTATTTCTGTGGCTGTGTGGAGAGTCAAAATGTTACATAACATCAGTCCACAAATTCAAATAGACTTTTCTCTATGATCCTTTAAGTCACTGCCTCTAGGTACTACTGCTTATAGTCATGGACCTTAAGAAAATGTCAAAGCCCCTTAGTCTGTGTTTCCAAGACTTAGGGAGCTATCCATTTGATTAGTGTCTTGTAATGTACATCTTGTATCTGTAGTGATGTTGAGCATTTGACACTCAGTTATCAGAATGGGATAAGTGTCAATGACTTGCTTGCTGCCCCTTGGAACATATGGCCCATTGTACTGTGCTCGGAGCCTAATTCCCATGTCTGCCACTAGCTAATTACTGAACATGATAGTGAAACAAACATGACACTCAAATGTCCTGGCTAGGGTTCAATGTGTTATTCCCCCAAAATTTATGCTGAAACCTGATCAATAATATAATGGTGTTGGCTAATTGGTTCCCTGCACAGTGATTGATGGGGGTTCCTTCCCATGAATGAACCAGAGAACGACAGAAAGGATGTGTTGGAATGAGATCCTTCTCCTCTACTATATGAAGAGACAGGAAAAATCCTGGTCTTGACAGGCCAAAACTGCTGCTGCCTGGACCGTGTACTTTCCAGTTTCCAACATCCTGAGGGGATCAATTTCTGGGTTTTTTGTTTGTTTGTTTGTTTTTGTTTTGTTTTAATAACTCCCCCTTCATTTTGGGAAAGTTCTGTTTTGTTTTAGATTTATTTATAATGTACACAATGTTCTGCTTGCATGTTTTTCTGCGTGACAGAAGAGGGCCCCAGATCTCATTACACATGGTTGGGGGCCACCATGAGGTCGCAGGGAATTAAACTCAGGTCCTCTGGAAGAGCAGCCAGTGCTCTTAACCTCTGAGCCATCTCTCCAGCCCCAATTTCTGTTCTTTATAAATTACCCAGCGTATTAGTTAGTATTCTCATTGCTGTAACAAAATCCCTGTCAAAAGCAACCTAAGGGAGGAGAATTTTATTTCAGCTGATGGTTTCAGTGCATGTTGGTAGGGGAAGGCATGGCTGAGGGGTTCTGTAGCAATGGAAGCATATGACATGGACTCCATATTATGGTGGATAGGTGTCTTAGATAGGGTCTCTGTTGCTGTGAAGAGACACCATGACCACAACAACTTTTATAAAGGAAACATTTAATTGGGGATGTTTTACAGTTTCAGAGATTTAGTCCATTATCATCATGAAGGGACATGGCAGGGTACAGGCAGACATGGTTCTGAAAAAGGAACTGAGAATTCTATATTTTAGATCCACAGACAATCAGAAGAGAACTGAGACACCGGGCATGGCTTGAACATGTGAGACCTCAAAACCTGCCTCTATGGTGACACAGTTCCTCCAATAAGGCCACACCTACTCCACAAAGCCACACCTCCTAATAGTGCCACTCCCTATGAGCATATGGGATCCAATTACATTTAAACTACCATAATAGGTCACAGGAAATGAAAACTAGAACCAGACTCATGCCTCTAAAGAGCTACTTCTCCCAACCAGGCTCCACATCCCAAAGGACACACACCTCCTTAAGCAGTACCACCTGAGGATCAAGTGCTCACACATTTTACATTCCAACAGACACTGCATCCTGTCCCTGGCCTTGGGAAAATGCAGAACATTCAGTCCCACAGAGTCCTCATAGTCTTAGCAGTCTTAAAAGTCCCAAGTTCAAAGTCTGTTCCGAGACTCAAGGCAAATTCTTACCTGTAACTGCCTAACACCAAAAAGAATGAATGTTACATACTTCCAGTATATGACTGTCTTTAATAAATAATGCCATTCCACAGGAATGGCAAGATAGTGAGGAAAGATCAGGGAAAACATTAAACCGCCTAGCCTCTGACCTGCATTCAGGGGCACATAATGTCTTTGAGCATCAACAGACTTGGGCAGGATACAAGGATTTCTCTTAGACTGACTCCATTCAAGTGTCAACAGCTTTCCCCAGGAGACATCCCAAACACTTAGCACATGCAACACACTGGGGGTCACCATTGCAACTCAGACTTCACCATCACAACTGCATGCACAACCCACTCAGGAGCTCCACGAAAGGAATCTGACCTCGCTGCACACTGTGTCTCCACATCCCTGCCCCTCCCCCCAGGACACTTTGCTGCATACCCCATAGTCCAGTGATGCTTGCATTCTGCGAGCCTGCAAAATCAGTGCCATATGGACAAGGTTAAATTCTGCTGCAGCTTGAGATGTAGCTGTTTCTCTTGAACCGAAGCTTAAGGAGCCCCTGTGTACCTACATGACTGAAGTTGACAAAGCATTTCCCTGGGTGGTCATTTTCTGAGCAGTGACCTCCGTAGCTGCTCTGTATTTTCAGCCACTCTTATATTGAAAAGGAAAGTCTTTCAAATGTATTTTTACACCCCGAACCCTTTGATGGGCAGGATTTCAACTTCCAGGCCCCTTTCTTATAGTCCTGACAAAAAGTGTTCAGCTTCCCTTCAATGGTGCTAATCTGTTTGACAACTCCCACCTCTCCGTCCACAGCATTTGGTTTGCCTACAACTTTAAATATATTTAAGTTCCTTTCCTTGATAAGTTGCACGTGGTGGAGAAGGTTGCACCTTTGAACGGGGATGAGTGCACACACATGTGCATATGTGTGTGGAGGTCAGAAGACAACCTCAGGTGCCATTCCACTGTTGCCTTCCTCCTTCGTGTGAGCAAAGGCCCTATCAGTGGCTTAGAACGTCACCAAATAGTCTAAACTAGCTGACCAATGAACTTCTAGAGATGCACCCATCCTCCACTTCCCATCTCATTCCTAGTAGGATTACAAGCTTGTACCACTATGCCTGACTTTTTTTTAATGTGGAGTGTGGTACTCAAACTCAGGTTCTCATTGTCAAATCACAGATCCTTTTTACATCTTTCTGATCTGCTTTTTCTCCACCTCAATGTAAATCTGGCTAAAGCAACAAACAATGATGAAGGTACGAATATAATTATATCACTAGACCCAAGATAAATGATAAATGGGTGTTTACTGGGGAAGAGTTACACAGAAAAATACAAAAAAAAATACAGGGAGTGTTTCCCTGCTCTTCCTACCAGATCCACTGACCCACCAGGAAGAGCGCACCAAGGAAAACCACACCTCAAGCTCCTCTCTTTGCTTCTGTCCACCTGAAGCCACACCCAAAGGAGTGTGGCCGCCGTTTCAGGTGCACAGACCAGACGCCAACACAATAACAATGTCACAACGTGGATATGCAGTCTTGACATTTCCTCTGCCAAATAAATCAGTCCATTACTTTTGAGTTCAGCCTCATTCAACTTTTCAGGACAAAGGCAAAGCACAGCAAGATATTTCATCAGAACATAGGCATGGCCTCTAGCTGAAGTCCTCGTAGAGTCCTTGTTTCCATCTGAAACCTTGTGAGTACAGTCCTTACTGTTGCATCTTTATCTACCCTCTATCCTTCCAGGTTTCCACGAGGCACCATTAAGGTGATTCTAGGGCTTCTCTGGTCTTCATCTCCAACCCCCTCCCCGTCCCTGTCTCTCTCTGTCTCTCTCTGTCTCTCTCTGTCTCTCTCTGTGTCTCTGTCTCTGTCTCTGTCTCTCTCTGTCTCTCTGTCTCTGTCTCTCTCTCTCTCTCTCTCTCTCTCCCCTCTCTCTCTCTCTCTCTCTCTCTCTCTCTCTCTCTCTCTCTCTCTCTCTCTCTCTCTCTCTCTCTCTCTCACACACACACACACACATACACACTCATACACACACACCAGCTCGGAATGTCTAAGAAACATGCAATCAGTCCCTCTCAGCAATGTCCTACCTGCTTCTTATTGGGAGTCCTCTGTATTTCCTCATTATTGTGACAATAATACCTGACGAAGCACAGGAAGAGAAGAAAGGTTTATTTCAGCTTCTGGTGTCAGAAGGCACACTGCTTCTTGAAGGGGAAGCATGGCTGGACGCTCGGTGACAATGGGATTACATGCGTGGTTCTTCCCATGGTGGTTGATAGGTTATAACTTTCAGGTACTACCTCTAGTGACACCAGCGATGCCCCATACCTCCAGGGTCCCACAACCTCCAAATTCCCACCAGCTGTAGGGACAGAGAAGTGTTCAAATACAAGAACCTATGGAGACATTTCACATTCAAGTCGAACTCTGAATCTCAAGTATTCTGTTAGAGTAACACACATAGACTAATACTGTCTTTCAGTGCATACTTGGGCTTGGGGATTGTCTCGTAGCTCTGTTTCCACATGGTTGAGACCGCATGTTGAAGGTTCTTTCTACCCATTTTTATTCTTTCCCCTTTGTCCTTCTCCAGGGTTATCTCAAATTTCTTTCTAATATTGGTGACTGTTTCTCAGAAGACTCAAAAGAAACAGTTGATGAATTTTATAGCATCATAAATAAAAATTAAAAATATTCATAAGGAAAATAGTACCTGACTTAAAGTAAAAAAACAAATCTGAACATTTAACATTGTTAACTTGCCAGGCTTACATACAATGCATATATGTTTTGTATGTGAGTGTGTGTGTGTGTGTGTGTGTGTGTGCATGTGCTCTGCAAACACATGTATAGCCATGTTATACTACATATGTAGACTTAGCCTTTTGCTTTTATCTGTCTCTCTATCACAGTCCCAAGTTTGTGTTTTTAATGGCTACATGCTGTTCCATTTTATAATTACCCCACTTTTTTCTTCTTTAGATATTCTCTTATTTTCTGGCTATTAAGAGTATATATATATATATATATATATATATATATATATATATATATATATAAAACTTGTCAGTATTTCAGAATTGTCTCCCACATATAAGTGCTCTCTGGTTTGCCCATAAGTCTGTGTCTGAGAGAAGAAATCCACAGGCTCACTCTTCACGTGTGTGCTAGGCACACATAGCCAGGGTCAGGGCCTCACATTTACTAACCAAGTCTCTTCAGGGGAAGCACCTTCAACCACAGTGTCTGTAACCACAGAGCGGAGGAGTTCCAATGGTCAATCCTGTCACATCAGTGTTTGCTTTGCTTGGTGGACCAGCTTCCTATCCAATGCCACTGTTTTTCTTCTTCAGGGTTGCATGGATACAAAGAATGGTTGCCATTGGTGATGGGTCTAGGACACTGTTCTGCTTGGTGTCCTAGAGAGTATTCAACATTGGAATAAGGTTGATTTCACATCTCATATAACTTACTCTCTGTGTTTTTTAAAATTACCTCTGCTTCAGATTGTGAACCTGCTCCCCAAGCCCCATGCAAACTATGGTTTGTTCTTTTAGATACTAAAATCTCAAATGTAACTTTTTCCTTTGTGTTCCCTGCCTTTCTATTGACTCAACTTTCAATTATAACAATGCCATTTTAACAGTGTTTCTCTGGCATAACCTGTGCCAGGAACTGAGTCACAGAGACATTTTAATGTCCAGGAATTTTCAACTGAAGAGCCAGGACACTGAGGAGAGGCAGGGAGGACAAAGGGACATCTGAGCAAACTTGGCAGGCCTCAGCGCCTGCTAAGGACTGCCACTCTGGAATTTGGAAAGAAAGACAATGACAGATGCTGGTCTTGGAGGCTAAAGATGGTCAGAGATGAGATGCATGGGAAAATAGGTTTCAGAAGCTTTGCAATAATATGGTAACACTTGGGGCCTGTCAGACGAGCATTTCAAGAATTGGGCTCTAAATATACAGAAGTTTGTTTTTGATAAAGATGTAAAGAGAGCCATTCAATGTTTTACTGAAGAAAAGTAAGATAGCTCTGGGATGAATAGGAATGACAAAAACTTCAGCAAGACAGGTTGTAGTGCGTGGTAGAGCCAGTACCTAGTGGGAGCTGTGTGGAGAATGACAGCTATGGTGTTGGCTACACATACATGAGACAACGCAGTTATTACCAGTTGTGCCACGCTTCTGCCTAGGTATCCTCATGGGAAATATGGTAGTTCTAGCTGTTTATCCTCACAGAGATGAGCCTTACCTAGATTTTTCATTAGCAGCTCCAGAGGACTTTGGGAAATCATAGAACAAATATTGTCTTTCCTCCAAACAGATTTTGACAACAGAGAATGAGTTGTGGAACTTTGAGCGTGCTAATGTCAATCAGTGCTGGGCTGTGCCATGTTTTCTGAATGAGATTTTGTTTAATAGACTAATAGGTACCTATAATACTATGATGTGAATTTTAGGGTCTTGCCTGTCAAGCACAGAACCTCTGATGACATTCCTCTGAAAACAAAACCTACACAAGGCCTGAGTGTCGCAGCGAACTTAGAAAGGATCCTGGGGACCAGGAGTGAGATTGCTCAAGGAGTGACACAGAACTAGGTAAAAGGCCAAGGCACAACGACTGTGAGCTGCTGAGGACATCAGGGGTTCGGTCTCCACCACAGACCCTTGAAGGAACCAAGTATTGTCCCTCATAATAAACCACTGAAGAACAAAGGTGCTAGGGAATTCTTTCAGTAACTTCTGTTCCCTGTTTAAGACTGTCCACAAGCCAGGGGACATAATTTCTGTCCTCCAGAAATTCTAAACAGGAAGAGCCAGATTAGACATGATAAGAGGAGGGATGATAATAATAAGGACATTTATTATGGAGCTGGATTACAGTCTTAGAGCTAGCCAGCCTCACAGTTTGTCATTTGGATAATCAGGAAAGCTGGACCTACAGTTCAATCTGACCTTTAAGACTTGAAAACCAAGCTCCAAGAGCAGGAGAAAACAAGAAAAAGCCTTAAAAAATAAGAAGAAGGAAAAGAGAAAAGGGAAGGAGTGTGTATCACAGCTCAAGGAGAGACACAAGGCTGCCCATCTCCATCCTTCTGTTCCGTTTGGCCCTCATGGGTGCATATTAGTGATGGTGTATATTAGTGTACTGATCTAAATGCTAACTCTTCTGGAAATATTTTCACAAGCACACTTAGAAATAATTTTTTCACAGCTGTGGGGCGTCATGTGACAGAGTCAGGTCAATGCAAAAAGTTAACTGCCACAGTCTCCTAAAATAATAACCTCCCTCACTTGCAGATCTCATCTATGTGAAATCAGCAAACTACGGGGAAATCTTTACACCAGACAGGTGCCCTTGTGTATGCTTGAGGCAAGACATTGAGACTGTCCCCTGACTAGTTCTGGTGGACCATTTTAGGTCTGCCTGGGAGAGCAGTGGTCCTAATCTGCAGAAGGCAGCCACCATTGATTCCTCATTAGATGGCACTGCCTCTTACATTGCTGAATTCTATACTGTCTTAGCAGAGATCATCCTAGGGAACAGAGGTATGCGTTAGGGTCTCTGGTATACCAGTAAGCCAATTCTAACATGCCTTCCTTTTGTGAAATATTACTTTGACATTCATTCATTTATGCTGTGGAACATTTGTTTAATGATGCAAAGATGTGCTGCATTTGCTGGATTAGATAAAGCTAACCTGGGGTCATCAACTAGCTGACAGGAAGCCATAGGGAGGAACCTTGTATAGCTAGGGTTCTGAAGTTGGGGCTAAGCAGAGGGACACCTGGTTTTCTGGGGAGACACGAGCTAGAAGAGAAGGTTAGCCATCTGCTATTCAGCCTCTCTGAGTGAGCAGAAGTTTATCTCAACCTTTGAATCCTGAGTTCTATAGAAAGATAAAGATCTAGGTAAAGTTCCCATTAGCAGCTGTGATAGAACCAGTGCCTGAGGGAATAGAATTCCAGCCTGGCTGGACACTGTGACTGACTGAACTATTACTGGTACAGAGTTGCAATTGCTGATTAGAACAGCAGTTGCTTAAGGGGCAGCTACTGAAATTAATGAAAAATCACTTCCTGTCTCTTCTTTCCACAAGGCAGTAGGTGATACTTACTCCTCAATTGCTGTCAGTTATTATCACATCCACACATCAAAAAACCTGGCCAGCAACATACTAAGCTCACCAGGAGGTTAACTCCTAAGTCATGGGAAGATAACCCTAGGTCAACCAGCAACTTTACAAAACAACTTTACATTTTGCCTGCCTCTTTCCAGCACCTTCCAGCCTCACTCCTACACATGTTCTCAAGTCCCTGTCAGGACACATTAGCAAGATCCCATTGTTTTTCCAGAGAAAAGCTGTCTGCTCCTGCAGCTGGCACAGTTCAGGCCATACTGATGCAAATGACACTGTGAAAATACTGATACTGTGAAAATGACAAGAGGCCAGGGTAAGTCTTGAGAACAGGAATCATGTTGTTGCTGACATTTTTCTGTGATTGTTGGCAGTGTGGAGGGCTACTACTTTCTAGCTGGGTGGAAGGGACTGCGGCTTCCACCCAGCACAGTATGGGTCTCAACATCCTCAGGCACATCTACCAATGGGTCTTCCCATTTCGTAGCATCCTGCTGCTTCTGTATGAGATCTCTGACTTGGCCAGAGGATGCTTATGAAGGATGATGGATCAGCATCCACAGAGGCACAGCAGCCCACCCTCAGCAGGAGAGAGGCATTCCTTTCCTGTTGCCACATATTTTCTGGGTTTCATGGCTTGCCCCAAACCAACACTCTGCAACTCTCTTTCTTTAAGGTTCTAGGGCAGATAACAAATCAGGCTACACGATTGTCCATGAGGACAATCCTCATAAGTATACGCATTTCTGAGAGGTCAGTATCCCCCTTGTCATCAGTCCTTGTCCTCAGGCGCCACTTGTAAGAGTCTGAGCCATTGGGAGCTGTCACTCCTGGAGGTTCTTGTCAGCTCAGATACCAATGGCAGCAGGGTCCCTGTAACCACCTGACCATCTCACTGTCCCATCTGAGGCTTTGATATTTTCAGGGTCACTTCCCTCTTAAGTGTCTTAGTTTAGGAGTCTGAAACAAGGAGTTCCTGTGGTGGCTTAATGGATGGCTGGCCCCAGGAAGACAAAAAAGAGAAGAAAGTCAATTAAAAAAAAAAAAGTTCATTTTGAGGTGTTTAATTTCTTTTGGCAATTAGAAGAATAGGTACTCACTGAGAGTGAATCCAGAAACAGACATTTTTATATCCATGTTTATAAAGATATCATTCACAACAGTCAAAAGGTGGGACTGACCCAAATATCAGCTGACAGCTGCAGATGAATAGAATATGGAATATTCACAGTGATGTTGCTGTGGGTGATCTCACAGCCGCTTCTGCAGGAGTGTGAGTACTTCAAATCTTTCCCACATAGGTGATGGGTATTCCAGAGTGTTGAATCATTTTCTGGGACTTTGAAGTCATCTATGAGATAGAAACAGTGTCACCTGACCCCAAACTATGGAAGCATCTCTCTTATTGACTAGTCGCTGCAACCGCTTCTGGCTAGACTGGGGAAAGACTGAGTCAAGAGTGTGTGAGTTTAGACATTGCAAGAACTACATCACACTGGTACCGTGCAGGGAACGTTGGTGTGCTCTGTGGGCGCACAGTCCCAGCATTCCTCTCATTCCACAGGAAATGACAGGAAAGCCAAAGTGGGGGCATACACCCGTGGCCACACTGTACAAAAACATAACTAAAACTGCATGACTCCCACTGGGAGAGGGAGAAAGAGGAACGGATTTCAACAGAGAATAATGAAAGCAAAAGGGCATAGAAGACTTGATTTAACCAGGAAATCACCAGTTTGTAAACATTTAAGCGATTGAAATAGTTACTTTATTTTTATTATTGTGTGTGTGTGTGTGTGTGTGTGTGTGTGTGTGTGTGTGTGTGTGTGTGTGTGTGTGTTGTGTGCAGGTACCTGGGAAGGTCAGAAGATGGTGTCAGATCCTCTAGAGCAGGAGTTACAGGCAGTTCACCCCATGGTTGCTGGGAACCAAACTCCTGTCCTCTGAAAGAGCAGCAAGTACTTTTAACTGCAGAACCATCTCTCCATCCTTCCATTCACAACTTTTACTTCACTATTTATTCAGCAGAGTGATTTGCTGAAACCACTGGGTGAAAGTTTGAGAAGATAGTCTCATCATCTCAAATTACCACTCTGCATCTTAAATTAAAAAGGAGGGAAAGATAACTTTACAATGACTGCATACGGCAGAAACTGTATAAATAAGAAATAAGATATGATCACTTTATGGATGCCATAAGGGATAGATCCCTCTATGGGTGTGATTTATCATTATATAATAGATTAACATGTCTTCCAGCCCGCATTCAGGAAGCTTCTTTTTGTAGCAGGTGATGACTCACAACAGACTCCACTGAAAAGATTAAGAGGCTATAGAATGCTCAGCCTCAAAGGGAACATACATACAGCACTTCCTGTCCTCTCAAGATTCAGAGATCTGTAGAAGAGGGAGAGGGCAGAAAGAGTGTAGGAGCCAGGGCGGTAGAGGCAAGGAAGCAAGGCAACTGCACATATGAACTCACAGTAACTGGGACACCATGCACAAAATCCATTCTATTCCCCACCCAGACCAAATCCCATTTAGAAAGGGAAGCTCAATTTTCTCTCTCTCTCTTTTTTTCCTCCTGTATTAAATGTATTGATGTACAGTTATGCTTTATAATTTGGATATTAATATTCAATTATTTATCAAAATGCATCATTAATGTCCGTATTAGAAGTAGTATTTTCAAGTTAACTTGGTAACACTTTCTGTCTAAGATTTAGAGGTCATTCTAGTCTTGTCCTTTGCTTCTTTGTTCTGAGATGATTTATTCCACAGGTTGCTAGTTCACTAGGATGATAAGCTCTGTTTCTGTTAATATGATCTTGAAAATTTATTAGAAGGCTGAGTATTTTTGTTGTCTTTCTCCAGCACTCTTTGGGGGGAATCAATTATTGTTAGGAGTTCAGGTCTTGCTATGACTAATCTTTCCTAAACTTCCTATTCACCTCCTGCGTTGTCTTGAAACATGCAGGAAACTATGTTCTCCTCCCTTTGGCAGTAACTTCCTGTTTGAGAAAACAGTAAGAATTGTCTTGGAAGAAATTCACAACCTGTCACATACTGGAGAAAACCATCAAACACCTCTGAAGGTTTCTATTGACCAGACCATCAACGTCTTGCTTATTTTAACTCTAGGATTGAGTGTATGCTGAAGATTATTCACTCAGAAAAGGATTTACATGGTAATGGAGGTGATGTAAACAATAAATTAATAAAAATAATTTATTTTACCAGATCCATACAGATTAAATAACCAGTTTCCATTGGGAGTTAAATGAAGAAAGGATGAAGAAACTAATGGACCAGAGAATGATCACTTCCCTAACTCTTATTCCCTTCATTATCTTTCCTCTCCAGTTTTCTCTTAATAGCATAGCCTGGCTAAGTTGGGAAATCTCCAGTGGAACACCACATGGCTAAGAATATTTGGAGTCAAATCGGCCTCGGGGTTTGAAAGAAAAATGCACAAAGTTGGGTGGGTGGGGAATGGAAATGGACCTGGGAAGAGCTGAGTGGAGGGGGCAGTGAGCACAGTCACAACAGTGCATGAACTCAAAGCTTCCAAAGAAGGGATGAAGTTTCAAAGAAAAAGGGCAAATGTCAAAGAATCAGGGTTTTCTTCCATCTTTCTTCCCATATAAACTGTAGCCCTAGTGCATTACTTTATAATACTATTTTAACTGATTAATGAAAGAGATTAAAACAATTAGAGTATTTAAGGAATTGGAGATAGAGATAAGTGGTTAGGCCACTGGCTGCTCGTCCAGAGGACCTGGACTCCAATCCCGGCAATGCCAGAGCAGCTCACACCTGTCTGTAACTCCAGTCCCAGGGAATACACTCTTTCTGGTCTCAATGGGTACCACACACACGATGCACACAGACACACACACACAGACACACAGACACACAGACACACACACACACACACACACACACACACACACCACCTATACACCTATATACAAAATGAAAAAAAATTAGAGTATTCCCATTTCATAAACAACAGAGGCAGTAATAGCTAATGACTACTACTGTCACCTCAGATAAACTATGACAATTGTCCCACATCTCCTCACCAGACTGAAGGAACAAACTTGGGACTAATATGGTCTCTGGAGATCCAGCTGCCCCGAGGACAGATGAGAGAGTTTAATTGCAGGGGTGTCTGATCAGCAACATCATTCCAGAGTCCCAAGGACCCAGCAAAGAATATGAAGAAAAGGATAGTATGATCACGTTAAAGCTCCAAACATGATTTCTTTGATAGGCAAGACTGAACTATAATGTGCAGCCAGCCATTCATAACTTGGTAAAGGCAGCCTTTGCACAGCAGCAATTACTGTATAAGTGAGGGGAGAAGGCCGGGTGTGGTGGCCCCCTCCTTTAGTTCCATCACATGGGAGGCACAGGCAGGCAGGATCTCTGAGTTTGACACCAGCCTGGTCTACAAAACAAGTTCCAGGACAGCCAGGGGCTACACAGAGAAACCCTGGCTCAAAAAAAAAAAAAAAAAAAAAAAATCAAAAACAAAAAAACCAACAAAAGTGCTGTAAGAAGGGCAAGACAGGAAGCCTGGTTTCCATCACCTGATGGGACAGAAAGGGACTTTCTGCAGTGTGATGCCCACAGCGAGAGCCTGTCTCCGCAGTGCCACCCACACTTAGCAACAGCTGCTCGGGCTCGTGGACCCCCAAAGTGAGACATGATAACATGTTGTTTTCAAGGCCTCACCGCTTACATTCCCAGCTGGCATCAGCACTGTGTGCCTTCTGGGGTGTCAAGTTGAGATGAAAAATGTTTCTACTACCACCCTGCAGCTTTGAAAAACACATCCAGTAAGCCAGCTGTGGAAGGACAGAAGGTATCAATGCTTCTGCAATTGGTATTACCTAACCAGTTCTCAGGACTTCCTCCCCCCCTGCCCTCCCACCCTGTAAGATGGGCGGCTTGCCCAGCAAGCCATCTTGGAAGAGCACTGTTTTTATTAAGAGGTGGAAAAACCTCCTTTATTCTGTATTTGTTTTAGCTTTCTGAGACAGGGTTTCTCTGTGTAGCTCGGGCTCTCCTGGAACTCACTCTGTAGACCAGGCTGGCCTTGAACTCACAAATATCCACCTGCCTCTGCTTCCCCAGTGCTGGGATTAAAGGTGTGCACCACTGCCACCCAGTAGGATCAATGCTTTACAAAGCAGCACCCACCATAAGTTCACAAAGTCACTTTGATATCCATCTTCTGGAAACACGAAGGGGAGAGGAATAAATGGTTGCTTCTGATCAGTGTTGAGAATGCGGATGGTACAGCTGTTGAGTCAGCAAGACTAGGCTGGAAAGCAATTCCAATACCCCGAGAGCGTGTTCTTCCCAAGGCACTCTGTGCAAATGTGAGGGGTGGTGATCTCCTGTGAAACAGAACAACTGTGACGTAGTATGACAAGCCATATCCAGGGCTCCAGCCCATGAAATGCTGCTGCCCATATTGGTCTCCACCTAATCAAGAGACACCCTCACAGGCATCCCTAGTGGCTCGGTTCCTGAGTAAGTCTAGAGCCTGTGGAGTTGATAAACAATCTTAGCCATCAGAGCTGGCTTCAGTCAATGCTCTGAGTTTCATAAAGCAAGTCTTGTAATAAAGGCCACCTCTGCTGTGATCCAGAGGCATCAAATGTAGAACCTCAGGATACAGTTCACAAACTAGAGCAGGGTACTCTAACCTTGCTCATGGGTGGGGGTTTGTCTGACTTCTGTAGTTTTGTTTTGTGTTTAAATAATCAAGTTAACTAGAAATATATTTTAAATGAAAATATGTTACATAGCAATTACCATCCTTTACTTTTCTTGAAAATGTCTAAATTCTCATGTAACAATTGAATAGAATTGATGAGTTATTTCCTGAAGTTCTTCTCCCTCCTCTCTTCTTTCCTTCCTGTTTGTGTGTGTGTGTCTATGTGTGTGTATATGTCTGTCTGTGTGTGTGTGTGTGTGTCTATGTGTGTATATGTGTGTATGTATGTGTCTATGTGTGTGTTTGTGTATGCATGTGTCTATGTGTGTATATGTGTGTATGTATGTGAATGTGTGTGTGTGTGTGTATGCATGTGTCTATGTATGTCGATGTGTGTATGTATGTGTCTATGTGTGAATATGTGTGTGTTTGTGTATGTGTGTGTGTTTGTGTGTGTGTTTGTGTGTGTATATGTGTGTGTATGTGTCTATGTGTGTATATGTGTGTATGTGTGTGTGTATGCATGAACATATATGCATGTGTACAGATGACAACCTTGGGTGTGTATGTCTGTGTGTATGTGTCTATGTGTGTATATGTGTGTGTGTTTATATGTGTGTGTTTATATGTGTGTGCATGAACATATGGCAACCTTGTACAGATGACAACCTTGGGTGTGTATGTATTTGTGTTTATGTGTATGTGTGTGTGTGTGTGTGTGCATGAACATACATGCATGTGTACAGACAACAACCTTGGGTGTTGCTCCTCTGACACCGTCACCTTTTTTGTTTGTTTTTGTTGTTGTTTTATTTTGAAGACAGGATCTGGCTTTAGCCTGGAGCTTACCAAGTAGACTAGACTTGTTAAACAGCAAGCCCCAGAGATTCATATGTCTCCATTTCCCTCGTGATGGGATCAAAAGCACACACTACCACATCCAGCTTTTTAAAATGTGAATTCTGGAAATCAAATTCTGGTCCGCATGCTTTCATGTCTCAGGCATGTTTTACTGCCTGAGACATCTCCCTTAGACCGCCATCCTCTTTCTTGCTTAGCTTATGGAAGCATCTGCATTGACGACTCCAGGCTACTACCTTTCATTCATCAGATGCTCTTCCTTCTGTAACCTTGTCCTTGCTCCTACAGCCTTCTGGCTCTGACTTGACTTCTTTTGATGGTCTGCTCTAGAGAGATATTGACTTGGTCTTGATGGGAGGACTCCTGTCCATTGGGAAGTTTTATGTGTGACACTGAGAGTTTGGAAGCTGATTGGACTCCTCAGTCAGTAGTAAATTGGCCCTCGGAGGTGGATTGCTGTGGATGTGCCAGCAAAACCAAGTGTCAGCCTTTAGGGCTAAAGACCCCAGGCTCATTACTAAATTCACTGTGGTTAACTTACTTGAGACTGAACTACTAAATGTTACCATTAGGTATTCTTCATAAATAGGATTTTTACAGTTATATTCAGAAAGTACTTTGTAGATGGTAGTGAACTGGTAATTTGTGAGATTGTGTGTTTGTGTGTGTGTGTGTGCATTCATGCATGGCACTCTAGTGGAGATCAGAGGACAGCTTGAAGCAGTCAGCTCTCTCATTTTGCTGTGTGTCCTAGGGATCAAACTCAGGTTGTCAGGCCTGGTAACAGCTTCCTTTACCCACAAAACCGATCCACCAACCTCCTTATTATATCTGCCTACAGCATTGTTCTTTTGTATGTAGGTGGGGGTGTGTGTATGGTGTGGTAGGAGAGTATATTAGAAAGAGCACAAAAGAATGAAAGTTTCAGTTATAAAATAAATTATCTTTGCCTTTATAGTCATCTCCTCCTGAAGTGCTGGGTGTTATGTTTTCAGCTGCTTTATTTTATTAGTGTTGCATTCTGTAAAGGGTTTTTCCCTTTTCTAACTCTGGAATTTTCTTCATTCTACCCTGTTAATGCCATTGCCTCTGCGCTCACCCACTAGCCTCTTTTATTTCATAATTTAGAAGATGTCCACCTACGTACTGCACCTTAATTGTGTCATCTGCCAAAAGGCAAGATGATTGGGAAAGAGAATCTTAAAAACACTTCCTACACATTCACACATTGTGGAGGGCTTACATTGTGGGCACTCTGGAGTCCCACTGTGTCTGGGAGAACTTCAAAATGATTCATGAAGAAAATAACTTTGGAAAGATAAACTCTGGAAGATTCTCTGAGGCACGAGTGGCAGAGTGAGTTCTGACTCCCAGAACATCTTTCCCAGCACGTCCACCAACACAAGCATTTCATTAATTCATCTGCTCACTAACTCATTTACCCATAAAATTCATTACCAAGGATCCCCTTGAGCAGGTGGCCAGAGATTCTATCCATGCTGTGTACAAGTGGAAGACACTGTGTCCTGGGTTCCTTACACATGGGCACTGCTTTGCTTTTCCCCAAAATAATCGGATGTTTCCTAAACTCAGAAGCAGTTGTTGGTGTTGCTGATGGCAGTAACACAAACCAGATAGTTCATGTTTGCACCTACGTAAGTGATCGCAGTTGTTTTGTTTCCTACACGCTGGGGTAGGGACATTTGGTAGCTTGAAGGGGTTTCCAAAAAAATGTCATGGAGGTTTATATGTGTAGGATATGTTTTCCTCATGTAAAAAGGTATCTCTGGAGGATAAATTGGAAACTGCTACAAATTTTAAGCTAAAAACTGACAACTACTTAAAGAATATTTCTAACTACCATTTCCAAATAATTAAAAAGCATGGCAAAATGCCAGAAATTCATTTTCCATCTATTACCCCTGTATTGTGGCTCTGCCAGCCTCACACCAGGCAGATGCACCCTGAAGTGAGTGGCAGCTGTGTCACATGCCAAGAGAACAATCTCTTAAGACTATTTCTGAAAACATGTGCATACTTGATTAACAAATCAGTCCCAGAAGGAAAGATCCTGCCTGAGTAACTACTCAGACTTCTTATTTCTGTAAGTTGGAATGTCCTTCTCAAGATGGACAATCCAATAACTAAAATACAGGGGCTAAATTCCATCCGTGAAACAAAGACTGTTTGGAGTAATTCTTTGGAGGTCACAAAATTTACATTTATTTGTGTTTTGCCTTCTAGGAATCATATAGAAAGAGGAGAAAACACCATGTTTTTAAAGGAATAAATACCATGTTTTGTCTTTAAGGTCAGTCATCCAGCTCAGCAACTGTAACTGGGCACAGTGGTGTTTGCATATGAAAGGTTTTACTCCACACGAAGTAACTTGTTTTCTACCTTTAGTGAGTGTATCAGTTACTTTTCTATTACTGTGACAAAACACCATGACCAATACAGTTTGTAAGAGGAAGTGTTTAATGCGCTTATGGTTTCAGAGGGTTGGAGTCCATGGCATCAGCAACAGCTACCAACAGTTCACCCGTCCATCCACTTGTAGGAGGCAGAGAGAGCACACTAGGAAAGGCATGAGTCTTTTGGAACTGCAAAGCCTGCCTCCCAGTGACACACCTCCTTCAACAAGGCCACACCTCCTAATCCTTGCCAAACAGTTCCCCCAACTGGGAACCAAGTATTCAAATGTGTGAGCCTTTGGGGGCCACTCTCATTCAAATCACCACAGTGAGTACTTGACATTCAGACTAAGAAACAAACATCCACATTGTAAGTTTTGTATAAATAGTACAAATAAGACCCACTATATTTCTTCTTTAAAAAGTCTGTTTTTATCATTCCCTTTTTTTTTTTTTTTTTATAGGGGTTACATGTGCAGAGGCCAGAGGACAACTTTCAGGAACTGGTTCCTTCCTTCCATTATGTGGGTCTCAGGTATTGAAATCAGGTCATGAGGATTGGTAACAATGCCTTACCCACTGAGCCATCTCACTGGCCCCCTGAAACAGAGTGGCTTGACTGAAACACTGTTCCGTCTATCACCGTCAAGACAAGGACCGCAGAGCCAACCCAGTGTTCCAGACTCTGTAGGAGCTGATGGGCTGGTGAAGAGGAGCCCAGGTGCTGGAGGCTTTTAAGTGACCGCAGGTGACCAAGCTACTGCTATCGTGACAAACCCATCACTATGAGTTCTACATTAGGATCCTGCCGTCTTAAAACTGCCTCGGGGATCTACCTGTATGCTAAGAGGCTTGGGAGCCTAGAGGCATCCGTAATTCCCGTCTCACCACGTTATGACGAAACAGAGGGAAACCTCACTGGAAACCAGATTTGGCCACCTGATCTTGGACTTCCAGCCTCTAAAACTGGAGTCTACACAAACTCCTTTTCTTTATAAGCCACCCAGCTTTTAGTATTTTATGTAGCAACACAAAACTGTTAAGTTTTGGCTAGGTGCTAATTAGGCCATGTCTACTACCTACATCAGTGTCTTTCTCACAACTGCTTTAAAGAAAATAGCAAGCCTGCTACCCAAGGACTTCTGTGGCTCTGTGACTCTGTAAGAAGCTCCCCGTGTTCTCAGATTCCAGGAAAATGATGTTAGATTTCAGACCAGATGCTACATGGGCCATGTTCCATCTCTCTCTCTCCAGAGTTGAGTCTGGAATGCTTACACACACACACACACACACACACACACACACACACACACACACACACACACACACACGAAGAGAGAGAGAGAGAGACAGAGAGACAGAGACAGAGACAGAGTTCACTTAGTAACCTTCTAAGACGACTTCCAAGGCATCTGGGTTCCAGGAGAAGGGCAGACACTATTCTCACTTCCTCTAGGAAGTTCATTGGCCTAGGCTACTCAGCTCCAAGACATCAGAAGGCTCCTGGTACAAAAGGACTAAATGTGCCTTCTCTCCTCAATCCCTCTACGTCCTCTAAGCCACACACCAACAAGATTCTTTTCCCAGAATGCTCTTTCCTTCCCCTACCACTTGGGAATCGGAGAGCACCTAAGGACGAGCAGTACTATGGACCTCAACCTCCCCCTTCCTCTGGCCTCTAGAAAAGCGCCCACATTCGGCACCCTGGGCCTTAACTCCTAAGGCCCCACCATGTTGTCTTTCTGTTAATAACCCTGACAATCCTCTTACCCCAAGTCATACTCCTCAATTTCCCCTCCAGAAACCCTAACATTAGAATCTTTAAAAACCAAGAGAGCAGATACTCTGTAACACGGAATCTGCTTTGAAAGGCAAGGGCTGCCATGTGCCCATCCCACGCCAGAATCACGGGCCTTCAAATTCAACATTGAAGATCTGTGACTTTTCCAGTCTCCTTAACGTGAGTCCAACATTTGTATCTATAACCCTAATAAGTTCTTCTCTATCAAGACAGAATGGAATAGCCTATCCCACAACAATTTAGAACTACTTTAAGGATGACATGAGTCTGTGTGCTTAGCATCGTCCTCCACTGGTTCCAAAAGCAAAGGAATGGAGATGCCCCCTTGGGACAGTGGAGCTATAGCCACTGCCCCCAGCTCCTGCTAGAGGACAGTGGTGTACACTGGTGTCACAAAGTGTTGGGGACTCTTACAGGAGTTTGTGAGATGCAACAAAGGGAGCGGTTCTACCTCCCAGAGAATACCCAGTGGATAGTGTCCTGTAATCATCTCTTAGGGGCAAGGTGTGCTAGACCTCCCAGAATAACTTAAAATGCCATTGACATATAGTAGACCCAGGTAAAAACCATATTCCTCAGTGTGAATGGAGTTGATCTTTTCCCCATGGTTGCTACCCAGACTCCTGTCATTCATTGCTCAGACCTGACTTGCTTGATTGGTCCTCTGACTTCCGCCCTGGTTCTCTTAGGGCTCTCTGTTTTCTCTTCTGTACCTCAGATAACCCGAGAGCAAACACAGTTTTCAATTTTATCGAGTCTGAATAAGTTATCTTTCTGCCTTTTCCAGCTGAAATATAACCTTTTGTGGGTCAAACATCTTTGTCCATTTTATACCTAATGCAATTGGAAATTGATTGAGTAAGCAAGTAACCTGGTTGATTCATGATTGCTGTCTGTCCAGAGAAACCCTAACACTCTGAAAGCTTCCCCAATTAGTAGGTCAGAGAAAGCTGGGAGGCAGTCTGGCTGAATAGGGAAAAAGGTAGGAGGAAGATTTCAATTTCTGATTTTTTTTTTGAACCACATAAGATGCATATTTGCATCTCAGACGTCACTTTTTCTGACGTCACCAGCCATCTTGAATATGCCTGACTTCTTTTTCTCCCCTCACTCTAAAGAGATCTCTCTCCCTTCCCTCTTCCCTGTACCCCATAATTTTTCTGTCACATCTCAAAATAGCAAGCGTTCTTCCTGCTGCATATGCGTCTATGCATATCTTTTTTTTTCTTTGTGTAAATGAACGTTTTAAGTAAAGTGTGAAAACGAACTTCAGTTTCAAAACAGAGATATTCTAGTTAGATATGCTATTATATCCAAAAGTCTTGGGTAAGGACTCACTGAACAAGAGAGGCAACAAAGGACTGAACTGGCTGATGGAGGAAACATAGCCTGACTCCTCCAGGTCTGAGAAATCAATGTAGATGGATGATAACTGCTTTGATGAGCATTAGATCCCATTGCCGAGGCCAAGGACAGGCCCATTGAGTAGCAAGTGAAGTGAGGTCTGCGATGGACCTTGGTTTCTTGGGTATTTTCACCAAGTGTTTCTCTTATGATCAATGAACTCATTGGAGCTGTGGCATCTGAGGCAAATGCCTCAGAGAGACAGGAGAATGCAGACAGATCCGCAGCCCAGTGTGAAGAAAGATGGAGTGGGAAGGCACTCAGTGTTATAAATTCATTTCCGCAGTTGGCAGCAGAAGCACCGTGCTCTGACATCAAGAAGTCAAGAGACCTTCCAGTCTTCAATGTGCTGAGAGTCTACTGTAACTGAAATTTGAAAATATGTATGTGTTATCTTATCCTTCCAGCCTCTTTTTTCACCTCTTTCCTATACCTATCATCTATTTTCGGCAAGGGAATTATTGTTCTACCCTAATTCTTCCAGCAAGGAAAGCATGAATGCTACCCATCCTCATTTCTAGCCACTGACAAAGTCCCTGAGACAATGCCGGTCTAGCCTTTTACTGGGCCTGGCTCAGAGGGAGTTTATGTCTATTCGTTAATACACTGTTATAAACAATGCAAAAATCTGGAATACAGCCTAGAGCTAGGCCTCATGAATTCCAAATTCTTAAATCTTTATGCAGAAAATTACTGTCTTCTCACCACGTGAAGAGCTGGCTATCTTTAGGTTCAGTCCAGGACATGACTTCCATATACATCTGTGAGTTTTGATTACATAAATAAGCCAAATAAAAAGAAATTACCTTAAATATAAGATGTAGACATATTTCTCACAAAATTATTTCTCTATGTGAAGTTGGTAAACTCCAGCCCCAAAATTTATTAGAATCACACATCTCAATGATCTGTAAATGTGTTGAATTAAAATTAAGCCAAAAAGACTTTGATTTCTTAGCTTATATTTAATCCACTGATGTTAATAGTCATGTGGGTATAATTGAAAACAGCATTACTTAAATTTTTGTGAGATATTTCTTGGTGATGTCTATAGCTTCTATCCTGAAGTCTTGTCATACAGTATATTCTCCAAACCAGACCATCACATCATGCCAGAGCAGGAAGTAGTTTTGCACTGTTCAAGTCTTTGCTTCTCCCCTCCACCACACACACACACACACACACACACACACACACACACACTCACACTCACACTCTCACACACTCTCACACACTCTCACACACATACTCTTACACACACACTCACACACTCACACCCACCCACCCACTCACACACTCACACACACCACACTCACTCACATACTCTCTCTTTCTCACACACACTCTCTCACACACTCATACACACTCACACACATATTCACACACACCACACTCACTCACTCACACACATTTACACACACCACACATTCTCACACACTCACTCACACACACTTACACACTCACACTCACACACACATTCACACACACCACACACATTCTCACACACTCACACACACACTCACACATACATTCACACACACCACACTCTCACACACATTCACACACAATACACACACATACACACACTCACACATACACTCACACACCACACACTCACACTCACTCACACTCACACTCATAACACACTATCACACACTCATACACACTCTCACACAACACACACACTCACATACACAATACACACACTCATACCCACCCACCCACACACATTCACACACACTCACACAACTCTCTCACACATACTCTCACACACACACACTCACACTCACACACACACTCACACACATACTCTCTCACACACACTCTCACACACACGCAATCACTCACACACACACATATACACACACACTCACACACACATTTACACAGCACACACACACTCACACAAGTCTCACACTCTCTCTCTCTCTCTCTCTCTCTCTCTCCACACACACACACACACACACACACACACACACACACACACACACACACCACGCCAATGATTTTTCCATTGTAGAACTGGACGGGAGTCAGGCCCCTATGCCTCAGCTCACATCTGTACCTATCCCTAGGGAACACCCCTACCCAAGAGTCACTGAGCCACACCCACACATCAGGTACTTCTCGCTGGAAACAGCAACCTTATTATGAGAAGTGAAAAGAAACAGCATCCCTCTTACACTGCCTCAGTGCCCCTCAGTCTGTATGCTGGGTCCTCCCAGAGGACACTGCAGTCACAGCTCGGTGGCCAAGGGCTGGAGGAAGGGCCCAGGCAGAACCTGGAGCTCTGGCAGTTGCCATGGCAGCAGCAGGGCTATGTAAAGCTTCCAGTGGCAGATCTGTCTCAAGAGTTTATAACCCAACCATATGCCGTCTGCGCTTAACACATGCTGAGGGAGGGGTCCATTCTGTTTCCCCCTCCCTCTGTCAGCTTGCACTGAGACTATTTGGTGACACTCTGAGATTCAGGTCAGATGAGGTCTCCTACCCAGGTCGTCAAAGGATTCTGCAAGAGGAAAGGCTCAGCCATTTCTGCTTGTTTGGAAGGATCATGACAAAGCAGACACTGCTGTGTGTTTAGCTATTGGCAAAAGGTCTGGTCCCTTCACTAATTGCAGAGTGGTTGATCTAAGAGCAAAATTGACTCCACTGAAATAATGGGATTTCTCAGAAATACTAAGAGCTATTATACAGATGGTGCAGGAGATGTGCCCTAAATATACTTTTGGTCCAGAAACAGCAACATAATTTATTTCTCCCCCTCCCTCCCTCCCTTTCTTCCTCCCTCCCTTTCTCCCTTTGTTTTCTTCTTTCTTTTCTCGGCGTCTCTTGTGTCCCAGGCTGACCTTGAACTCTCTGTGTAGCTAAGGATGACCTTGAACTTCTGCTCCTGCTGCCTCTACCTCTCCAGTGCTGAGCCCCCAGGCTCGCTCTCTGGTCTCTGCAGTGCTGGGATGGGACTCAGGCCTTGCACACGCTGGGCAGGCACTCTGAGACTGAACTGTTCATCCTATGACAACTTGGGCTGACTGTGGACTTCCCAGATCAAACACTGTTTTTGGCGGGGGACAGCACCGAGTCTATGGACTCAGCAAAGAAGGATCCCCCCCACTCAGTGTACGTTCCCATTGGCTAGCCCTTGAGAATCCGAATAAAGTAAAGGGTAGAGGGGAGGAGCTTGCCTTTCCCCTTTCATTGCTGAGCTGACCCTGTCCCCTCACCTTCCATCTTTCTCAGCCCTGGGACTGGGGTTTACACCTTCAGCCACACAGGAACTCTGGCTTCCCACTGCTGACGGCATAGCATTGGCTTTCCTCAGGCTCAGCTTGCCCAAATCAAGGGGTGGTGGGAGTTTCTAAGCGTCGTCGTCATTTAAGCCAGTTCCTAGCACTTTCTAAGATTATATCTCCCTCTGTCTCACTGACCTCTCTTTCTCATGCCTCTATGTGTATGTGCGTCTGAGTTAAGATGAAGTAGACTCACAGGTGGTATCCGGTGTCTTGTGACTTTTGATAAAAGACCTTAGACGGACTAAGCAAAGAAAGTAACTATAGTGTGACATCTGATTCCTTAAGGAATTGAAGCATTTGTTACAAACAAAATTTAAAAATAGTAGGAAAATCTTTTTGTACACGTTGAGGATGAGCTTCTGCCAAGGGACCTTCTGATTGGTTTACTAAAGAGCTGACAGGAAAGGATAGGCAGAGATAGGAACTCCTGGAAGAAGAGAGGTGGGATTCACCAGCCAGACTTGGAGGAAGTCAGTCTTACTGTACTGAGGAGAGGTAATGAGCCACGTGGCAGAACATGTATTAACAAACAGGTTAAGTTTCAAGCGCTAACTGGGAACGAGCCTAAACTAAGGCCAAGCTTTCATAATTAATAAGAAGTCTATCATTTGGGAGGTGGCAATCCAAAAGGTACTGTTACAGGTACATGTGCACGTGTGTGTGTGTGTGTGTGTGTGTGTGTGTGTGTGTGTGTATGTGTGTGTGTGTGTGCGCGCACGTGCTCATGTGTGCACTCACATGTGCTTACACTTACAACTATTTGGTATAATGTTGACAGATGTAAAAAAAAAAAAAACTAAAAAAAAAAAGCCTCTAAAGCTAAAAAGTTCTAGTTCTATAGAAAATACAGCAACCATCATTAGTATAGGATAGTACACTGAACTTAATGGTAGATTATATTTTTAAAATATATTTTAGAAGTGGTGAGCTCTGCTGGGTGGTGGTGGCATACACCTTTAATGTCAGCACTCAGAAGGCAGAATGAGTTCAAGGCCAGTCTGGTCTACAGAGTGAGTTGCAGGACAGGCTCCAAAGCTACACAGAGAAACCCTGTCCTGAAACACAAACACATTAATTAATTAGTTAGTTAATTAATTAATTAATTAAAGGAAAAATGGTGAGTTTCAATTAGCAAGAAGTAGTCTGAAAACACACACACATTTTTAAAAGGAAATTGGAAGGTATCTAACTTATAAGTGCTGAGTAACATGATGACTTAAAATAGGGAAACATCATTACCAGGAATCAGCAAATAGAACCAACCCATCTATTACTCTAGGCTGCAATAGTAAGGGACAAGTGTGTGCTAGACGTGAGTACTTTAGCATCTACTAAGAAAATAGTCATGAGAATAGAATATCCAAGAAGACCCCTTGTGGGAGGAAAGTGAAAGGCAGATCATTTCAGGTGTGAGAAAGATATTCTGGAAATACCTCATGTTTCCTAGGGATGTGCTATGATGAGCAGACATTCACATTTTCTCAGCTGCAATGAACACTGACCTCCATTTTTTTAGACATAGCTATCTTCTAGTTCACATAGTCATTCATTTATATACACATATGCACACACACACACCATACAGATATAAGATCAATTCTTAGGAATAGAATTACTAATTCAAGTAGCTTATATGTTTTATACACATTATCAAATTGTCATTCAAGCAGGTCATTGGGGGCTGGGGAGATTGCTCTGTGGGTAAAGCTACTTGCCACAGAAGGCTGGTGACCTCCCAGGTCCCTGGAACCCATGTAAAATACTTCTTAAAATATTAAACAAGTGATAGAAACAAATGCCCCTATTACAAGTATATAATACTGATCTCTGTGTGTTAGCAAAAAGTTTTGACTTCTGACAACTGAAAAGGAAGCAAGTAGCTTCTTTAGATTTTTAAACATCTTTTTCAGGCACAAAGGAAGATTAGGTCAACAGTCTCTCACACACAGGACATTGGTGTTTCATGTGAGATGTTAGCTAACTTCTTCATCCTTTAAAAGGAAATGAAGCTTCAACTTTGTAGTTCTTAAATTGGCTTACAAAGTGATTCTTTAACTTCTATCCTTTGTGGTGATCTTTTTCTTTACTCCCTGCTAATCAACTGTGGTTTTCTATAAATGTATTTCATTCTCTCTTTGTATTTTAGAATTATCCTTTTGATTTTAGTGTTTTGATGACAATCTTCTACAAGACACACAGATGAGAAATTTTAAAAGCTTGTATTTACTCAGCAGTCATAGACAACAGCTATACGATAAGTCGCACGAATAGCATTCAATTCTTTGTTTTCTAGTTACATGAAGGCAATTGTTTAAAGCTTTGTTTAGCTATGATGCACACTGAAACCCGTGAACATATTTCCTAATAACACAAAAAACTGGAGCTAACTCCTGGGACTTCTTTTCCTTAATCATTAACTTAAGCCACAGTCTATACTGCTCTTCAAGAGACACTCATAAGTCCCAGCTGTGTGACACTTCTGTTCCCATTTTCTATCCTCGTCGTATGGAGTTTCTGCTTGGAATGATGATGAACAATCCTTCTGGAAACGGATGCAAGTGGAGGCTGCACAACATTTGGAATGATCTTAATGCCACCGAATACTCATTTTACAAGAGCTAAAATGGCAGATTCTAAGTATATTTTACCAGCATTGTAACAACCAGCCAGATTGAAATTTCTTGGGATAAGGGAAAATAGGATTTACCTACAGAATGGACCCTCATCTGTAGGCCTGGCCACCAGTCCCAGAGAAGGACTGACATTTCCAAATAGAAAAGGCCTAATTTCTTTTATCTCTGTATTAGACCTGGGCAGAGGGGTGGGGTGAGGACTGGCTTATGTGATTGTAGAGGCTGAAAAGTCCCAACACCCCCAGACTTTGGGCAAGCCGAACCCGAGAAAAGCCAATGCTATGCCAGCCAGCATTGGGAAGTCAGAGACCCTGTGTGGCTGAAGGTGTAAACACCAGTCCCAGGATTGAGGAGGATGGAAGATGAGGGGACAGGGTCAGCTCAGCAATGAAAGGGGAATGGCAAGCTCTTCCCTTTCTACCCTTATTTCATTCAGATTCTCAGGGATTGGACAATGGGAAAGAAAGTTCAGTGAGTGGGGCATCTCCGCAGACTCAGTGCTGTCCTCACCAGGAACAATGCTTCATGCCAGCTCAAGTTTAAATTTAGCTTATAGAACCCCAGAGTGTCTGTCTGTCTCTCTGTTTCTCTCTCTTTCTTATACACACACACACACACACACACACACACACACACACTTACATTTTATTGAAAGAGAAAAGTATCATGTATGTCCTGAGATGAATGCTCAAAGAACTTTGGTTTTTGAAGTCAGGCTACATTATTTTCAATAGTGTAGCAATCAAGAGGATAGAAATTACAAATAAATTAAAAAGTGTATTTGAAAAGGTTTTCTAAAGTCATCAATTCTGAATTGTTTGGAATTTCCCCCTCCTATTCCGGTTTGCTCAGGACCTAAGTGGCCACAGAACTGGTTCCAAATACAGTGGAGGGAAGTGTACCCACTGTGAATTACCCGTGGCAAACATTTTTTTAATCAGAAACTTTTCAGATGTAGATGACTATGGATTATGCCTCATTTTTATCTTGAGGGGGAAAAAAAACCCTTCAGGCATTTTTACAATGTTGTAAAGAACAAATTACAAATTAAGCTATTGTTGTCCTTACCGTTACATTTGAAAATCTGCACTAAAAAGGAAGACTTGTAAATACTCAGGACTTAATCAGCCTCTCTTTCTGCTCAATGCTTTTTCTGGAAACTGTCTTTTTCCTAGTATCTTTTTTTTTTTTTTTTTTTTTTTAACAGTCTTCAATTTTTCAAAAAAAAAAAAAAAAAAAAAAAAAGAGAGAGAGAGAGAAGATGGATTGGGACCTTCCTTTGTATGTCAGGTATCCTGCCCTGTTTTGGGGAAGATGGAGAGCCATTTCAAAAACCCATTTGTAAACAAGCTCTTCAAGCAGTTACTCTCCTTTTATGGTACTGTAAAACAAAATGTACCATTAGTCATTCAACTCATCTCCCTTTGTGAAAACCATCCAGCCATGTGGTTAAAAACCAAAGGATAAATCACATTTACTTAGTGGATGGAACTTGATAATTTCTCCATATGCTAACACTAAAATTGACATGGCAGGTATTGCCAAGAAGTGCCAACCAGATAATTCTAAAGAATGAACAATAGCTTTAAAGTTTGAGGCTTAATTGCCACGGCCACTTATACCTTGGCATGCAATTAAGCAACTTCAAGGGTGCTGTTTACAAAATTGCTTCTTCTAAAGCCAGCCTATGGAAAAGGTCACTACCCCAAGTAATTTTTTTTTGATGTTTAAGACACTAATGAATGACCTATGGGAATATGCTTGTTAATAGACCAGCAAAGTAGGCCACCATTTATTTCCTAAAATAGTTGACGTCAGGACTGAGAACCATCAGTTGGAAAAATCTTAACATACTATCTCCAAGTGCAACCCCATCTCCTATGGTCATTGCCTATTCTCAAAGCCTATATACTCCTGGCAACTATGCTGTGTACCCAGGGACCTGAAATGTCTAGTTTTGCTCAAGGTCATTTTTCTGGACAATGATTTTCCTTAACAAATTAAGTCCCACCACCAGCTGCAACACTCAGGAAAGCAGGCCCTGCACCCCACCTGGACATCACAGTTGAGCTGACCCTGTTGGCAGAGGGAGATGAGTGGGATTGGGAGGCATGATGTAAAAGACACAAAGAAAATTAAATTTAAAAAAAGGAATTGATGGTGGGACAGAATTTCCAGTCATTTCTAAAGTAGTCCTAAGTGTAGCCCTGCTATTGTTATGCTATACATTATGGCAGTTGCATCCTTGGCAACAGCAAATATAAAAATCAAAGTGTCAACAAATCCTGAAAAAAAAATTGAAGGTGCCTTTTTTCTTGCAGTATCAAATATTCATTCAAAATTTAATTTGCTGTGTAAATACAAATAGACAACATCTGTCTCATTGGTTAAAAAAAAAATTAAAAAGTGGCAATGGCAACCCAAAATAACATTATCAATGACAATGTTCCACTGTTAAAAATCTGTATTTTTGCTTTAATAGTCTCTCTCTCCCTCTCTCTCTCCCTCTCTCTCTTCCTCTCTCTCTCCCCCTCTCTCCCTCTTTCTCTCTCTTCCTCCCTCCCTCCCTCTCTCTCTTTCTCTCTCTCTCCCCCTCTTTCTCTCTCTCCCTCCCTCCCTCTCTCTCTTTCTCTCTCTCCCTCTCTCTCTCCCTCTTTCTCTCTCTCCCTCCCTCCCTCTCTCTCTCCCCTCTCTCTCTCTCTCTCTCCTCCTCTCTCTCCCCCTCTCTCTCCCTCTTTCTCTCTCTCCCTCCCTCCCTCTCTCTCTCCCCTCTCTCTCTCTCTCTCTCCTCCTCTCTCTCCCCCTCTCTCTCTTTCTCTCCCCCCCTCTCCCTCTCCCTCTCCCTCTCCCTCCCTCCCTCCCTCCCTCCCTCCCTCCCTCCCTCTCTCTCTCTCTCTCTCTCTCTCTCTCTCTCTCTCTCTCTCTCTCTCCTCCTCCTCCTCCTCCTCTCTCTCCCCCTCTCTCTCTTTCTCTCTCTCTTTCCTTGTCTGGGCATAGTATAGCAAGACACTACTGTTTCTTCTTAATAAAATTAAGCTCATGCTGTGATTCTTTGACTTGCTGGGTGATACCGCTTTCCATACCCATTAAAGAGGTAATTCAAAGAGAGGGAAATCAAACTCACTCTCCTATGACTGTGTGTGTTCGGAGTGCCCCTCTGCAGTCCTCATGCCCACTCTGCAAGTCAGACGCTGTCACCCTGGGGCCGTAGTTGAGGAAATTAAAAAGATAAAATGATTCACCCAAAGGCACATAAGAATCAGAATTTGGAAATGAAAACAGATTTTTAAATAAAAAAAAAAATAGTAAAAAGAAACAGAATTTGGTTGCACATGGGTCTGACTACAAAGTCGGCGATCTATTCATCATTTTCTTCTTCCTCTTTGTCCTCTCCTCCTCCTCCTCCTCCCTCTATTGAGTGAAGCTTTTGACAGGGTCTCACTATATAGCACAGGCTGGTTTTGAGCACACTGTGCAGCCCAGGCTGACCCCAAGCACGGTCCCCTTTTACTCAGCTTCTTGAGCACTAGGGTTTCAGATTTATGCTGCCGTGCCTGCCTCAAATCTCAACACAATCACTTGAATAACATTCATATCCACCAAGATTCATCTAACTTAATTTCTGGAACTAGGATTATTCCCTGTGTTTAAATTCTAACTTCATCTGACACTTGGTAGTTGCCCCAGATGGAGGTAATACAATTAGAACAACCAGCCTCTACTACAGTTACCCAAGTTGCTGTGATGTAGACTGGAAAGCCAGTCTCTGTGCACACGCAGAGGAAGCATCCTTCAGGTGTCTGGCTGTCATCGAGCAGGCCTGTGTTCATCCAATGAGCCGTGACTTAATTCAGTCATTGTTTTCTGAGTGCAAACAAAGTGGGCCTCTTCATTGTCACCGTTATTACACAGCCAGGAATGTAACGAAGGGAAGGGACATAAAAAGTAAAGGGAAGTGCTTAGGACCACCAGGCAAAGGCACACTAAAAGTAGACACCCAAATTTCCACTTTACAAAGTCAAGGACAGTGGCCTTTCCTTCTCTCTGGGGCCTGAGATAGCTTTCTTCCCTTGAACCTTCTAGCTTCCACTTGAAAGGAATCAGCTAAGCTTGGCAGACGCCAAGAGTCTCTGTGGTGACAAGAGTGCTCCAACATCATGCCTGGTGACAGTACAAACTGACAAAGTTCATACCTTCTACCCATTCGCATTCTCAAATGTGTTCTGCCACCTGCATGCGTGGACAGATGTATTTACTGATGGTTTTATTGCAGATTAGATTTTCCACGTAGTGCTAAGCAGCCCCTGCAATTTTGACAGGTGGAAGGGAGGCGGCGGAGGTGGGCTTGCAAATGTAGCCACCGTGCTACCCCCTCCGGTGCTGCGTGGAGGATCAGCGGGATGTGCCCGATTCCGTTCCTGCTGGCATTTCTTCCATCGGGATAAGTGACAACTGTTGCCAGGAAAAAGTTTTTCTGACTGAGCACACCCCCACCACACGCACAGCCCGCTCCCCACCTCCATCTTCCATCCTTCCTGGGGAACTTCCTTTAGGGACCTCCCAGCGTTTAGCCCAGTTGTCTGCGCGAGCTATACTTTTTCTCACACCAGCACTGGAGGGAGCCGCTATCTTATGCCCATTTTACAAGTGAAGGAGCAAGCCAGGAAAAAATTTGTCCTGAGTCATGTTTGTAACTACACACCGGGAGACACTGAAGTACTCAGGACAAGGTGGGCAGAGCCTTGCATAAGAACGGCAGGAGATACCGGAACTCAGCCCTTGTCCTACCACTACCCTCTAACCAGCATTCAGTTGGTGCAAACTGTATCCCCAAGTACTGTGGTTATGCACTGTAGTGTTCTCAAAAGAGAAGTGTGTGGATAAACAAGGAAACTGTGAAGTGCTTTCCCGGGGCTCAGTCAGCTTGCTATTCTGTTTTTCCTGAATTGCTCTTTTAGGATTTTAGATTTGCTTCTTTGTTATGCCCTAACCGGAACCGAACCAAGCATGGAGGGCCTTAACGGATTCCATAATGGGCAAGGGTGACCTGGGGGGGGGGGGGGACGACAAACACGCCAGGTAGACAGGGCTTAAGTGAGAAGTTTTACTTAAAAAGGAGGGATGGGGAGGAAAGAGAAAAGAGGAAAGAGACACAGAGACAGAGAGAGGAACGAAGAGAAGAGGGAGACATGAAAAGTCCTGTCTGTCCCAAGGGAACAGCAGGAAAGAGAAGAGAGCATAAGTGGGGAGGGGTCTTTCTTTTAAAGGGGTCCTTTGCACCTCAGTGCTGACTACAAAACCATGCAACCCGGGGCTGTCCAGGGCACTGCCTGAGTGCATTCTGCCAGGTGACAGGGGCAGACCAGGGCCTGACCTTACACTTCCTTTTTCAAAGAAGAAACAATTATTTCTCTGCTTATAATTTTATCTCCCATATCTGTGGCCACTTTTATATACTCAGTGCCTTCTACTGGCTTGTTTGTTTTGGTTTTTTAAGACAGGGTTTCTCTGTGTAGCTCTGGCTGTCCTGAAACTCACAGAGATCCACCTGCCTTCAGTGCTGGGATTAAAGGTGTGCACCATCACCAGTGGCCATTTACTGGCATCTTAAAGAGAAGGCATAAGAGACTCTAGAACTTCAGTCCTAGGAGTAAACCTGGTTTAAGTTCTTGGCCCATGGCTATCCTATTTATCGAAATCACGAAATGTACATTTCTCATTTAAAACATCATCGCCCCTATGACTTAACTTTTCAGTATCAGAAAGATTCCAGGAAGAAAGAGGCTGTCCTTTCATACACATGGGAAGATGGAAGATGAGCCAATATCCCCAAGCCAGGAAGTCTGTGTTGAGGGCACTTTTAAGGAAGCGGTACAGTGGCCCATAACCCATAAGGACTTGAGTACCACAACCTGGCCTACAACAGTCTCAGCTCAGCTGCTAATCTACACATCCAGTGGTTATTCCAAAATATTCGTGTCAAGACCGGCAGGGTTCAAGCTCCTGCCCTGGCTCTTAGTAGACCTCACTATTGCCAAATACCTTTCTCTTTACAATGTGGCTTTACAGCACCTTTCCTGAAGAGTCATGAAGACAAATGGAAGGAATACATGTCTATTACCTGGCACAACGTGAAAGTGAAATAATTTTTAGCCCTATGTTTATTGCTGATAAAACATAATTTATATGTGATCTACTAGTAATTTCCTGGGGCAGCCATTATTAATTGATTAGGGCATCCCTCTGTTAAGAAAAAGAAGAAAGTCTCACAAATTCGTCAAGACTGCTTTGCCTAGACATAGCGATCAATCACTGTGAGCTGGTGTGCCAACAGAAACCCATTAGCCCGGTCTGGCTCAGAAAGCTTTTAACAAACTGTCAGGCAGGATTACTAACCAAGCTTGGAGTCCAAATGCAAATTGGACATTAATTTTTCCTATGAACAAATGGCAAATTCAGCAGTGTGCATCCTGGGGCAAATAGTAGCACAAGAAGAGGAAGAAGTGAGGATTCTGCTCTTGGTGAATGAGGATGAAGGGATGCTCCCAACTCCCCTTATGGCTTTGGCTCCCAGGGGAATACATGCTCCGCCTCCCTGATACACTCCTTTGAAGGGAGTAGCTGATGAGAACTGGGTATTACCAGGAAAAGCCCTCACTATGGTTGACTGGTTCTCCCTGAATTCTTACTAAGCACTACACATTACCATCTAACAATTTCTCAGTTCTTATCTCTACTGAAGAGGCCCAGATCTTTAATATGTTTCCTTTAAATATCAATCTAGCAGATTGCTACTTTGTTGATGCTTCTTTTGGAACTAGCGGTGAGATTCTTTAAGGGGGTGGGGTCTAAAAGCAGAGGAACCTGTCAGTCACAGTGCAACAACACAGAACAAAATTGGGGAAAGAACCTAGAGAGGAGAAAATGCCAAAGCAGGAAGAGATGACACCTGGGTCTCTTTACTTGCAGAAGTTCAGCCATGTCAATAAAAGCATTCGGAGACCCTGGTCTCCTGGGACCTGCAGAGTTGCCTCCTCACTTTCATCTCTGAAGGAAGCAAAGCCTCTAACTTTCTCCATCAGGGTCACTATGTAGTTTTGCCTTCAAGAAATTACTTGACTTGTGGAAAAAACTAATTCATTCCAGGAGGGAAATGTTCAGGTGGTCAAATATTACCTTTTATATGTAATATACTGGAATTTATGTTTAATGACTGTTGTGAGTTGAATTTTACTTTATTATTACTTAGTTTTAAAATGCTTATTTACAAATTTGTGTTTTTGTGTTGAATGTGTCTACTTTATAGGAACACATGTTTGTATGGGTGTGTATATCTGTGCACTCATGTGCAGAAACCAGAGGAGGATTGTTGTAGATTAGTTGAAGATGTGTTACATGTGTTTACCCTGTGGAACATTTGTTTAATGATGAAAGATGTGTCGCATTCTTTTACGTTGCATTTGCTTAACTCAGTGAAGCTGTGTTGCTTTGCCTGCCTAAAATACATGATTGGTCTAATAAAGAGCTGGATGGCCAATAATAGCTAGGCAGGAGAGAATAGGCGGGGCTTCCAGACATAGAGAATAAATAGAAGGAGGAGAAGTTAGCCATGGGAAAAGGAAAAGGAGAGGAGGATACCAGAAGCCAGTAACCCTCTCAGCTACACAGCAAGCCAAGGTGTAAGAAATAAAAGAAAGGTATGTAGACTAGAGAAAGATAAATGCCAGAGGCAAAAGGTAGACAGGACAATTTAAGAAAAGCTGGCTTTTCTTAGAAACAAGTCAAGCTAAGGCTAGGCATTTATACGTAATAAAATATCTCCACATATTTATTTAGGAGCTGGGTGATGGGTCCCCAAAGAGCCAAAGAGTAACAAAACAAAACAAAATAAAACAAAACACCCCCCACAAACAAAAACAAAAACAAAAAACTACAGAGGATGGCGGGTGTCCTGCTCTGTCACCATCTGCCTGGAGACAGCATCTCTCTCTGGATCGGAAGGCAGGCTCATGGCCAGCAAGCTTCACCTATCTTCCTGCCTCCATCCTACACAGCTCCGAGGTTACTGGCATGTGACCAGCCCTGGGTTTCAAAGAGGGTAATAGCAATTCAAGCTCAGGTCCCCACTCTTGCACAGCAAATTCTCCTACGCACAGATTCATTTCCATGACCCCACAGATTCTACACTAATCAAGAAGCCAAAAGTTGATGTGATTTCTCAATTTTTTCCTAGTTTTGTGGAAGAATTTGAGTTAACACCACAGGGTGTGATAGATTCTGTGACTTGTGTTATCTGTTGCAGGAAATGATGAAGTCCTATGTTCTCATAAGCTATCTGTATAGGGATATCATGCACCAACATTCCAGAGGCTACAGATACAACTAACCTAACCACAAGTTTCCCTAAGGACAGTGAAGGAGTAAATTGGAGGCTAAAACGTAACCAACTAAAAGCAGCAAATACAATGCAATGCCCTTCATAAGCAACAGGTGAGAATACACATTAGCAGACCCAGAGACTAATCAGACTCATCGAACCCTGTCTGGCAGATACTAGTCACTGGAGGACCACGCATACCCAAGATGGGTCTCTTATCACTTCCTGCAGCCAGTGATGGAGAACGGGGATGGTTGAGTGGGAACTGGGGTGCTTGCCTGGGGACTGGGTGTGCTGGAATGGGGGCATGGAGATGACTGAGAAGTATCATTTAGTCTTAGAAGGAAATATCACTTGCTCCCCCTTTTTTTTCCTAGCAGTGATGACAGCAATATAAAAGATCTCTTTTGTTGGTAAAAATTGCCTGATTAAGCAAACACTTATGCATTGTTTATTGGAAAACTCCCTAGATAGCATTTTCCAGAATAGACACACTTTCAAGTGAGATGGGTCCCATTCTGTTTAGTAGGGGCGATGGGTCTCTGCTACAATAGAAGGAAGTTTATTCCTAGACTTTGCTATCTTTGAAAAGTGTCACTTAATGCAATACCTAACTCCAGGGAGGTCGCCACAAAGTCTCTGGAGTATCCAGGCCAAACCAGAAGCACGACAGATGTGAACTCACTCTTACAGAGAATGTGTTTCCTCATCAGTTTCTAGGGAAGGGAGGGGGACACCCACCTCCAGTAATCTTTTAACAGCAGTGGAGATGGGAGCGTGGAGGAGGGCTCGGTCCCCCCTTTGCTACAATAGCCTTGAATTCCACTGCCTCTGCCCTCTGTCCTCTTGTACCAGCTTTTAAAAGTCTTTATCATGTCACTCATGTGTGCTGCTCCTCCTCCCACCATGGTGGTGTTCTAGATTCACCTCCTGGAGTATATGGTCTTATCCTCTGACCATGCTCAGCTTCTATTACAGGCTCACAAACCGGATGTTAATCCTTAAGGCAAAGGTGTTTTCCTCAAGTATATCACAATCAGTGAGAAAGCCATAGGCAATTTAATTGGATTGTGTAACTGAGTGTGTAAAATGCAAAATAATTAAACAGGCAATTTAAAATGTGATGGTAAGAAACTCACAGAGCTATGAAGTGAGGTTTGGGGAAAGAAACAGGGGCAAGCCCTTTCAGCCTTTTATCAGAAGTAAAATCAGGGCAGCAAAATCAAAGAAGCCAAGCAAGGCTCAAAACCCAGAAGCAAAACAGAACTATACAAGCATCTGAGGCCACATGGTCACAAAATGTCTGCTAGTGACACCGAGGACAGAAAACATGGGGCAATAGGTGCTGGGCATCTCCTAAAATGTGGCACATCTGTTTACTAAACTGTCCCACAATGAAGGAAATGTTTCATAGAAGATACTTCTAAAGCATGGGCTAGCAAAATATCTCCTTGCAAAACTGATCTGGCTGCCCCTGTGGGTGAACTGAGTCCTGTGTCTCCTTAGTCTTTTTTTTTGTCATGTCTGGGAGCCTCCATTTCTCTAAAATTGCTTACTCATCAGGACTTTGAGAGCTATGTGTGATCTCTGTAAACAAAGTATTAGTGAAAAATGAGGAACCATATGAGAATAAGTTCCTTCTTGCTTCAACAATTAAACTTCACATGCCGTCATCTCACATTTGGTTTTTTAAGATGAAAGCAGATATTTTCTGCATGACAAATAGGATAACAATTTCATAGCAAAGGACAGAATAAAATCTCTAGTGTTACAACAGCCATGTCTTGCCAATTCTCCTTGCCTGGATGAGCATTTGCTCTATCTTATCCCCTTTAAATGTCACTTCACAAGTGTCTCTGACCCAACGTTTATTGCACGTCCATGTGAGGATGTTTTCAGGACTAAGTATGTCCCCATGTCTCTCCCCTGTCTCAGGCAGGGGAAGAATAACTTGAAATACTTTCTCCCCAAAGACCCCCAGTCAGGTCCTCCTTTTCCTCCCCAAAATATGTCCCAAGGTGAGAAACTGGTAGAAATTCTGGAGTCCAAGGAACTATCTTAGCATTCCTCGGTTCTATATCATTTCAGGAATGGTTAGGGTTGAAGCATGAACCCAGCAGTCCTAAGAACCTAGGCTCAGCTATCCATCCTCAGTAGGCCAATTAAACAGACAAGTAAGTACTGGTTAAAAGTGGAAAAAGAATATTTATTCAGGGTTGCCACACTGGAAAGAGGGGAAAATTATAGGGGCCCAGTGGTGCCCCCTGTAGTGAATTGAATGAAAATGTCCCCTTAAGCCCTTAGGGAGTGGTGCTATCAGGAGGTGTGGCCTTGTTAGAGAAAGTGTGTCACTTCCTGCTCCCTGCGCAAGATGTAGAACTGCCTCTCCAGCACCCCATCTGCCTGCATGCCACCATGTCCCACCATGATGATAATGGATTGTAAGCCTCTGAACTGTAAGCCAATCCTAATTAAGTGTTTTCCTTTATAAGAGTTTCTGTGGTCATGGTTTCTCTTCACAACAATAGAAATCCTAAGACTCACTCAAGTCTATCTTCAGTGTCCTGGCAATATTGACAAAACTGCTGTGAACAATGTATTGTTTCCCACAGAAGATTTATAACCAAAAATAGTATGTAGCTGAGATCTGGTGGTTATAAAGCCTTTTAGCTTGCCTGCTTTCATTTAGCAACATGCACTTAAGGCTCCTCTTGTGGCTTAATGGCCGGCATCTTTGTATTAATGAGCACTATTTTGTTCCATGTGTGTATCACAGAATGGCTGTCCTCTTGCTTACTGGAGGGTATGCAGGTTGGAAATTATAAATAAAGCAGCTGTAAATATGCAATGGTCCAATGTTTGTGTCCTTCAAACTTTATACACTGAAATCCTAAACCCCAAAGTTATGGTAGGAATAGAAGCCCTTGGGAGGCTCTGTCATCATGAATGGGCTCTGTAACCTTACAGAAGACCTCAAAGAGTTCATTTGACCCTTCTACCATAGAACACTGCTGGCTGTCATTTATGATACAGAAGGCAAACTCTCACTGAGCACTAAACCCCTAACCTGGACTTCCCTGCTTCCACAATTGTGCAAAGTAAGTTCCTGTTACTTAGAGTCTACTTAGATCATGGACTTTTATTATAGCAGCCCAATTAGACGGTATATGCTCACACATACACAAGTGCACCCACATATGTATACCCATGAACGTATACATATACTACACATAGACACAAGCAGGTTTCAACCCATTTGAGAAAACACCAAGAGGCAGAATTGCTGGATTGTGTAGTAAAACTTTGTTTTACTTTGTAGGAAACTGCTAAATTCTGCAAAATGATGCTTATTTTGCATTCCCATCAGCAATAAATGAAACTTCCTTTTGCTCCACATCCTCAGATGACTCAAAATTCCCTTTTCAACACGCACCTGCTCCCTCCCCGCTCACTCAATAGTTATCTTGATTAGGTTTTTCCAAGAAGCATGCCCTGAGAAACAGATTTAAATGTGAATATTTAATTCAGGGCTACTCCAAAAGAGCTCAATTAAATAAATGAAGTTTAGAAGGTATGAAGAGTGAACTATCAAACCACTCTGGGTAGCTTGAATTCATTCCACTGCAAAGCTTTGGGACTATTCATGTGTGTGTGTGTGTGTGTGTGTGTGTGTGTGTGTGTGTGTGTGTGTGCTTGTGTGTGTGTGTGTGCGTGTGTGTGTAGTACATGTATATATTTATGGATATACCTGTGTTGGTGCACTTGTGTAAGTGTGAGCATGCTTGCTATGTGTTCCTTAGACATTCTTCACCTTAATTTTTGAGACAGGGTCTCTCCCTGAGCCTGGAGTTCATAGGTTGAGCTAGATTGGCTAACTGGTGTGCTCCAGGCATCTGCCTGTCTCTGCCCTCCCTTGTATGCATTTACAGACATACACCAATGCACTTGTCTTTTATGGCAGTTCTGGGGATCCAAACTCGTGCCCCACCCTTACATGGCAAGCATGTCATCAACTGAGCTCTCGCCTACTGTGCTGTCTCTAAGGGCATTCACTCTCTGAAGCCTCAGCTTGCCTGGTAAGTGGATTGAGTCTGCTTCTCTAGCTAGAAAATGGCCTCAAAGAATCACAGACGTTTTCTGATAGTCTTTATCGTGAAAAAGGTATAGGCTGGGAAAAACTGGGCAGGTTATCTACAGCATCTGCCTCGATGGAGATGTAAAAACATAAACAGCTAAAATATATCTGACTAACTTTATTTTGGACTTTTAATTACAACGAAGAGAGGCAAATTTAAGCTACTCAAGGCAGTTAAGTTTATTGTAGCAATACCAGGGGGCTCATGATCATGTAATAGAGTAACCAAATTAATGTCACGCCTAGCGAGGACTGGAATGACAAGCCATAGGAAGAAGCAGCGTGGCTACCTGGCTCTTTCAAGATCCACACTCCTAGCTTTTCCTGCCCATTTCTTCCAGTCTGAGCCATGCTAAGCTGCGCAATGCTACAGAAAGTTATGGGTCTCATATATTTGGTTATCTCAGGGTAATTTCTAGGGAATTTTGAATGGCTTCCACTCGCTCCTCCAGCTCCAGCTGGGATCTTAGTGTGCATGTTTTAATAAGCTTCTACAGGGTTACATAACCATATAAAGACATATGCACATATGGAGATTTTAAAAAGGGATACTGTCGAATCTTCCAAAACCCTTTGGTATCGTCTGTATAGTCCTGTTATGGTTTGAGTATGAAATATCTCACTCAATCTCATTTTTTAAAAATTAAAACTGGGGGATTCATTGTTAGTGCTATTTTGCAGTTGTGGAGACTTCAGAGGTGGGACCTACCTGGAGGAAACAAGTCACTGGAGGGTCTTTGGGTGTACTGAATGAATAAAAGAAATAAAAAGGGAAAGGACATGACTGCTCCTAGGTATGGTGGAGATTTATTGTAGATACGAGGGAGAGCATAGGCAGAGACAGAGACATCTGGGAGAGTTCAGAGTGGACATGCCCAGACTGAGCTGGGTCAGTAAGGAGAGGAATTCAGATAAGGTGTCCATTTTCCACTGGTCTCTATGACAGTAGCACCCTCAGATCTCATACTCCCCAAAGAGAAGAATTCAGATGGTAAGTAGATCCAATAGCCAAGAGTTTAATTAGAGCAAGTAAGGAAGCAAGAATACACTCTTTAGAAAAAGGGCAACAATGACTCATCTTTTACAGAGGTGGGGCTTTCTATCTCATCCACTCATGCCTCTCCCTGGGTGAGCATTCTCGGGAATGCCTGTGCTTTTCTTGGAAGCCCATTTTACCCTAATTCAGTCTGTGATACGCAGCTGTATAAGATGTGTATCAGGGTTTAAGTACCCCTAAAATTGAGACGTTCACAAGAGAAAGGGTAACTGTACTCTGAGCATGGTCTCCAATGGGAAGAAAGTTATAAAGCTTGTTTGAGTTATTGTTCTCTGTACCCCAGTTTGGGATCCTGAGTTAGGGTTCTATTGCAGTGGAAGAGACACCACAGCAACTCTTATAAAGGAAAACATCTAATTAGGGTTGGCTTATAGATTCAGAGTTTTAGTCCATTATCATGGTGGGAAGCATGGCAGTACACAGGCAGACATTGCTGGAGAGGACCCAAGAATTCTACATCTGGACCAGCAGGCAGCAGGAAGACAGAGAGTGACACACTTCATCCAACAAAGCCACACCTATTCCAACAGAGGCCACACTTCCTACTAGTGCCACTCCCTGTGAGCCTATGGGGGCCATTTTCATTTAAACCACCACAGGTTCTCATCTATCCATCCAAAGGGCTATAGCAACTAGTATATTGACCACCAGTCAACCACCACCACTATTTATTTTGCACTCCATTTCAGGACTTTGAGTTGGTTCTTGTTTACATACTATCTTTGAGAGCTTGTTGGTTAGTGCCTAGCAGAGCTAACCACTGCCCAACACAAATGCATTCTTTTAAATGGCTTCATCATGTACTGTGGTAATGATGTAATATAATTTATTTGAAGATTTGCTCAGTGCAAGGTTACTCTTCATTTATTTATTAATTGGGTTGGTAATAATACAAAGTCTTTCTGTAGGCATACACTTAACATTTTGATGTTCTTTTTGTTTATAGTAGGGCTTAACCAGTTAGTATAAACCTTTTAAATGTCTTAACCATACTGGGTTGGTATATAAACAGTATATACTTTTTCATTTATTAAGGCCACCTTTGTTGTTTTTTTCCCTCTGAACTGTGCTTAATATACAGATCTTGTACACATTATGTTAATTCAATTTTATCTTTTTGATGCTACTATAAATGCTACTTTTAAATACTATTGCTAATCATTCATGTATATATAGAAATGATAGATTTTGGTATACCCCTAAGTTCTCTTTATTCTGACTATAAAGTGTATGAATAATTCCTGGTCCTTTGTTGCTACAGGAAGTCCAGTGATGGCTCTTTTTATCTCAAGTTCTTAATATCCATATATCAGGGACAAATTCCATATGCGCCCTCCATGCAGAAACCCTTTCTTCTCTGCAAACTCAGTTCATCAGCTTTCTTTAAATCCGTCCTCTGTCTTTTGAATTCATGACAACGGGTGGGCTTGGCTTGAATTCCTCTTCTGTCTTAGTTAGGGCTTTTATTGTTACTATGTGACACCAGGACCAAAAAGCCAGCCAAGAAGGAAAGGGTTTATTTGGCTTGCACTTCCACACCATGGTTCATCATTGAAGAAAGTGAGGACAGAAACTGAAACAGGGCAGGAATCTGGAGGCAGGAGCTGATGCAATAGAGGGGTGTTGCTTACTGGATTACTCTCCATGGCTTGCTCAGCCTGTTTTCTTATAGAACCCAGGACAACCAGCCTAGGGATGGCACCACCAACAATGGGCTGGGTCCTCCATCAATCACTAATTAAGAAAATGCCCTTCAGGCTTGCCTACAACCCAATCTCATAGAGTCATTTTCTTAATTGAGGTTCCCTCCTCTCAGATGACTTTAGCTTGTATCACGTGTCATAAAATTACCCAGCACATCTATGCCCAAGTTCTATCAACTGTCATCTCATAGGAAGCCCACTGGGAATAGGTTCACTTCAGGATACCTTCTTTCAGTAATTAGTCTTGTATGTCCTCCTACCCAATTACTGATAATTGTTGCTTCCTGTAGTTAAACCTGATTTTGTCACTTATGGAAAGAGGAGTGGGTAGTCAGGCATTGTGGCCTATGCCAGCCACAGAACCTGAGAGGGTGAGGCAGGAGAATTGACACATTTGATACCAGCCTGGGCTATACAGTGAGTTCCAAGGCCATCCTAGTCAGGGAAGCTTTGTCTCAAAAAACAAAATGAAATAAACTTTTATGTGATTTAAAGTCTTATTTCAAGCATTTTTTTAAAAAACATTTTATATATTAACTTATTTTTTTATTTTTATTTTGCATATCGATCCTAGTTCCCTCTCCCTCTCTCCCTCAAGCATTTTCTTTTATGAGATTTATGATTGCTATGTTCCCTGAAATCTTATGAATTTCCTAGTCTCAAAAATGCTTAGCACGTATTACAATTTGATAATGTTTCCCAAAACTCCTGTCCTGGGGGGGAAAAATGATCCTTAGTAAAGAGGTGCTAGGAGATGGAACCCTTAGGAGGTGTAGAGTTATGGGGACACTATTGTTGGAGGGTTCCCATGTGACAGGAACAGATGCCATATTAAAAGCCTAGTCAGCTCTGTCTTGCCTCACTCTTGTCCCCTTTTTGTCCTCCCTTCATGGGACACACAGCAAGAAGGCTCACATCAGATGCTATGAGAGGCAGCCTCTCAGCCTTCAGATCAGAGAGCCAGTTAATTTCTCTTTATTGTAAGTTACCTCTTCTGTATTGCCCTGGTATGGCAGCACTAAACGGGAGACTATGTGATTATTTTCACATTTAAGGGCAAATCAAAAAAGTCCAGTGCTGATATTGTTATCTCTGGAGTGAGGCAGGGACTTTCAGGGGGAACTATGGGTATTATAGCGTCTTCAAAGTATCCTTTCATTTTGTTTCAGTTAAAAGTTTAGGACTAGTGCAATGACAGCAGGTAAGGGCAATTACTTTCCTATCTGAGTAATCGAGTTTAGATCCCAGAACTCCCCATCAGACAGCTCACAAACTCCTGAAGTTTCAGCAAGGGTTCCCACCCCCCCCCACACACACACACGGGGAGGGGTGGGGGCAGAGAGACAGAGACAGAGAGAATAAATCTTCAAGAAAACCTCTGGAAGATATCAGGAAACACCCAACATCTTTTTGGTGCAAGCTAAACATGCTCAAGTTCTCCTCTATGTCGTTTTAACCTTTTCAGTGTGTGCTCCAGGACTTTAAGGTAAGTATGTCCTCACATGTGTTTACCATCATTCTTGTTCTATGACCTTAAATTAAACATCTTCAGGAGTTGTGGCTTAACGGAGCATGCCCAGGAATGTGTCTTCTTCTGAGTGCGTTCCCGTATGAATATGTGAAACTCCTGCACTTCCTTTCTGTGAGGCATTGCCTGAGAAATGAGCTCATACCCTCCTGACCTGCTTCAGCTGATGCATTTCCTCCCATCTTTGATCATGCTTGCTTTGGGCTTTGCACTCAATGAGACTCAAACCCTTGACACTGGTTACAGTCCCATCTCTTTTGCTTTATTTTGTTTTAATTTTTTGTTGAAGGGGTTTGTAACATGTTCTCTTTTTTCCTTCACACTTCAGGAATTCTATCTGCACATGGTTGGGTCCTGTCATGTATAAGTCTAAAATTCATTCTGTCTGTAATCTCAGATCTTTCTGCAGATCAGGGAAATTCCTTTTTTCCCTTATCCTTGCCTTCCTGTCACAGGTTGGATCTCCTGAGTTAATTCAGGAAGGCTCCATTGCTTAGATTCTTTGGTCTTCTCTTCCCAGAGCATTAGGAAAATATTAATTACCATAGAAATATCACAAATTTTGCATTAGGTCATCTTTCACTAGTATCAAATGGTAGAGGCTCTTTTTGTTTGGTCGATTTTTCAAGACAGGGTTTGTCTGTAGCTTTGGAAGCCTGTCCTAGAACTCGCTCTATAGACCAGGCTGTCCTCAGACTCAAGAGATCCTCCTGCCTTTGCCTCCTGAATGCTGGGATTAAAGGTGGGCACCAGCACTACCCGACTGGTGGGGATTCTTAATTCATTCTACTTACCATGTTACTAAAAATACAAAAAAAAAAAAAAAACAAAAAAAACAAAAAAAAACCAACCAAACAAACAAAAAAAGATACCAACAACAAATTGAAGATGGGCTTATAGGAGTTCACAAATACCAGATAAAGGATTAACAGGTATTTGCTGGGGAACACTCACACAAAGATGTAATATAATTGACAAGGTCATTCTGCTCCTGAAGATGCAGTCTCTGCCCTTCAGGATACTCCAACTACAACCCAAGAGACAGAAAGCCAGCTCTTCCTTTTCCTTATAAGGGGTCAAGTCTACACACCTGAATCTATGCCCTAAGATGCAGCCACCACTCCAATTCCACTAGCATAACAAGACTTCCCCTTTTTTGTCTAAATAAGGGGGTTTTAAACCTGATACAAAAACTACATACAATAATAACAAATATCAAGTATAGTCCAGGAGAAAGAAAGGTAAAAACATACACAAATTTAAACCTACAACTATCAAGAGCAACATTAAGCAAGAAATACATATTAAATGTTCAGTCCCAGGGTAATGGCATATAACAAAGACTAGTCCACTAGTTGTCCTATTCTGGAAGTCTAAGTCTTGTACCTAATACGATCTAGCTAAGATAAGAGAGGACATTAGCTGTGACTTTCTAGTCTTCAACCTCATCAAAGACCTGAGAGAGTAACATTACTAGGGTAGGCAGGAAGTGCAAGCGGGAGACCCCATGCCAGTACAACAAATAAACATGGCAGCTCCTTGAGGGTGGTTCCAAACTTCAGAAGCACACAATTAAATATTAATGGGATAGATTACACCATATGAAGAAAGTCCCTTTGGGAAAATAAGCATCGTGCTTAGCATATGCAACCACACTCAGCAAGTACCCATGAGTACTCAATGAGTACTCGTTTTACATGTGTGACTCTTAAGTATCAAAGTGGTGGTCAGCTCTTGCATTCATCTCCCCACACCCATCCATCTCAAGATAAATGGCTCAAAAAGACAATATGAGGAGACTCCAGAAAATCCTTTCTTCACTGTGTTGGTTCTTTAGACTCCAAGAAAATGCTGACTTAGTCGTCAAGGATCACAGTTAAACAAAAATACAAAAGCAAGTCTATGTTTCACCCAAAAACATCTATCTTTTCTTAAAAAGTGGAAAAGCTGCCAGTGCACTTCTAATGTGTGCAACTCATTGCAAAAGGGCATCATTTGGGTGAACGGGAAGCTTCATGGGGTCATATGCGGCACTTTTCAGATGAGAACCTTTGCAGTCACTATCCCAGGGATGATAAAACCTCAGGACCAGCAATCCCACATCCCAGGGCTTGGTGGACCACCAGGGGAACAGAAACGTTAGTCTCCTGGTTGGCTGGCATTTCTACAGTGTCATCAATTGCATTCAGATTTTGTTTGTTTGTTTGTTTGTTTGTTCCCCTTTAAAGATATCAGGGGGTGGACGTTAAAGTACATTGCGGTCAAGCAGTGCAACATGAGGGAACATCCTCAAAGGTCTACACAAACAGAGAAATGAATTCAAGGACAATGGCAAACTTGCAGAGAAGGTACGCAGGATAGCAAAAGTTTAACAAAGACCATTTTAGGTTTTGTTACACACAGAGCAGAATACAACTCAGTATTTACTTGGTGAATGAACAAAAGGAACCACAACCTCTTCTACTCTTGGCTTCAAACCCTAGCCTCGTCAGTATTAGATCTTAAAAGGTTACTCCAGCATGTTTTCTTAGCTTCAGGTCATTAGTCTGAAAAATGGGGATGATTGAGTCTAGGTGTTTTTATTACAGGGATTGAATCTAGTCATGAATCCCGCAAGACGGGACTTCTAAACAAAAGGCAGTCATTCTAAGTACCCTCTAGGAATGACTGATGAGCTAGTTTCTGACCAAACAGATCTAACAGTTGATCCATCTCAAGCTATTTCCTAAGAGATCAACTATGCTTTGGCTGTGCTATACATCTGCATTGTACTGAGCTATTTGTACCTGACACTCCCTCAGACCACCTTTTCCTGTGAACCAAGAGCAAGCTGTCTGCTAATCACCAGACCTCTTACATGGTAAACTGTGATAATCAAAGAATGACAGGAAGAATGACAGACCCGTCTCACTTTGTTAGACAAAGCTTCTCTGACTTCTTCAAGGGAATGCAAAAATCCCAAGAAAGGACTGTAATTTACAAGGGAACGGATAGTGCTCCTTTCTAACCAGTTTCTTAAGAATGAACTACTTGGTATGAGCAAAGTATCTTTGGACTAATAGAATATATATATATATATATATATATATATATCCTGTAAAATATAGATTATGCTCCAATCACATCTGAAGAAATTCTATGCCTATAAACAGATTGCATATACCTTTAGTAGTTCTGGTCTTAACTAATTAAAATCTTGGTTAGAAATAAACCCTGTAGGATTTGTGACTAACAGTTTTAAATAACAATGTGAATTTTTCTCCCACACAACCAATGATCAGCTACTGTTGTCATTTGTACTAAAAAAAAATACATTTGCAACATAATCCAGTTTTCTTTGTATTATTACTCTAAAGATAAGATTATAGAAGTTACTTCTTTTCCCTAGGCAAAACGGGCTTTTAAATTATAAATGTAGCTATGAATACTCGTTATCTTCTTGGAAGTTGAAAATTTGGAAGATCCCATGGAACTTGCAGAGAGGAGTCTTTTTGTCATTTGCTTCATGAATCACTCAGAAGATCAACTATGTACGCTCACAAGAAAAATGACTTCCTTGTAATGTCACTGGATTCTAAGATTCTACCATTGATTAACAGACTGATAGCTTGATTCAAAGATTCTATCGTCTTTGTCACCTAAAGGGTTATGAAGACAAGGGGCAGGACCCATTATGTGTAGCAAGGTTTGGGGAAAAGAGAAACCTTCTACTGTATAAGAGCTATCATTGAATCTCTCATCATCTCACAGAAACGGAAGAAAGACACCGCCCCCCTTTCTGGAATTTATGGTAGCTGCTCAGGGCATGTGACACTGGGCGATGCTGTTTGGAATCAAACATTGGGAATCTGCAGTCTCACACAAACCATCCCTGCCTCAACACAACTAACATTCCTGGGGCCCCTTGAGGGAAGAGCTTTGGGAGGCTGGGAGGATGAGAGGGACCGAGGTATCTTTACCCCAAGGTTCATGGGCCACCCCACATTTAAAGCACTCAACGATGGTGGCACAGCTTTGAAGGAATGCTGGACCTTCGCCTCGGAGAGGGGGAAAAGCTACCGGGGGCGCAGGAAGGGGGTACTGTAGCCATGGCGCGCAACCAGCCCCCTCAGACTCCAGGGATGCAGGCGCTCCAGCTGCTTCTGGAAGCCGGAGAAAAACCCAAATGCCTCCAGCAAGACCCGGGGGAGGTGCCTGCTCGCTGATTGCCAGCAGCGGAAGGAGAAGGGGCAACCTCCGCGTTGTGTTGCGTTGCGCTGCGCTGCGCTAGCGGGAGGTGGGTGGGCGCACAGACCCGAGCTGCAAAGCAAGCGCCAAGCGCAGGCGACAGGCAGCAGCAGCCCACTCGCGACCGGGAGGGCTTCTCACGCCCCTGCTCTGGGGTGACAGCACCCAAGCTCGGAAGGAAACGGGGCGAGGGATGAATCATCCACTCCTCCCTCCCGGCCCGCGCGCCAAGCCCCTCCCGAGATCCCGCAGCAGCCAGCGGGCGAAGCCGCGGCTCCAGCTCCGACTCCAATGAGCCCCGTGTGGCCTGCAGAGGAAAGGAGACAGACAGGGCGGGGGACCAATGAGAACGCCGCTCTCACGGCCGCTGAGCTTCGGCTCCCTGGCGGGGCGGGGCTAACCGCGGCAGGGGGCGGTCCTGGGCTGGCACGCAGCGCCGAGGCTCAGCGGCTCGCAGAGAGAGCGCGACGCGGGGAGCCGGCGCCTAGGCGACGCGGGAAGGCGCCACCACCGCCGCCGCTGGCCAAGGTGCTGGACTCCACAGGCCCATCCGTAGCTTCGCCGGGTCAAGCGTCCTCTACTGCAGCCGCTGCTGCCTCGCTTCCAGCTAGGTCTCCATGGAAGAGATGGAAGAAGAATTAAAATGCCCTGTGTGTGGCTCCTTCTATCGGGAGCCCATCATCCTGCCCTGCTCTCACAATTTATGTCAGGCGTGCGCCCGCAACATCCTGGTGCAGACCCCGGAGTCCGAGTCCCCCCAGAGCCGCCGGGCCTCGGGCTCTGGGGTCTCCGACTATGACTATCTGGACCTGGACAAGATGAGCCTATACAGCGAGGCGGACAGCGGCTATGGCTCCTACGGAGGTTTCGCCAGCGCCCCCACTACCCCGTGCCAGAAGTCGCCCAACGGCGTCCGCGTTTTCCCCCCTGCTATGCCGCCACCGCCCACCCACCTGTCACCGGCTTTGGCCCCGGTGCCCCGCAACTCCTGCATCACCTGTCCCCAGTGCCACCGCAGTCTCATCTTGGATGACCGGGGACTTCGCGGCTTCCCCAAGAACCGCGTCCTGGAAGGGGTCATCGATCGCTACCAACAGAGCAAAGCCGCGGCCCTCAAGTGCCAGCTCTGCGAGAAAGCACCCAAAGAAGCCACGGTCATGTGTGAACAGTGCGACGTCTTCTACTGCGACCCTTGCCGCCTGCGCTGCCACCCGCCGCGGGGGCCCCTAGCCAAACACCGCTTGGTGCCCCCGGCCCAGGGCCGCGTGAGCCGGCGGCTGAGCCCGCGCAAGGTCTCCACCTGCACTGACCATGAGCTGGAGAACCACAGCATGTACTGCGTGCAGTGCAAGATGCCGGTGTGCTACCAGTGCCTGGAGGAGGGCAAACACTCCAGCCACGAAGTCAAGGCTTTGGGGGCCATGTGGAAATTGCACAAGGTGAGTCCTATACACCCCACCCCTGAATTCCCGCGCCCTGGGTCCTCCAGGTTCCCTCTTAGGGTCACAAGCGCATCCCAGTGGGGGCGCAGTGCAGGTGCCTTTGGCGCCTGCTTTGCGAGCTGGTGCATTGCAGGAGGCTCGGGGGGACATTTGATGCGATGCACGGAAGTTGAATGTCTCCAGGGAGCTGTTGCAGGGATGTCATAGTGTGGGTTTCCCTCCCCAGGCAGGCTTGCCTGTGAGCTGGGCCCAAGGCGCCCCCTCTTCAGTCTGCAGACTATGGCCGCCACCACCTTAGGGCAAAGCCTATGTGGCTTGACAGAGGCGCGCGGGTGGCAAAGGCCTCCAGTGCAGGGTGGGCTGAGGACAAGGGAGAAGGGGGGCAGGCGGGGCGATGGGGTTGCGCGGACCTGAGGGGGCTGTCTCGGTAAAGGAAGGCAGAAGCCCTGGTGCAGGGCGGGAGCGGGGAGAGACTCCGCTGGCTGAATACTGATGAGTCCGCTCTGAGCTGGACCTGATGCTCCTGATGGAATGGAAACTGTTCCCAGTGCCTACAATTCTAGCAGGTGGAGAGATCCTGCGGCCCCAAGGCAAACAGTCTGTCTGGGTCTCGACCCTCAGGGGAGGGGGACCTGAGGCCGGAGCAGAAGGACCAGAGTGTTTTAAGCGGTCGCGTCCTAAAACCGTCATGTCCCCCAAACCCTCATTCCACTAGGGTTCAAACTTTCCCCTTTCCGTAGCTGCATGTGCAAACTTTGAGACACCTGTTAGCAGAGTTGTCTTTTGGCCCCTTTTGATGGAGCCTCTCCAGGGCTACTGAGAAAAGAATGCCTTTAACATGTTGTCATGTGACTCCTCTACTTCGATGGCTTCCTGTGGTTCTTAGATCACCCTTAGAACATTCTAGCAAAATCCTCTTGACATCTTCCTCTTGGCCTCTTCCACTCATTGACTATCCAATCTCTGCGTTTCTTGCTGTTCTTCGCCCAACGCCAGGTGTGCGAAGGGGGCTGCCCTCTGCCTAAGCCTTTACATTAGATGTTCTTTCCTGAAATTTCCTTCCTCAAAGTCTAGACAGGGCCACTCCCTCCCTGACCTCCTTGACTTTGCTCTGATGTGAGTAAAGGCCACATCAGAGCAGAGGCTTTGCTGACCTGCCTCAGACCAGACAAACCTTCCCTCCCTGCTTTCTTTTTCTCAGTAGCTCCCATCACCCTCCAGCATGACAACATATATTAATTACGCTGTTTTGTGCTTATTTATTGCCCCTCCCCCAACACACACAAAGCAGGAAGATAAGATTTGTGAGGAAAGCTCTCTTTATAATAACGGGCCCAAGTTGTTTAGTAGGAAGGGAACACTTGCAGAGATGTGCTGTAAGGCAATTTTACATTTCCACTTAGTTGGATGGGCACGACAGCTACCCAGCATCGCCGCAGAAGAAACTGTCTTTAGGCCACAGGGCTGTCTGCCCACGGACAAGGCATTGAAGATAGCCTTGCAGCCCTCAGCCATGGCCCCGCTAGTTTCCCAGAATTCCTTGGGAACTAGAAAAGCTGACTATGAGAGGCACCTACTCTGCGGTTATGCTAGGAGCAGCAATAATGACTGGGGCACGAAAAGGCAAATGCCAGCATTTTCAGCAATCATCGGGGACTTTCTCAACTCTTCCCCTGTCTCTGTTTCCCAAGTGACAAGGGATTTCTGGCGTGTGCCACCACGCCCAGCGCTCCAATTATACTTCTAAAAATGACATTTGATTTCCAAAGTTTGAAAAATTGTAGTTCTTAGCCATCTTCCCCCTTCGTATGATTAATCACTCAAACTCGTAACTGTAGTCTGGACATAGTTGACCTACAGTTGAGTTCCTCCACGAAGTGTCTGAGAAAGTAATCCCCCTGCCTGGGCAAAGACCCTAGTGCTATAATTGGGTGTTACACAACATTGTTTGCCATGGATAGCACATGCGCTATCCATGAAGACCAAAAGGAACCTTCAAATCTATGCCAAGACCCATGTATAGTTGAAATGTCAAGCCTGTTTGTTGACCTGACAATGAAAATTGTGAGTAGACATTATGGTAGTGTTCCTGGGCCAGAATTGCTATGACCTTCAAAATACAGGAGAGCAAAAGGACTATACCTCCTTCTTTCAGAGTTGGGTACTCAGTTCTGAATGTTGTCATTCATAGTCTATCATAGTAACCATTTCTACTGATGAAGGAAATACTGTAAATAAGTATCAATTAGGCACAAGGCATCAACTCACAGACTTAAGGCCAAATAGTTTTCAAGTAGTTTTAGCATCTGGCTAAAATGTATTGTCAGTTTACCAAATTAATTTTTTTATATTCATGACATTTGAAATCCATAAATAACACATAAAATAATAGTCCAAGCCAACTATCTGGTATCAGTTTAAAACTATATCAGCATTTATTTTATTCCTTTATCCAAGTCGGGCTGACAGAAAAACTTGCAATACAAATGAGGTTTGTAGACATTTTGAAATAGGCATTAGACACTACTATTAAAATTGCTTTGTAATTTTCGGCTGTCCCCAAGAGCTTCAGGAGTCTTAAATTCTTGATTTTATGAATCACTGACTCAGTAAATGTTTCATAAGCTTTCTTCCGTGTTTGTGGTCTAAGCAAAGATTCCTTTCTTCCTTCCTTCATTCCTTCCTTCCTTCCTTCCTCCTAAACATGTGCTACTACTCATCCTGATAGTCTCAAATGGTTTTATAAATTTCTTTTAAAATTAATTAACTTTGGTGTTTTGAGACAGTCTTATGTAGCCCAGGCTGCCCTCTAACTAACTGTGTAGCCAGGATGACTTTGAACTCCTGATCCTCCTGCCCTAACCTTCTTCTTTTTAAAACCAGGTTCCTTCTTTTTAAAAACAAAGATTTGCAATGTAGACTAAGCCATCAGTTGATCACACTTCCATTTCTGAACTATGCTGGAAAAGTATTAGCTTAGGTGTAGCATTTGTATGAAAACGTCATAGATGATGCCTCCAAATAGCATTCTGTTAACCATACATTACAGTGTGTTGCAACTTATGTCCTTGTGGTCACGGTACTCAGTAGCCTATATTTGTGCCTTTTTCTTTCTATTAATTTTCTCGAGGAAGACAGAACATTGTGTGTGCAATATAAGCATTCTCACAGGTCTTATGACAATGTTTCTGAGGAGAAAACTGTACCCCTTGAACTGAGGCACAAAGCGATATCCCCCATCCCCTGTCATCTGTTATCTGGTAACTAGAGATAATATTCACACACAAGTTATGATTTCAAGTAGAAAATAAATGGCATGTTTCTCACCTACATGAGCTAATGGACTATTTGGTGTGTATGACACTGTGCAGGCTTTGAATACCCTTCTCTTAAATACTTGAAGTATTTCAGGGTTTTTTTTTTTATTATTTTGGAATATTTACATATGATAGTAAGGTATCTTAGGATAGGATCCAAACTTAAACCCAGAAGTTACTTGTTTCATATACATTTTATTTAAATAGCTTCTGGGTCATTTTATACAGATTTTTAAAGTGCTAGGCTGTGATGGAGACTCACCTGAGGTTAGGGAGGAATTTGCCATTTGTACAATCTAAAAATCAGTTTGGGTTTTGAGGCATTTTCAGATTTTAGATTTACAGATTAGAGATGCTCAACCTGTAACCTTGACATCCAGGGTAGGAGAAGGACCTTTTGTGTGAAATAGCACAATAGTTGCAAATATTGTCATTGTAAGGAAAAGGAACCAGCTTAGGTGGTGGCAGAAGATTTCGTGGGAAGTACAACACAACCTACCTTCCAGGGAGATGAAACTGGCAAGCCAGTGTTCCCTGCGTCAGTCAAGTTGGACCACATGATGCTGTGGTAGCCTGAGAGACTTTGATTTCTCATTCATGTCAATGTCATGGTCCCATTTTTCTCCTTGGTTAGTTCATGATGTCTTATCTGTCACTCTCAATTGAGAAATCCTGAGTCACAAAAACGTGTGGTTTAAAAAAACGCTTGGTCATTTTCATTGAGGATTCTATTGTTTTAATTCCAGACATTGTCTCTGGAACATTGTATTTACAAGGCTGCATTCTGGTGCTGTAACTACAAACACAGAGGCAGTGTTAGTTCAGTGAAGTAAAAATGACACTAAGTCTACCTGGTCACTTCTACTGATTTCCCTGACTGTCTTCATTATGAAGCCATTTGCAAAAAAGGGGAGCTTTACTTAAAAGAGCTCTAAATACCCAGCATATGCCTGATGCTCATTTTTAAAGGACCATCTCCTGCACTTTCTGGATCACTAACCAAATCCCTGCCAGTTATAAATTTTGTTTGGTTGGAAGGCAAGAAACCTCTGGTCATGCATAAAAATCCAAAGTCCGTTATGTTTATTATTATCATTATTATTATTATTATTATTATTATTATTATTATTATTATTATTATTATTATTTTGTGTGTGTGTGCCCCATGGAGGCCAGAAGAGGGTGCTGGGTCTCCTGGAGCTGGAATTGTAGGCAGCCACCAAATGTGGATGCTGGGAATTCAACACCAGATCTCTGTAAGAGCAGCAAGTGCTCTTAACTGTTGAGCCACCTCTCCAGCCCTGCTGATCTATACTCGAGGTCAGAAGTTCTTAAACTTTATTCCCAGTAATTCTCCATAGTTACATAAGCTAGGAACTCTCCATTGTAAATGTCCTCCTGACACATCCCATTGTGCAATGCCATATCATCATGGTAATATACGGCCCTCATCATTTGTCCACAGTTTCACTTCCTGTGGTTTCAGTTATTGGAGTCAATCAGAGTTCAAAAGTATTCAATGAAAATTTCCAATGGTAACAATTTCTACTTCTTAAATTGTTTGCCATTCTGGATGACATGATGAACTCTTGTACCTTTCCGGTCTGTCCACTCAGGATGTGGTTCACCCTTTTTCCAAGTCTTCACTGTGTAGCCTTAGTTGGGCACTTGATCCATTATCTGATGTACTGCTGTAGGATGGCAATGTTTGAGTTTAAGTAACCCTTATGTCGTAGCCACATATGTCACAATGCCTACACCATCCACCTCAGTTCACCTCATCATGGAGGTATATTGCATATCATCACAAGAACCATAAATATATTTTGAGAGAGAGAGACCCTATACACATAACTTTCATTATACATTGTTATAACTATTATCTTTTATGATTGCCATTAATCTCCATCTAATTTGCAAAGTAAATCTTACCATAGATGTGTATATAAAAACACACTGTATATGCAGAGTTTGGCGCTATATGCAGCTTGGGGCAGCTATTGAGAGTCTTGTGTATATCCCCCCAGAGAGGAGAGGGAAATGCTGTGTGTCAACAGAAAACTAGATACATGTTGCAAACTGGCATTTTTCAAATGTATTCAACTTTGGAAATAGTTTTTGAGTGGATCAAATGCTTGGGAAACATTGTCAGTGGTAATTGTAATTTATTTTTTTTTGTTGTATCTATGCAGAAGAGAATATGAAAACCCCATCTTGAGGAAGACAGTCCCTACTGAGCCCCTCCTTGATTCCTAAGTAAATGCTGAGTTAAATTTATTACTCTCTAAAAGCTAAAAGTCAAAGGGAAAGAACTATCTGATTTTGAGGCTCTGGGTGAATGTTGTCTTCTTTACTACTGTAATTACAATAATTCTTTCAAATTATTTTAGACATCAGAAGTCTAATGCTCTATAATGAAAATCAACTGAACCCCCTTGACTGCTTTTAGAATCTATATAGAAAATGCCAAGGGCAAGTTTATTTGAGTTTCTCACTAACCTGTATTAGGTAAAATTAGATAGTTTTGGAAATGCTTTTAATTAAAAAGGTAAAAAGGTGGCTTTAATCCCAGCACTTGGGAGGCAGAGGCGGATAAATCTTTGTAAGTTTGACCAGACTGGTCTACAGAGTGAGTTCCAGGACATCCAGGGCTATAAAGAGAGACCCTGTCTCAAAAGGGGGGTGGTGTTACAGAGATTACTCAGTGGTTAAGAGAACACACTGTTATTCCAGAAAACTCAAGTTCAATTTCCATCACCCAAACTCACAACTGCCTGCCTCTAGGGCAATGGTTCTCAATATCAGATATCCTGCATATCAGATAATTACATTACAATACATAACAGTAGCAAAATTATAGTTACGAAGTAGCAACGACGTAACTTCATGGTTAGGCATCATCACAACTGAGGAACTGTATTAGAAGATTGAGTATCACTAGGCTAGGGGAACCTGATGCCCTCTTCTGGCCTCCAAGGGTATCTGTACTCACGTAAACACATGCACACATGTACATGTCTTCAGTTCACCCTACTCCCAGCTCTGTGCTGAAAGTGAACACCCTCCATTAAGGAACTGCTTATTTGAGTGTATTACACTGGAACCCAATAACTCCGTGCCATAGATTTTTTTTTTCTGATTTACCTTTGTCCCCACCTACATTTTGAACTTAGTGGATGTTAGATAAAGATTTGCTAAATGAAGTAAAGGAATAGCAGAAGAGTGTCCATGGACATTGCAGCTGGAAAGTCTGTCCTACTCCAAATCATCCATTCAACATTTTTGTTGTTGTAATTGTTATTTTCAAGACAGGGTTTCTCTATGTGGCCCTGGCTGTCCTGGAACTTGCTTAATAGACCAGGCTGGCCTCAAGCTCTGAATTGAGAGATCTGCCTGCTTCTTTGTCCCAAGCACTGGGATTAAAGTTGTGTACCACCACCGCCCAGCTCAACAAATTTTTAATGAAACTCAAATGTCAACTTTTAATATGAAACATTCTAATCCAAAGGTGTACTAATTTGATACTTAAATACTCATGAATGTCAGTGGGAAAATACTTTCAAAGTCTTTTTTTTTGGTGATTAAAATATTATATTTCGACAAGAGCAGAAAACTTTGTAGGAACACAGGAAACACAACAATTCATAATACACAGGAACCTCAGATCTGGGTGAGATGTCTCAGGTAGCGTCTGCTGGCATTGCTGGGTTTGACCACTCCCATAGTACCAAGTGCAAATGTTCTTTATTCAGAACCAAGCTGCTGACTGGGAAGCCACATATTACAAACACCTCAGATTCATTATGTACGTCTCATCAGCCTATGTCCTCAGTCTTTTACTATTCCCAAATATTCTGTGACCATTACATTTAGTGCCACATGAAGTTGCAACCCATGGCAGAAGCCATGGGCTGTCCCATTCATGAACAGACATGATTGTGTTTAGAAACATATTTAAGCCCTGCCAAACAAAATTGTGACTCTCAAGCCTTGCTGTCGTGGTCTGAAGGTGGCCCTGTAGAAGCAGCAGTGTGGAGAGGTGGAACCCTGAGTGTAGTCAGGTCAGAGAACTCTGCCTTAGGGATGGATGGATAGCATCTGGCTGGACTCACCATGAGAGAATGAGTGTGGCCCCTCTCTCATTTTCTCTCACTCGTGAGGTGCATCCTAATGTACCGTGATGCAGCAGATGGCTGGCCTTCAGCCGATGCAGGCTTTTGGTCTCCTAAAACTGTGAGCCAAGTACATGTCTGTTATGAATTACCCTGTACAGCAACACAAATGGAGAAGGACGCTCGCATAAAATCAAAGCTGCATGTTCTTGCTCTGATCCTTAAGGAGTTGGCTTCAGAAAGTTTCACTGAGCATTGCTTTTTAGTGTGGAGATAGCCATCTTTTGTGAGCAGGTGGGCTTCATAGATGTTCAATTCTCATCTGAGGCTGATGCTTGCACAGAAAGCTGACCCAATGGCCACAGTGTGGCTTTTTTGAGATGTTTGTTTCTCTTCTTTATTCTTACTTTGCTTGAAGCTTGTATTCTAAGGAACAACTGACAATACATACTCATCATTGTGTCCATGATCCAGAAAGCATCTGAGAGAGACATTTGAGCTGCCATTTTTATGATTCCAAGGCATCGTCTGTCTCTGAACAAAGCAGTTGGCAGAAGTGGGAAAGGTGGGTACCTAAAACAGGTAACCTAGTGCAGGCGACTGACCTAGTGACTTCAGAGTAAAACCCTGGGCCATCCAATACACAGGCTAAAGAGCAAGCTCAAGTGCAAAGCTGAGCAAGATTCCAGAACATACTCTATTGTGATCGCCCTTTCTTGATGGTCTGTAGTTTCTTTTCATTACAGCAAATGACCAACAGCCAACTGTACTACACACCCACGTCATCTGTTGCTTACTGATTTTTATGTCCTTGCCAGGACAGAATGATTCATGAAGCCATGTTGCTTATGCTCGACCATCCTCCCTCTCACACCTGTGAAATGTTATCCCCAAAGCATTTGTCACATAAAGTCAAATGTAAAAATCAGACTTCCATCCAATCCAATAAATCTTCTGTGGCAGAGATAAATCCATGGGGCTTCTAACAAGCAGCTCTTATTGATTTTATTGACCATCAATCATCTAGCCAAGTCTTAGCAAGGACATACAATAAACAGCTTTCAGCACGTAACCAAAGGGGAAGGCTGTGCTGTTTACAAGCTGCCTGTGGTATCTGGCCCATTTTCTGCCACTATGGAAGTCAGCCCACCATTGGTGGAGCTAAAACATGGAATGGTGTCAAATACACTCTTCTCCATTTCCCACTTTGAGAAACAAGAAAAATAGACATTTCCAGGATGGCTCTAACAAGTTCAGCATTTAAGGGCACTGTATTTGATCATTCTCTGTAGACCCAAAATGGCACATGCACACGAATACCTAGCATAGAACATGGATTCATTGAGAGCTGCTTCTGAGAATGGAACCTGAGCCTCTCACATGCTTGACAAGTACTCTATTATTGAGCTATGTCCTTAGCCTTCCTTCCTTCCTTCCTTCCTTCCTTCCTTCCTTCCTTCCTTCTTTTCTTCCTTCCTTCTTTTCTTCTTTTCTTCCTTCCTTCCTTCCTTCCTTTCTTCTTCTTTCTTTCTTTTTCTCCTTCCTTCCTCCCTTCTTTATTTTATTTTGAGACAAAGTGTCACTAAGTGTCCTAGGTTGGCCTTGAACTTGCAACCCTCCAGTAACTTGGATTACTATTTTTATTTAAATGTTTTCCAAATTATCAAGAATTCACAGATGTGATGTTTGACCTGGTGTTTAGCCATTAATTGAACATTTGCATTGGTAGTCCACAGGAACCATCATTTGGATGGACAGAAGTGCCTCACACTTAGCATGCCCAAAGCAGAACTCCTGGACTCTCCCCCACTGGTAACCATGGATTGCCTCTTTTTGTTCTGAATAAGATCTGAAGGATGTAATTCTTCGGTGGAGTCAGTTGAGACAGGAGAATGGGCCAGGCAGAACGAGGTGATAGGGCCTTCCCAAAAGCCTTACAAAATTAGCATATGAGAAAAAGCAAGTTGGCAAAAGGAGGGCTGGGCCCCCTAGCCTCACCCAGCTGCATACAAACTAAAACTAGCTGGAGTGTTGGCCCAGACATAGAGCCCTATGGCTGTTTTAATATTAAAATGCACACCTGTATGTGGAGATTTAAGATGGGGAAGCATACGATCCATGAAGCTGTATGTAGAACTACATGTAACAAGGCAAGTGTAGAAAAGCTGATGCTAGGCTCAGGCTGTGCCATACAATCTCCCTTGTGTCTGTCCCGCACTCCCATCTGAGACACTGAGGGCCTTTGTTGGGCCTGCTTCCTCTCTTGGGAGTGTGTCCCTCCTTAGTAAGTTCCCTCACTTTGCTTGCTACTTGCTGCATGTCCTGTGTTGCTATTTTAGTTCTGGGATACAAGAACTTGGTAGTCCCTCAAGAGGTTTCCATCAACCCCCCAGATCTGCTGGTGCCAAGTGAGGAATATTGATTTCAAGATGCAAGATACCACATTAAGTACTTCAGACCTGCACATTCCTCAGAATTGCAGCATTAGAAACAATGACTAATTAGAAATCAACCTAAAGTTCTAGAATCATCAAATAAGGAAACCAGGTTAAGAGGAAATCCCAGACAAGGCTTTCATAACTTTAACCACTTATGTCCTGAGCTCACAGTCCCCAAGGACATTCTCTGATGTCGCCGGTGGACTTCCCTCCACATTATGAGACATATACCATTGCCGTTCTCATACAAATGAGGAAACAGAGGCCAAGAAGGCAAGAAACCCAAAGTGACAGCTAACAGTCGACAGTCAGACTACTGGCTTTGGACATTCACTGTTGCGATGACCGGTGGCGCACAGGCCTCCTGCTCTGCACTATACATGCTCACGCTCAGCCCAAAACGATGCTGACTCTCACGTGGAGACAGCAGGCCCCTCTCATCATAACATTCACTTTTTTACAGTTTAATTCAGTTGCTTTCAGTCAATTTATTCACAGAGATGTGCAACCAGCACCACAGTGGAATCCCCTATCCACGTTTAGACACTCAACACTCCATTCTGTCCTCAGCACCTAGAAACTGCAGGACACTTCCTGTGTCTGTGGATTTGACCAATCTGGGTATTCCATACAAACTTAGTAACAGAAAGTGCTCCCTTTTGTGTCTGACTTCTCCCACTTGTATGGTTTCAGGGTCCCTCCTTTGGAGCGCACATCAGTGCTTTGTTCTTTCTTCCCGTGGGTTAAACATCCGTAGTATTAGATATGCTATGCTTGTTTTTGTGAGCACACACGGTGAGCACATTTGCTCCCACATCTCAGAGATTGTACATAATGCTGCCTGGACTTCTATGCACAGGCCTTTGTGTGGATGGTTTCTGTCCAAATGGCTCCACCATTTAAAAGGCATAGGAACATCTGAGAGCAGCAGACTCGCTTCCCCGAGTTCCACACCCTGACTGTGGTGACAGAGTCCACTTCTGCAAACAACCATAAAGCTCTAGCCCTGCTGTGCTCTCCGTTAATTGAGAGTTGTAAACAGACATTTTCCTCCCGCCTACCTGTTCCCAAATTCTGGCCACTTCCCAAATAATTGACTCGGAGGCTTAATATTACTTATAAATGCTTGACCCATAGCTAAGGCTTGTTACTAGCTAACCCTTACATTTTAAGTTAACTCGTGTGCCTTATTTGTGTTCCGCCACGAGGCAGTACCTGTATTAGCATGGTACGATCATCTCCTGCTCCCTCTTTGGCTGGCTGGTGACTCCTGACTCCGCCCATCTCCTTCCCACCGTCCTTAGTTTGGTTGCCCCGCACAGACTTCCTGCCTGGCTACTGGCCAATCAGAGTTTTATTAAACCAATTTGAGTAACGTATCTTTACAGTGTACAAAATGATTATTCCACAGCATAGAGTCACTGTTGTGAAATTTTAAAAAGCAAGTATAGGTGCCAAAATGCTAGATTCTTCCTGTGCAGTGGGAAGTCATAAACGGATAGAATGGGGCACTGGGTCTTGCACATTGATTGCCCAACTCCTTCCAAGGTCAGAAAAAAGATCCGAACACTTCTTAGGATTACCAAAGTCATGTGGTGTATCTTATTGTCTTTTTAAAGAAAACCACTTTACTTTAGGGAATTATATTAAGAATTCTGAATATCCAAGGGCCCATTTTTAATTGCTCTGTGTATGTGTGTGTGCATGTGTGAGCATGCTTGAGTGTGTGTGTGCCTGTTTATTCGATGAGACTCAACTGAAGTAGGATCATTCCCTTTGGGGGATTCTCCCATGATCCCAGGCACCCACAATCACTGGTTTTTGTTCTTTTGGTTTTTTTGATTGTTGGTTTTCTATATTCTATGTCTATAATCACCAAAGTTTATTAACTTGTTTTGTTACTGTTGTTCTTTAAGGGGGAATTGTGTATATTTATGCCATTAAATTGATGTCCCTTCTTTATCATAACACCCTCTATGTCTATAAACACTAGCTTTCAGTAAGACAGAACCTTTGTCAAAAGGATCAGCCTGAGACCACCATCCCTCTCCACTCTCCTGCAGTCCTCTGTGGAGCTCCTGGTTTCTGCCAACCTGTCTGCAAGCACCTCCCTTCATGCTCTCTGCAGCTGCTGCCTTGCAGTGCTGGAACTAGCTAGGCAAGCTCTGTGATCCCAAGCTGTACCCCAGCCCAACCTGACTTCTCAGTCCTCTCCAAGGCTTGCTCTCATTGGCATGTGTCTGGTAGGGTCAGCCAGCTGCTGATCCTTTGCCCTGGAACTTGTGGGGAGTCTCCTTAGCCATCCCTTGTGGCTTGTGCCTCCTCTGCCTTCCTGTAGCCACTGGCTTTCTCAACCCAGGCTTCTTTCCAGCCGAAGGTCCAAGTGGCAGCTCCTCAAATTATAGTGTGTAGTAGCATCCTTAGGGTTGGCATGGATCCCAACAATACATTAATGTAATATACTTGGCCAACAACATGTAATATTAAAATAAGATTACAACATACACATCAGGGTCATTTGAAATGTTCTCACAGTCATCGTAGTTTGAGAGGTGTCATAAAGTGATTTCATTAAATGCAACACAGAATCTATTGACATATAGCCACCCACAGTGGTGGTGTGCACCTTTAGTCCCAGCACTCGGGAGGCAGAGGCAGAGGCAGAGGCAGAGGCAGAGGCAGAGGCAGAGGCAGAGGCAGAGGCAGAGGCAGAGGCAGAGGCAGAGGCAGAGGCAGAGGCAGAGGCAGAGGCAGAGGCAGAGGCAGAGGCAGAGGCAGAGGCAGAGGCAGAGGCAGAGGCAGAGGCAGAGGCAGAGGCAGGTGAATCTGTGTGAGTTTGAGGCCAGCCTGATCTACAGAGCAAGTGCCAGGACAGGTTCCAAAGATATACAGACAAGCCCTGTCTTGAAAAAAAAGAAAAGAAAAGAAAGAAAGAAAAAGAAAAAGAAAGGAATGAATGAAGGAAGGAAGGAAGGAAGGAAGGAAGATAGAATGTTTGTGGTGTTGATAGTGGTCCTAGGGATTAAACGCAGGGGCCCATGCATTCTAGGCAAACACTCTAACTGCCGAGCTATCTCTCCCTATTCATTTTACTTTTATTTGGAGACAGAGTTTGGCTAAGTTGCCCTTAATATCCACTAACTCCATTCTCCTTCCTGACTCAGCCTCCCAAGTAGCTAAGACTTTGGGCATCATCACACTATCCATCTTAAAACAAACGCTGAATAGAACCTGGACATTCTGCTTACACTGAGGAATGGAAATAAAAAGTAATTCAAAAATGTCATCTGCAAATGGGGGATGATTAAATTAGTCAATAGAAAGTTATTATTTAAATTGAAGGCTGATGAAGACTGGCCAATTAATTATTCTTTCCTGAGTATGGCCAAAGAGTTCAATTATATTCTCCTTCCATTAAATCATACATTTTATTGTAACAAAGTTATCAATTTATTTTTTAAATTCTCTTTAAGTCATGATCTCTCTGCATAGTCCAGGCTGGCCTCAGATTCATACAATCTTCTTACCATAGCCTCATATGTGCTGGTATTATAGGCATGCACCACCAACCCCAGCTTTAATCATTTAATTTGCATGCTATAGCTTGGCATTGTTGATCATTAAGTTTTATGAAACTCAGCAAGTATAAATGGTTATATTGTAAAGTAGCCATTGGAAAGTTTATCCTGTTTTTCAGATATATTTATCTTGCATATTTAAGGTTCAGAACATGATGTTCCAAGGCACCTGTGGAGTAACTAATGGAGTAAAGCAGCTTGATACACCTGTCATCTCATATTGTTACTTTTTCGTGACAAGAACAGCAAATTCTCCTTTAGTGAAAGGCCCATATAACACAGTTTCTTTACTGTAGTTCTCACACGCTGTACAATAGTCCTGAGACTCAATTATCTGTACATCTACTATATTTTATCATTTGACCTACACATCCTAATTCCCCTTACCATATAACTTCTATTTCTGTATACGACTTTTGGGATTCCACATGTATGTGAAACAGGCAATATATTTTTGTGTCTGGCTTATCTCATTTAGAATAATGTCTCCAGACCCATATATATTGTGTCAAATGGAATAATTTCCTTTTTAAGGCTGAGTAGTGTGTGTGTGTGTGTGTGTGTGTGTGTGTGTGTGTGTGTGTGTGTGTGCATTTTTCCGTATCTACATGTCCACTAGTGGACATGTAGCTGGTTTCCATACTTTGGTTACTGTGCATGTGAATCCCAGAGTATTTTTTTGAAGAAATTATTGAACTAGCATGCATGGAAAGATTGAGACAAAATCTACAGACATTGGATTTGAAATCAGTTCCCTTTAGTGCTGGCTTATGTTTCATGGTTTTCTTCAGGGGATGAATCATGTTGGTCAGTGGGAGGCTCTATTCCCTGCATTCCTTCATATCCTGCTTCCCTTTACTCCCCAGGTAGGATAAGGAAATCAGATGGCTTATATCCCGAACCCATTCCCATAGCCTAGGTGAAATTCTTGTTAATTCAAGTTCAGGTGCAGGTTGAAAAGACTATGGGCAGGCATTGCTCCCAGGGGGATCAGCTGCTGAGAAGTTCATGCTGTGAGGGAGAGGCCTAGCTGATCATACAAGCAAGCACTTTTATATATGCCTCGACATTCTCCACATGTCTCCATATGGAGAATGCTTTGCCCAGATGATGTCATATGGCAAGTTCAAGCCCAGATGCTCTGAGAACTATTCTTTTAGTACTAAAACTGAGATCAGAAACAGGGTTTTGTGGGTGAACTTTGTCATGGGACGCGATCTCATTTAGCGTTTATCTCGCGGCAGACTTCCCTATGATTTGGCAGGGCAGCTCAATGGAATTGGCTTAAGACGGCTTCGTGTGCACTGAGGCAGAGGCTGATGAGAGACAATGCTCCAGTTTGATAGGTCACAGGTGTCTTACCTAAAGTCAGAGTGTCTTAGACATCCGTGTCTTATTGACGGAGTACAAATCACAGCCAGCATTTTAACGCTGTACACAGCTAGGGCGATATGAGATATCCTTCAGGAATTCAGATTAACACACAAGAAAACATGAAGGGCAGGATAAAATGGACATGGCAGATGCAAAAATTAGTCTCTGGTTAACTCTTTTTATGGCAAGTGTATAAATCAGAGTCAGAGCCAAAGGTCTACAGTTCCATGAAGAGGGTTGTCATGATAAGACAACCCACAGGGGACCCGCCAGTGTATCAGACAGCTAACAGAATAGGACTGGGAAAGCAGGGTTCGAGTACTGGGTCTATGACAATCAGGGAAACACCATGGAGGGGTGAAGAATATATGATGGTTACCTATACATGAACTTGGGCTTCTTTGTGTTTCTCAGCTCTGAAATGAAAACTGTAACAGATTCCACCTCTGAGGATTGCCACGAGGAGGAAAGGAATAACGGTTTGATTGTCTTCCTGTAGGCCAATGTGTTAAACTTTAGGTTACCAGCAGGTGGCGCTATTTGGGGACGGGTTGGAAACTATAGAAGGTAGTGTCTTCAGGAAGTAGGTTGCAGGGACACGCCTTTGAAAGATATAGCTCACTCCCAGTCCCTTCCTTGTTCTCTGCCTCCTGTCCACCATGGGGTTAATCTCTTCCACCACATCCCCAATGCCATGTATTCTGCACAAGTGCAGGGGACCAAGCTACTGCAGACTGAACTCTGAAACTGTGAGTTGTTCTTGTTAGGTGTTAGTCACAGCCATGCTATTGTAACTAATGAGGGAATGGTGGAAGTAAATCCAAGTTTTCATGTTTGTATAACTACATTGTATCTATAAACGCCTGGCGAGAATGGCTACACTGTCCATTGCTGGTTTCCTGAGCAGGAGTCCCTCCTCCTGGAATGAGGGGAATTTAAGTAGCCAGGCACAGGGTCACAGAACACACACACAAGGTAGAGAAACAGAAAGGGACAGATCCAGGAGATGAAAGGTCACCAGTGACCTTGAGGGCTAGCTACCATTCTTTTGTATAAAGGAGGCCAGTGAATTCTGAGGAGAAACCTGTATGTTGGAGCCAGGAAACCTCATTGCCTTTATTTACTTGACTGTCTTTGGTAAGTGGTTGACCTGCTCTGCACCTCAGGTGACTTCCTCATTTGGAAAACAGGCAACAATGACACTGCACCCACCAGAACAGGCCTCAGAGCTTATTATCATTGAGAAGTCCCAGGCATTAGCATGTTTTTGATAAATAACAGCTCTTATTAAAAAACAACAACAACAACAACAAAACCCTTCCAGCTGTTTATATGGGTGCACTAGTATTCCTGCCTTCTGACTGTAGCAGTAGACAATAGGAATATCTAAAATCCCTGCCCACCAAGTGAGGGCTATTTAATACCTGTTTACTAGAATATCCTTTTAGCTTTTACTTGGCAAAAGAGCCCACAATAGATTTTTCGGTCTGTACATTCCATACCAAATGCAGGTAGACACATTACTCAGAAGTTAACCAGTAACAAGGAAAAATCCAGATAGATCAGAATAACTACCCCGTTCCAGAATCTTGAAGAGTTCAGACAGCTCAGTCATCTTCAGGGACATAGATTTTCTTTCTTCCCTCTAATTCTGTTCAAGATCCCTGAGTCACACATGCCAATGGACTTGCTAAAAATTCATCCCATGACTTCAGAAACGGCAGCAAAAATGAGAGGTGGGGGTGCATGGCAGGTGCAAGCTGCGAACAGGGTGCTTCTGGAATGCAATCCTAAATGGGGATGGGTTCCCAAACCGTTTGTGTAAACTGGAGTAGGTTTTAAACTCATGAGTGACAACTTCAGTGTGAAGACATCTTTGTTATGTGCTCTCATATATAAACACATATAAATGCATCACTTTGAACCCATGACACCAACAAATTAACAAGAGATTTATAAGTTCCACCCACACCCCTTCCAGGAAGAAACAGCAAATGGGTAGAGGGGAAGGGGGCAGGGAGGCTTCAACTGTGGGTGATCAAAGGGTGAGGTTGGGACAGTGTCTTCCACCACCATCCCCTCTTTTTTTTTTTTTTTTTTTTTTTTTTTACCTGGGCCTTGGAAGTCTCTGGAGGGCTTTATACCCCTGTTGGACCGTTGTTGAAAGAAAGGGAAGAGAGGGGACAGAAATGCTGCCCAGAGGGAGAAGGCTGACTGGCTTTGAACTCAATTCCCATCCGCTGCAGAGCTACAACCCACAGGCTGATCAGTCATGACCCTAATAGCCCTGTTCTATAGTCCATACCCTTTGCCATTTCCTCACAAGGAAAGAGGAGTGTGCAGGAAAGTGGAGAGGGGATTAAAAGGGCTGTTTGTGATGGTTTCGTTTCTAAAATAAGAAGTACTATTTGACTGAGAGAAATGAAGAGTGAACGCAAAATATGTCCATCTGCCTTCCCACTGTGAGCAGGGGACTCTTAGGACTGCGCTGGGGTGTGGCCCAGAGTCCTTTACTTCCGGGTAAGAGCCACGGTTCCGGTTTCCGTTCCGGTTCCCGTTCTGTGCTGAACTTTTAATTGGGAATAAAGTGATATTCACTGCAGAGGCCAAATATGTCTGGTTGTCTTCAATCTTTGTGTTCACTGTCCTTGCCTGTTGGTGATACTCAGTGCTGAAAATCTTGGTTCCTGGCATGTGCCTTGGCTACCTGCCTGAGATCACTGGAATTGAGAAGGACTGATATAAGCTACCCCCAGCATAACCTGTTACTTTTTAGCTTACATCAGACAGAAGGAAATGCAAAGTTGCAAGTTTTCTAAAATAATTTCTTAAATTATTTAAGCCCACAGCTGAAAGAAACACACACACACACACACACACACACACAGAGAGAGAGAGAGAGAGAGAGAGAGAGAGAGAGAGAGAGAGAGAGAGAGAGAGAGAGAGAGAGAGAGAGAGAAAATTTCAGTGTAGAAACCATGAAACCATGAATTATAGTATGAGGAATGAAGAGACAGGAATCCCACAGGACACACCAAGACCAAGATCTCAGCACAAAGGACATTTATTTGCCCCAGAAGGACAACGAACTGCTTCTAGATAGAGAGGGGACACACATAGCCCATAGGCAAATGGCAGTTTACAAAGGGAAAAGGGGAGACCCCTCACCCCTATGTTAGAATGGGTTAGTTTGTTTTGATTGGGCATGTAATTATGTGAGCCAAAGGAAGCTTCTGATTGCCAGGACTTCAAAACTTTGATAACTGAAGCCTGGTAGTCAGCCTCAGGAGGAGGAAGTGGCCAAATAAGAGACTAGCTCTTGACGGTTACCTTTAATAATGTCATGTAACAATTTAACAAGGCAGAGAATGGGGGAAGGGCAGGGCCTGACAGAGCCATGTTTGTCATGCTCCAGCCTGCTAGAGCCCTTCAAGAAATTTTTATCAGCCCATCATACCTGTGTGGTTAGTGCTGAGTTGGAAAACCGAAGCGTAGCCTCCTCAAGCTCCCTTCCAGGGCATTTTTAGGTCAATCATTCCTTCTCACCATTATACAGTATTCCATTATGTGAATATTCCTCAACTCATCCATTGTAGTGTTGCTTGGCTTCTGTACAGGTTTCAGATATGGGCTGTTATAAACTGCATAGGTATTAACATCATAGCACTTGTCCTTTGTGCACCTAGGTCAGGATTTCTGTTGGGCATATCTCAGGGAGAAGGACTGATCGTCAGTGGGACACCCATGGGATCAGCGGAGCACTATCCTGCAAACGGTGTCACTAGTTGGTGGCGCGTCTTGCCAGCATCCTCACCCTTGCCAACACTTGCTAATATTTGTCTTTCATTTTACCTTTCTTGGGGGATGCATGGCACTGTCAGGATACTGCAGTGACCAATGATGTTAAGGCTTTCACGTATTTCCTGATCCTTTGCTCAGTAGCCTCTTGGTCTGCTATCAGCTGGACCCTACTGGACTGTCTGCCTTTTTCTTACATACCTGTAACAAGAAAAATAAAAGACCCAAAGACAGATATTGGGGCTTGAGCTGATAAATAAGCAAAGCAGCCAAACCAGTAGCTCTTACCTCTGCCCAGCTGGAATGGCAATTCTGCCCCCACAAATTGTCAGAGGCAAAAGGCCCCCATCCCAGTTCCTATCTCCTCCTTTTGTCCCTTTCTCCGCCCAGCCATATCACTCTTTGTCTCCACCTCCCCAGTGCTGGGATTAAAGCCTTGTGATCCCAGGTGCTGAGATAACCTTGTGAGAGCTGTTTCTTTTAGGACTGGATCCATTGTTGTAGTCGGTATGGCCTTAACTAACAGAGATCTGTCTACCTCTTAAGCCTGAGTCCTGGGATTAAAGGTGTGTGGCACCACTGCCTAGCTTCTACAGCTAACTAATATGACTGCTTTGCTATTTCGATCTCCAGTGGCTTTAATATATCAAAAACAACATATCACCACACTTACCTTCTGAATTACTTTTTAAAATCCATCAATACTTTAGAAACCAGAACAAAACAAAATTGAATTCCCAGACATGTTGATTTTTTTTTTTTCCTTGTCATCTTCTCTTGTGAGCCACAGATGGTTTACCATCCCTGAGGGCCTTACAGCCCCTCCCGTGGTGCAGTCTTAACACACCATCACTCCCCAGGACATAATAGAAAACAACCCAGGGAGAAGTGTTCCTAAGAGCATATGTTTTCACAAGAACAAGTCTTTCTTCAATAAAAGTAAGATCTATTCAAATAGGCTCCAAGGAAAAAGCAATATGCTTAACTCCAATTATTTATATTTCTGAATTTTTATAAATATGAATTTCGGGAAATGTCCAAGCAGGAGTCTGGTTTTCCCTTTCTTTTGCCTCAGAATAAATAAACAAAACCCTTTGTTCCTCTATCTGCAATTCTTTAAAAACCAATGATAACAAAGCTAGACTATCACCATTCCTCCAAGGAATTGAGAGGGACTGAGGAGGCCCCGCCCCTACCTGGGGCTTTATCCGCTGTTGATGGTTGTTGGGGGACAATGACATTTTCTGCTGTGGTATAGCCTGTGCTTCAGTAAGCAACCCTGACTAAATTCAACTGAGTCACCAAAACATAAAAATAAAGACATTTAAGAAAGAGGACAAGCAACTGGGGAGAAAATGGGGATCCGTGGGAGTAGGAGGGAGACAAAAGAAGCTAATGAAGGATAAGTACAATAAAAATTCATTATATACATATATGAAAATGTCACAATGAAACCCATTATTTGGAAATAATATATGCTAATAAAAGTCTTCAACCATCCATTAAAAGGTTAATTGTTCTTGTGTATTGTGTGGGTGCCTTGCTTTTTAAGAACCTGTGTTTAAATGCTTGCATGCACTCTATGAATCTGTATCTGGTTCTATGGCAAGATCAACAACTGTCTAGGCAAATCAAAGGGTAGAGAGCACAACCTGAGGACAGTGTGGATGTCAACCACACCCAGCAGTGTTAATTAGTGTCCTGTTTCTAGTTCTTTGGTTGACTCTTTCTTCTTCACTTGCCCAAGTCCTCTCTCTCCTACACTATGGTAGGTGTCCTCCATCAGCACACATGGTCTACCTTCTGTACTGTGTTCTATCCTGTATCAAATTATCCCTGCCAAGCTGGTATGTTACAGCCAGCTTTGAAGCCATGCAAATCTCATTCACTTTGACCCTCACTTTAAAATGTTAATTGATGCTTCAGTTAAAAGTTACTTATCAGAAGAGACAATGGGATAGGCAGAACTCAGGTGCCCTGGAGAGTCAGGGGTTCTGGGTAAAATGTTCTGTGTCATGGACTAGTGTCACCATGCCTCCTTTTAAAAGTCTTCCCGACCTCCTGTGATGGCAGAACAAAGTCTGGCTAAAATAGCCATAGCTAGCTGTAAGATAGCAAAATGTAGTTAGAATTCTTACGTTTTTCTAACCTTGCTGCTCCTCATGTTTGTTATATATAAATGGGTATTAGAAACTAGAAATAATTGTGAGAGTTCTGATAACTTGTCTAAATGCCTAAGCTTATTTTTAGTGACTATCTCAGGTGTTACACTGCCCCGACCCCTGGGGCAGTCAACGACGAATTGGGGAATACCTAGAAGAAATTGGGGGGGGGCAAGGTACCCGAAGAATGGACAGCAAGACAATATTCTGATCAAGCTGACAAATTTTATTTTCTCAGGGGAGGCTTATATAGGACCATGGGCAGGATATGAGCAGGGTTTGCACATAGCCAGGGCATGGGCACTGGCAAGTAGGCAGAGTGAGAAGGCATGTCCTAAGTTGTTTAGCTAACCTGTGATTGGCTGTAAATTGTGGCAGGAGAGATAGCCCTGAGCTATTCTTCAGCTGGCTGTGAAACTGCAAGCCCTTCAAGTACCTTGAAATGTTCTGCTGGACATCCTGTTTATTTCTTAGGAGGCAGTAATTTTTTATCTCAGAGACATGAGGTTGTGAGGATGGTGATGGTCCCCAACAATATACTGTTAACAGTATACATGGCAGTGTGTTCCAGGGACTACTATAGCTGCTAACTGACCCCAGAGGTTTAGAGGCAACATCCACATAAAACATGAGAGTTTCGAAACAGTCCAGGTGGCTTCTCCTGCCATTTGCTTTTTACCTTCACTCTCCTGTGTATTATGCATGCTTGTATGGTAAACCTCAAGGTGCAGGCTTCATGTTTTGCCAGTAGCAATCACATACATTTTAAACAAATAAGGAGGGAAATATGTAGGTTTTTTTCTTTGCTATTCATGCATATTTATGCCAATTTTAGTACTTTATTCCTGCCAGCAGATTAAAATTGCAATCTTCTATCATCATCCCTTTGCACCCTAAAAAAAATTCAGGTCTACTGGAGACAACTTCTTTTAGCTTCTGTTTATTTGAAATGTCTTTATTTTGCATTAGAGATGGCTCAGCGTCCAGGCCTGGCAACCTAAATTCAATCCCCAGATCCCATGAGGTGTCAAGAGAGAACTGACTCCTGAGCGATGTCCTCTGACATCTACATAAGTGCTACGACATGGACGAACGTGTGTGTGTGTGTGTGTGTGTGTGTGTGTGTGTGTGTGTGTGTGTGTGAAAGTTATTTTTTCCTTTGACATAAAAATTTGGACTTTTTTCTTTAGCGTTTTGACTGTTTAGTTCAAGTCCATCTTTCCTTGTTCTTGATGGGATATCAGCTGCTACCTGTTACTCCCCCTCATGCAATGTGTCTTCTGGGAAATGTCATGATTTTCTGTTTATTTTTGGTTTTAGAAGTCTACCATGTGCCTATATATAATGCATACAAATGTATGTATATACATGACACATGTATATATTATACATACACATATGTCATGTATATACATGTGTCCTGTGTATACATACATGTGTATGCATATTATAACAACTAAACTAGATTCTGCTTGTGGGAGAAAATATGTTGTATCTGTCTTTTTCTTCTCCCTGCTGTTCAGTCTCCATCTCCATACATCTTTCATCACATACTACATACATGGATGTCTGTTTTAAATACATTAGAAAACGTGTATGATATTTTTCTTCCTGGGCCTGGCTAATTCTGCTTAATACAATGGGTGATCTCTGGTTCTGTCTCCTTCCCTGGAAATGACATCATTTCCTTCTTGATGCTGTGGAGCCAGTAACCCTGTTTACTTTCACACCCTTTTTCTTTTCTTTCAGTTTGGGAAATTGCTGTTAACCTCTTTTCAGAACCCCTTGTTCTGCCTACTCTATGCTGTTAAGGCCAGCAAGTGAACATTTACTACAGATCTGCTTCTCTGTTCTAATATTCCCATATGGTTCTTTTAAACTATGTATCTTATAACTCCAGTCTCTTCTTTGAAATCCCCTATAAGTTCATTCATGATGGGATTTGAACAAAGCCTTATTATAACTGTTTTGAAACTTAGTTAATTCCAACATCTGAGTTATCTCAGAGCAACTTTTTGTTTGTTTGTTTCCGGGTTTTGTTTTTTTGAGACAAGGTTTCTCTGTGTAGCCCTGGCTGTCCTGGAAATTGCTCTGTAGACCAAGCTGGCCTTGAACTCAGAGATCTGCCTGCCTCTGCCTCCCCAGTGCTGGGATTAAAGGTGTGTGCCACCAAGCCTGTATCAGAGGCTTTTATTGCCTCTTTTCCTCCTTTCTCTAGGATGAACAAAAATGTCATAGAGAGGACACAGGAACTATAAAAATATATACATCATCAAAATCCTAATTCTTCCATAAATAAAAAGATAAAAAGATATAGACTAGGAAAATATGATATATATTCCTATAATAAACAACAATCTGATTTTTAAAGCTGGCACAAACAGATGCTTTATGAAAATATACAGGAATGTCACTAAGCACATGGATAGATTCTCAGCACTAGCATGAGTAATAGAAAGGACAAGGAACAAGGAAGCCCCCACAATTGTTAGATAACGAAATGAGACTTGGAAAACTGTTAAATTCTTATATAAAAAATCAATAAAACCACAGTTAGGAATTTACTCAAGGAAGATAAACATATATATCCGCAAAAGACTTACAAGAATATTCAAGTCTGTATTAATAGCAGGGTCTGGCACCAGAAAAACCCAAGTGTCTGTGAGCAGGAGCACGGATAAGTGAATAATGGAAGAAGTGAAGACATGGTGCACACCTATAAGCCCAGCCCTCTGGAGGAAGAAGGATTATGCAAGTTCAAGGTCAAGAGTCTTAAGTCGTAAAAGAGAAAGACCACCACACACACACACACACACACACACACACACACACAAGTAAATCATGCAAACAGCTATGTAATAGCATGCTACTCAACAATATAAGGGATGAGCTTATAGTACAGTACATGTTACAAGGTGTGTGAACCTCGAAAACAATACGTTGAGGTTGAGTGAAAGCAACTCACACACTGCCTGGCTCTGTTCAAATGAGGATGGTGTTGTTAATCCCAAAGAAGAGAGGAGAAAGACCACCAACCCAAATCATCCTGGCCAAGTTAATTAAAGCAAGCAAAGAATTAAAGCAAGCTTTTTAATTCATGTACGTGGGACGCCTCCCCCTTAATCGGGATTTGAGAGGTAAGTATGGGATGTGAAAAAGACAAGACTTTTATAGTCAGGTGTAGGGGGTTTCCAAATGGGAGATTTGGCAGGCAAAATAGAGTTACAGGAGCTGGCATAAGCATAACAAGTTAGTCCTAACAACCTCCCGAAACAAAGACATGGTTGCAAGGTGGGCATAACAAGTAGTAATAACAAGGTAGTCATAGGTGATCACATACCCTTTTGAAACAAAGGTGGGGTTGCAAGATGGTTATAAACTACTTTTTTTTGAAACAAAGATATGATTGTCATTTCCTGGAACAGGCAGTACAGAACTATTTGTATTTAAGGTTACAGGTGGGGCATAACCCAATCCCTGAGAAGCATATTTAATCATACACAGGAGTGAACCCAATTAATGTTTACTATAAGATGGCTTTCGAGCCTAAGATGGAGGCAGGCTGGCTCTTTAGTATGATACATGTAGAGACTTGCTAGGGCATTGACTTAAGAATGACAACAACAAGATGAGGTGACATATTATTTTGAAGGCTTAGCTATCCCGAAAAGAGCTAAGCAAATAAAAACAATAATAGAATCTCAGAGAGTAAATAATATGGTGATAATGGTATTTCTTCAGCATTAACCCAAGGAAAGCGCAGTCTGATGTGGGAAAGGAAGATTCAGAGCTGGGAGGCAACACTCTAGCTCTGACATGGTCCAGACAGAAGTTGGTTCATCTAGGAAGGAAAGACCCACAAAAATCTTCCAATTAGATACACTTCTACAGACTTTCTTCTACATCTTCTTTTTAAGGTATTATTTGGAACTCTCTTGTTCTCATTGCTTATTGTTATTTAGTTATTTGGCTTGGCACATGCTAGGCCAGCATCCTACCAGAGCCACATCCCAACCCTGGAGCCTGAGGAAAGTTCCTGATGGTTAGGCATCCTCAGTAGAGGAGTGTGCAATAGATTAGTCAGCCTCCATTGTACTCCTGGTTCTATGCCCCTGATTTGAATGTTTGTGAATGCACAGAAAAAAAAATAATAATAATAATGTTGAAAGAAAAGCCTCCTTTCGTATTTTTAACAGACAGACAGCATTACTTATTATTAATGAAGGCACCTGGGCAAATTTGAGGCTTATAAGCTCCCACAATTGCTGTTTCTGTAGAAACTAATTCAGAAGTCGTGTGGTAACCATAGTAACATGAGGGCAAGTTGCAGAAGTACTGTTTAGGGGAAATGAAAAATCTTTCCTTCCCCTGTGCTCTGATTTTCTACTCTATTCCTTCCCTCCCAGAGGGAAGATCTGGTTTCCCAGGACACTGGAGCAAGGGTGGGGATCGGAGGTGGGGGTGGCTGTGCTGATGCCTGGGCTGGCAGTGGGCCTGGCCCACTCAGCCTCTTGATCATTAGTTTTTCCCAGAGAGCATATGAACATGTTTCCTTTCAAATGGAAAGCTAAGAATAAGACTTACTAAACTAAAAATCAGCAACACTTTTCATATTCTTCAAACATCCCATGACAATCCTTTATGATCTTCAGGACATTTGTCATGTTGAATTAGTGTGACTGAGACACACCCTTAGTGTCTAAACTCTAGGAGCTTAAATAAAACATTGTTTCTGTCCTTTAACAGTCAGCTGACTGTCCTGTTAAAACCATCGTTGGAGTCTAGCATCTTGGGTCTGTTTCTGTCTCCTACAAGGGTACAGGAAGGTCCACAGCGAGAACGGCCCTCTTCCCTCCACATTAGGTGAAGGGGAAGAAGGGACGTCCCACAGGTGGCATGTGCCACTTTGGTCTCCAATTACAGTGGTGAGAAGTTAGTCCCAGGGTCACACAACCTAGCTGAAGACTGCTAAGCAATGCAGTCTTCATTCTGAGTAGAGAGATGACTTGTCGACATGATCTGTTTGGCTTCTTTAAACGGAAACAGAAGCATTGCTGCTGGCCCAGATGGAATAAACTTTTCCCCGGTGTGGGTATGAAGGTTAAAGCTTGGAACCGAGTTCAAGCGCATCAGATAGGAAGTGTGAATACTTGGACTGCCCTGGAGCATTGACCCCCCCACTTCTGAGTATGGCAAGATGCTGTAATCCTTACGGTGGGCAGCTGGCATGGACTAACCCACATTCTAAGATTCCCTGGCCACGTTTCTCAGTTCTCCACTCCCCCCTGCCCCAGTGTCTTTAACGATAACTTACCGGGTGTCACTTCTTGCTGTAATGTATTTAGAGAAACACTCTTTCTAATCAGTTGGTTGTTGGAATTTAATCTAAAACTGTTGTGAAGTTGACTTGCGCTTGGCCCAGAGATCTCTTTGTGAGTAAACTGTCTTTAGTTGGCCTCTGTGGATAAGTGCGTGTCCACTTGGCTCTGCAGACATCTTTCACTTTCAGCTCTAGCATTTTATGCATATGGTTTCTTGTCAAAAATGTTTAAAACATACGGATTTTGTACGTGTGGCTGAAGTTTAACAGTCTTCATTACTAGGAGAAATGTAAATAAATGCCGATTAAAAGACGGTATTTTTAAATTTCACAATAAAAATGGGGGAAGTAGACTTGATTTTCATGACTTCTGAAATGTTCTCATACCTAGTGCTATTTCTGCCTCTGTTTCTCACGGATTGAGTGGGTCATAAGTTAATAGTTGGCAATCAAATTTTTAAAATTTAAGAAAACATTCAAATATGACAGGTTAGTATTTTAAGACTAGCGTGTTCTATTTTCTTGAGTAGGATATTACTCCAAAGCATAGGAAACCCAAATTCTAATAGTAATAACAATGGCGACTGCTAGAAAACAAATCTCTTCTTTCTTCCATAGGAAGTGATATGAGCAACTCAGGAACACCATAAGTTACCCTGGATTGTTCTAGAAGATGAACACATTTCAATTCTGTAGGAAAGGGCAGCACTGATATTACTGATGTGAGCAGCAGGGACAGCAGAACAGTTAGCTGTTGGCCACTTGGGCCATTTGTTTCTCCGGGAAGCAGGACCTGCATTCTGCATCAGGGGGTTGATTGCTAGATTTCATGGTGATGCAAATAAGAACTGGGGGGCTGGAGTACAGACAGCATCAGCAGTTGTGCGGTTAACACTCCACCCTATGCTGGCTACCCAATGGGCTTTAGTGATGACTGCTCCAAAAAGGAAGGCTCCAGTGTAGTTTTGTTGACGAGAGAAGAGCCCCTTTATTTGTTCTTTCATTTGATGGATAGAAGCTAAGCCAAGGCAGGAAGAATCTTAACAGGTTTAAGACGTGGCCTCAGATCTTGGTTTTGCTTAACAAATACCTGCTTCCTATTCTAAACCTTAAAAAGCGATGCTTTTCTTTTGAAGAAATATAAAAGAAGGCTCTAGCAAATTGTATGAAGCTGGACGAAACAGTAGTGACCAAAGACACAAAAAAATGAAGGAGGGGGCAGGAAACTGGTGGAGAAATCAAGATCTCGGGCTGGATGCAATTAAGATAGTGAAACCCTGAACCTGGGGAGCAGGAACGTCTACAGGGACAGTGAAGTCTGGTTTCCTTGTATTGTCTCCCAAGCTGTGGAGGCAAACCAAGTGCCTGGATCGGTGGCTTCATTTCTAAGTGGGAATCCTGTGATGGACCAATTACTCTATACATTTGAAGTGACATTTCTGAACTTCTGGGAAATGCTGGCCTCATCTGCTGAATGTGAAGCTTTCTATGTGAGATGATGAGAGCTGGGATCCATTATAACATATCTCCTGGAGGGATTATTTCAGGATAAATTCCCTTATTCTGCTTTGTTTTCAGGCACTCGACAATGGATTTCCTGCCTTTGAGAATGGCATGCTTGAATAGACTTAATGGCTAATGTACTGGGACCCAAGGCTAATGGCTAATAATTTGATTTTTTTTTCTAATTTGGAAAGCAAATAAATATCAATATTTTTCATTCCCTGATTACAAATTAATTTCTGATCTTCCTAGGGAAGCAGGCATTTAAAAAAACGTATCTGATTCAAAAATGATTAATCCACAGACATAATTGTGTTCTATTATAAATGTTGTTCTGCCATACTTGTATTAAGGTGAACTAAACACCAGAGAATGTGGGGCAGAAAGCTGGCACACCCAGCTCGGCAGGGGTGCCTTCCTACCTGGAGACCTAGGACACAGCCTACGTTGTCTACTCCCAGCTGCTAAAAGCTTCTCCTGCTGCTTGTTTCAGTCCCTTCTAGTCTTCAAAGCCAGGGTGTGTCTCTCAGGCCCTTTGAACCCCTGCTTCCCTCTTCTGCTCTTGCGGCCCTTGCAAACCCTGTGGTTGAAATCTAGGGCGAGCTTCCTGATTGTTTATTTAAAAACTTAACTTGACCTGCAACTTTAATTCCTTTTGGCCTTATAATGTAATATAGTCATGGGCTCCAGGAATTAGAATATGGACATGCTTGGGCCGCCACTATTCTACCTACTGCCTGTTTTCCCCTATTATATAATCTCACAGTTTAAGATGTGATTGGCTGGGGATGGAGAGATGGCTCAGTGGTTAAAGCAGGCACTGCTCTTACAGTGGACCAGAGTTCTGTTCCCAACACCCACATTGGGTGTATCACAACTGCCTTTCTTTCCAACTCCAGATCTGACATTCTTTCCTGAACTCCAAAGGTTCCTTTATTCAAGTGCATAACCCAAACACGCATACATATATATGCATAGTTAAAAATAATAAAGCAAATCTTCAAAGAATAAATGCTTTACCATCAATGTGCTAAGATGCAGTTTATTGGCATTTGTTTGTTTGTTTGTTTGTTTGAAACAGGGTTTCCCTGTGTAGCCCTAGCTATTCTGGAACTCACTCTGTAGACCAGGTTGGCCTCAAATTCACAGAGATCAGCCTCTGCCTTCCAAGTGCTGGAATTAAAATGTTCTCATTGGAACATAAAGTTAAGGCTAAATCTCACAACTCGGGGCTCTAAACGGAGTGAGATGGTAACTGTTGATGTAAGTTTCTGGCTCAGCAATGTCCTGCCACCCTTGGACCCCAAATAAACACATGGACTCTATATTAGTTATAAAACTGTTGGCCGGTGGCTAGAGCTTCTTGTTGGCTAACTCTGTCTTAATTATTAACCCGTTTTTATTAATCTGATTATTTCCACATGGTCTTATCTTACCAGAGGATGCCTGGTGCATCCTTTCCTCCCCGTGGCTACATGACATCTCCTTTCTGCCTACACTTTCCAGAATTTTCCTCCTCCTAGTCCTGCCTATACTTTCAGCCTGGCCAATCAGTGTTTTATTCATCAACCAATAAGAGAAACATAAATACAGAAAGCCAGCCCCATCAGGTAATTTCCAAGTAACAAGTCAAATGAGTGCACTGAAGTACTAATCCTTTCTATCCTTTGAATTATAAATCATGCTCTTAAAGTGTCAAAATTATTTCCACAGACAGATTAGTTAATTCCATGTCACTTACTAAATTTTAAAGCAATAATTTTTTAGACCTCAGATGGCCATTCATTTTCTTTAGAGGTGGTAGCTACATCAAAATGATGTTGTACATTATAAAAGACATTTATGGCATTAGGCCCCTTGTAAATCTACTCTGGTTTGTAATATTTCTCTTAGGGTTTGTGTGTGTGTGTGTGTGTGTGTGTGTGTGTGTGTGTGTGTGTGTGTGCACGCATGTGCGTGCGTGTATTTGGGAGGTGGCTTGTTTTTACAAGTCATGCATGTTCATATGTGGAGTTCAAGGGTCAATCTGGGGAGTCACTTCTCAAGAGCTAAGTGCTGGGGAATCAAACTCAGGGCCCTATTCTTGCACAAGCACTTGAGTGACTGAGTTATCCCCCCTTTTCTCATTTTATAGCCCATCTTTATCTTTTGATGATAATTTCTCACCTATAAGAACATATGTGATCAATCTTCCATTAAACTTGAATATCTAAGACATAGGGAATGTTGAATGAACTTTTCTGCGTTTGGATGGCAGCATCCCCAGTGGTCAGAGTGTGCTGCATAATGCTTCCCTGTCCTTCAGAAGCCAGATCACCAGAAGACTCCAAAGAACACGGCTGCATGTCATAGAGTGGGGTTGCAGTCAACAGTGGCCTGGGTGTGTGATGGTTGGCCCATAAGAGTCTATCTTTCACCTGCCTTAACTTGGGCATGCCATTGATGCAAACGGCAGATGGTCACACTGTGCCGTTCTCACCACCTCCCCAGCAGGAAGTCATGAAATGATGTACGAGAGTGCCAGAAAGAGACAAGGGTGGGGGTCCCTTAGGGCCCGGGGAGTGAGTGTGTGTTTGAAACACTAATTCTCAGGACTCTTGAGACTCTGTTAAGTACCAGGAGAGGCCAAAATAAAGCTCATTCTGTTGCCACTAATAAAGCATCTCACAAATATGGACAAAATGCTCCTATGTTGGGGCTGCAGGATGGCTCAATGGTTAAAAGCACTTGATGCTCTTCCAGAGGACCTGAGTAAGTTCCCAGAACCCATGTCAGACAGCCCACACCACCTGCACCTGTAACTCCAATTCCAGTGGATTTAACACCCCTTTCTGGTCTCTGTGGATGCCTGCACTCACGTGGCATATGCAAACATACATACATTCACACACAGAGAGACATGCATATACACATAAATATTTTTTCAAATGCTCTCTGCAAGGCATCTAACAACATTCTTTGTGATCTTCATTGGTTGCTTCTTTATGGGTAGTGAAATGATAATTCACTCCACGACTATCAGCCATGAGATCCTATGACTACTGACCCCCACCTCTCAACTCTTTGTGATTCCTAGCTAAGTTTGTCCACATGTGGAAGAAAAATAGGGCTAAATAGAGATGTGCTGAATGGAGGGAATCTAGGTACATTACCATAGCCACTGAAATGGACACTCTGGGTCTGGGTGGCCTCTGTGTCAAATCAAAGTCCTTACTTTGAAATCAAGGACTAATTGCTGCCGTAATGATAGCTGGGACAGACACACAGCTTCAGGCCATAGCAGTCATCTCCTCTTTCCTTCTAAAAATTAAATCCATAGGGATTAAAGGTAAATTTCATGTTGCTAATAGCAACCGTAACCAGAGATAGCTCCTGGAGCCTCAGCCTTTGATCATCAAATTTAATTCCTAGGAGAAGAGAAGTTCTAGCAGGCACACAGTAGGCATAAAGAGGGTTTTGAGCACATGTTATTAACTCCAAAACTTAGTTCCTAATTAAAAGCACCGACTTTGGGCCCCACCCTTGTCAAGGGTTACTTAAGGCGTTAGTTTTCTCTATGCTGTTTCCATGCAAACATTTCTCTCTTTTAAACCATACTAGTGATTCTAGAAAAATACATGTTGGGAGAATTAATTTGACACCAAACCAGACAAGAATTTTAGTGGAACTCAGTAGCTGGATCATTGCAAGTATTATATCAAAGACCTTAAATGTGGATGACGTGCCTATCCCATCTTTTTCTTTAGAGAGCCCATATTTATAGCTCATTAACAATGGTGGTTTAGGAAAATTGAGCTATTTGTATTATGTTCCTCTGCTAATTACACCCACGCTGGTGAGTTATGTAAATGCATGTCTTCTAGAGAGCTATGTGTAAAAATTCCCCCACCTTCAGGGTGCAGAGGAGGCATCCCAGGCTAGCCCTGCTATCTCGTACCCCACCCTGCCCACTGCCATAGTTTTAGCTAGGAAAAACACAAGTCCCTTGACATCAGAGGGGGAAAACCAGGGCCCCTGAGTCCAGTGGAGGCTTTTTTGCCCCAGGTGAGCAACACAGGATGAGTCAGGGGTCCAGCAATCCATGGCCACCAAAGCCACCCCAATCAGTGGCTTCCAGGTTCATCATCTTGAAAACTTGAGGAGAAAGTTATGAAGAGAAAGACAAGTTTGTATAAAGGCGTTTATTATAGGAAAGAACTTAGGAGAACAGAAGCACAAGTTCCCGTGTGGCAGAAGACACTCCCAAGAAAGGGATTCAACCAAGGTCCCTTCCTGGATTAACGGGCCTCACTGGGCTTCAGCATGCTGCAGGTGAGCTGGACTTTCATTTGTCCCACCCTCAAGGCACACCCAGCTCTCCATTCCTCTGTCTGGACTGGAGTTTCTAATACACCCTCAGATGTTCATTAGTTTGCTAAGATAACAAGATCCCAACCTATGCACCGATAACGATAAACATGCCTTTCGTTTCCAGTCTCCACCTAGCACAGAACTCCTGATGGGATCAAAGTTATTCCAGTTTCCAGCCAAGCACAAGAGGCAGAACTGCTCTGGGGTCTTTATCCTAAAATCCTAAAACTGTCTGGGCAGCTGCTTTCTCCTGCTCGCATCACCCTACCAAAGGCTGACCAGGGGAGAGAGGACTGAGAATTACAGCAAGAGAAGGCCAAGAAGATAAAGACAGAAGATAGCAAGGGTGACTGAGCAGCAGAGAGGGCATGAGGAGGGTTGGAGAAGCCATTTCCCATGGGGGGGGGGGAGAAGCAGATGGTGATGAAAGAAAGGGAAAGAAGGCAGAGAAGGATGGAGGGAGACAGAGAAGAAAACAGGAGAGAGAGAGAGAGAGAGAGAGAGAGAGAGAGAGAGAGAGAGAGAGGTTTGGAATCAAGCCTAAAAGACATTTAAGATCATTCCTGTCACATCTCTTGGGTTGGAACAGATTCAGATTCAAGCAGCGGGAACACAGACCCTTCCTGATGACATGCATGCCTTTCCCAGATAAGGCCTCATGGCCCTGAACTCATACCCCATCCTGTTTCTCTTTGCTCTTCAAGGCTAGACCTCTCAATCGTGCCAGTGTTGGGTGCGTTGTGAAGACGGAGGTAGAGTCAGTCTGTCAGGTAGATTTCCGTGAAGTCCGTGGTGGGATAGGGACTTCTCAGCACCTATAGAGTACTCTTCCAAGCTGTGTCCATTCATCTGTATCAGGCACTGCTCAGCACAGCTGCCTTCACCCCAGGAGCTCTGCTGAGAACAGAATAGACAAATGCATGTGGCAGCAGAGGCAGCAGACGGTGCTGCTGGAGGGCTGACCACCTCCTACCTGGGGCAAGCCAGGGCAGCGTCTCAGCGTGAAAGGGACAGAGTCCCAAGCCATCAGCACCTTAGGTGTAAATACTGTCCCACAGGTGGTACCAGCCAGACCTTGAGTAATGACACACTGTGCCCAGCTTATCATCAGCATCTCTGAGGCCGCTTATTATTGCATGCCTTTCTGGGCAATCTTTCTTTTCATATATTTACTCTATTATAGTGTCAGTGTTTTCAAACTTCACAGAGTAAAACCCAACACTGTACTGGGCGCTTAGCGTGCTTTGGAGTGCCATTGCAAACACCACATGTATGTTTAGCTGGTTCATACCTAGGGGTTCCATGTTGTGGGCATTTTCATTACGCCAGTTTGCTAAGGAAGAAACCAAGGCACCAAGGGTACACATAGCCAGAGTTACACACATTACAAGGGAGAGAGCCTACACCTACACACTTCTTCCTTGACCCTAAAAGTAATTATAACTGGCAGCCTTCCAGGTCTTCTGTGAGAGTAAAAAGCTGAAAGGTTCAATTGCAAAACAGAAGACCGAGACTATGCTCTAGCTATACTCCAGGCTTTTGAAGTCTCAGTCTCTCTCTCTCTCTCTCTCTCTCTCTCTCTCTCTCTCTCTCTCTCTCTCTCTGTCTCCTTTCTCTCTCTATCTTATGTACATGGTATGTGTGTACAGGTGCAGAGCAGGTATCATTCCACCTTCTTTTACATTTTAATTTAAGAAACAGAGAGAGAAGGAGGGGAGGGAGGAAGAGAGGGAGAGAGGGAGGGAGGGAGGGAGGGAGGGAGGGAAGGAGGGAGGGAGGGAGGGAGGGAGGGAGGGAGGGAGGGAGGGAGGGAGGGAGGGAGGGAGGGAGGGAAGGAGGACCGCTACAGTCAACAGTCTATTGCTCCTTTGTTTAGTTCACCATCACCCTACCCCCTGGCAGCCACTAAACACTTCCATTTCTAAAATCCCATCCAATGCTGTGTTTTACATCTCTTTTTACTATTTTGAAACTTACCTTTGGCTCAGTGGGTAAGAGTGCTTCCTGTGCAAGCATGGAGACTGGAGTTCAAATCCCTAGCACCATGTTAAAAGCCAGGCATCGTGGTGTATGCCTATAATCCCAGCATTCAGGGCAGAGACAGATAGATCCCTGGAGGCTGCTAACTAGCCTGGCTCAATGAGCTTCTGCTTCAGCAAGAGTCTCAAGGCCATAAGAACAGAGGAGGTACCCCATGTCTTCTGGCCTGCTTACATACACATCAGCACATGTATTCACATACTAACATACATACACCACACATACCCAACACACACATACCCAACACACAACACGCACATACACACACACACACACATGACACACACATACACACACACATACACAACACATACATACACAACACACACATACACAGCGCACACATACACAACACACAACACACACACACAACATATACATATACAACACATATATATACAACACACAACACACACATAAGCAGAACACTTACTCATATGACACACACACTCACACCCTTTGCCAATTTAAAGGTTGTGACCTTTTAATAAGCATTCCTCTAGCTAAATTAGCTTGCTTTCTTCCACAAGGACATTGTGCTAGATCCATTCACATCTTTGTACCACCACACAATAGTTGGTTTGGTGGTGTTTATTTCAGTGTAAACTCACAAGGGTTTCCAGCAACCTCAATTTTCATCCTAAGTGAGCAGACTCTACTAATGACTTCGAGGCTTCGTGACTTCGCTAGTTCATATGGAAGTGTAGCCTCCCACGTGCCCAATCTCATTTAGATTTTCTGTATGTCAGCCTGTTAGATTTACCAGGAACTTATTACACTTTGTTTGTTTGTTTCTGTTTTTGTTTTTGGTAATAGCTTTACAGGGATATGATTCACTTAGCAACAAAACAAAATAAAACAACAACCAACCAACCAACCAACCAAACAAACAAACAAAAAGCCACCAGTTTAGTAGGTTTTCGAATAGAAACTGCACTAGACAAACATCACAGCCATCTAAACCAGGACCTTATCAATCACCCTGGAAAGAAATCTGGTGTTCACCAGCAGCCGTTCTCTGCTTCCTACTCGCCCCTGCCACTGACAACTCATTTACTTTTCTTACCCGGGACATTTGATTTGCTCAGAACCACAGGGCATGCGGCCTTCCGCATCTGGCTCCTTCCACTCTGCTCATCTACCTAGTGGTTTTCACGGGAACCCCCTACCTCCTCTCTCTCCATTGTAGTGCATTCCGCTCTATGGATCCGTTCATCGCTTGGTGGGCATTTGGATTGCCACATCTCCGCCAGTATAAAAACTCTTGTGTCGGTATGTGTTTTCAGTTGTCTTGGGCAAACCCTGGAATAAACTGCTGAGTCAAGGTGGAACTCTGTCTCCCTGAGTAACCACCACTCCATCCTCCCTAGCTGCTGAACCATGTCACACACTCACCAGCAAGGCTCAAGCATTCTAATTTCATCCACACTTGTTCCTGTCTGCCTCCTTTGTTAGATTCAGCCTAGTGGGCACGAAGCGGCATCTCAGGGGTTTGGGCTTTTGATTATTTATATGCGTGATGTCCTTTGTCATCAAAGGAGATTGAATTTGCTTATTAGCACCCCCTTAAAAAGTACATAGAAATTGTATTAACCCCTTGAGAATGTCACACAGTTATTTTGATCATATTAACTGCCTACCCTTCCCGTTAATTCCTTCAAGATTCAGCCCCACCTTTCTACCTCTCCCCCGACATCATGCCTCCTTTTATTTTATTTAAATAACCCATTATGTCTGATTTGTGCTACCTACATACTCCTGGGTGTGGACCATCTACTGGAACATTCCACACAATCTTATTCTTCTGTGTCGGGTAGGGTTCCGTCAAAGAAATGAAGCCCAAAGATATACTAAGCGGAGGGATGAAAGGGTTGGGGAGAGAAGGAGTGGGGTGGGGGTAGATGGGCTTGGGAAGATTTACTTTATGCCATTGTGAGAGGGACTCTTTACAGACTCTATTATGTCATTGTCCCCACATGTGGTCCTGCAGCTTGCAGTCCACAGGGTAGGTGGGTGGGCAAGCAGGAAAAAGGGTGTGGTGTGAGGGCAGAATAAGCGAACTCTGAAGCCCATAAGCACCGAGGATGGGCTAAACCTCATTTCACGTCTCGCCCTTCAGAGACACAACAACGTCTTCAAACTCTGGGGTCTTTTTATCATGGAACTAAACACATTTACAGGCATGCACATGCTTGCACTGACACACATCTGGCCTAGTATTTCCCCCACAGCAAGTTCCACATGAAGCTTCTCTGTCATCCATTTCCTTTTTCCTCTGGTTCTTCAGCATCTGATACCAAGGGCGGCCACACCCTGTGAGTGAGAAAGAGCTGTCTATAGAGACTGTCTGAATACTACTGTGGTACTGGGGAGAGATAGGAATGTCACAGGTCCAAAGTCTACCTTGTCCTGGGCTAGTTCAGCCCCCTCCAGACAACCATTCCTTGTCCACCTCTGTGTCAGAACTAGCATCCTGTCACTAACAGACAAAACCCCTTGGGAATCTATTAACTCAGCAGACATACTGGCTTCCACCAGCCCCAAAGATAAAAATGTCATCAGACAGCATCTTTGACCTGTAGAAGAACTCTTACTGTAGTGGCCTCTTTAATGTACTCACCAATGTACTTTAAACTTGTCTTGATTGATGACTTTGGTCTGCAAAACTATGATACAAACTACTTCCATGTGACATGGAATTTTCCTGATCCACGGGCACTCAGAATGGCTCCTGAATAAATTATCTCCTGTTCCGTGCAGATGAAACCTGTGGGTTTTTTTTGTTTTGTTTGTTTGTTTTGCATTAATATTACCTAGCTTTCTGGGCTTAAACCATGCCAGGCCTGGAGCTGATAACTGATCTTCTAGATCAGTTATAAACACCACAGTACTGACTCGGGTCCTAAGCCTGATTCTTTTCCCACTTCCTCCACCTCCTCCTCCCTATTGCTCCTACACCCCTATCTTCCACATACTCTACACCGGTAATATTCTTCCTCCTCCCCTTACCCTTCCTTCTTCACACTTAACTCCAATCAACTGGCCATTAGTTAACCCAAGTTCATTCTAAATATACAGACAGAAGTGGGTACAAGGTGCTTGTTCTAAATGGAAGGCAATTGCTGTGACCAGACACCTAAAAGACAAACAGTTTAAGGGAGGAAGGGTTCGCTCTGTTCACTCTGGTTTGCAATGAGGAGCTCACACCATCGCCTCAGGGGAAACACAGCATCCTGGCTTACACTGAGGAGCTCACACCATCAGGCCACGGAAGACACAGCAGCAGGAACAGGAAGCAACCACTCACATTGCATCAGCAGTCAGGAAGCAGAGAGTGAATGGGAAGTGGGGCCAGACTGTAGAGCTGGCCCCCAGGGACCGACTTACAAGACTCTGCCTTCTGAGGGTCCCACAACCTTCCCATCCACCAGAGCCCAAGCATTCAGATACCTGAGATATGGGAGACATTTCATATTCAAGCAACCACACAACAGCCAGGAAGACACTTGTCAAAAAAAAAAAAAAAAAAAAAAAAAAAAGGAAAATCAAAACAAGCAAACCCGATGCACTTCAGTCTTCAGTGCCAGCATTCAGAAGGAAGGAAGACCATTATAGCAGACAAATACATGCATTTCAGGCCCTTGTTTAAATAGGGTATATGAACAGTGTTACTAGAGGCTTACATATAATGTTGTGGTTAGTTTTGCATTTCTCCCACTGCAATAGTCTTCCTTCCTCTGAATGCTGAATGCTTGCACTGGAGTCAAAACAGGGTTTATCTGCTTAGCCGTAGCTGTCTTGAAACTCGATCTGTAGACCAGGCTGGTTTCGAACTCACAGAGATCCACCTGCCTCTGCTGGGATTAAAGGCAAGCACTACCACCACCTGGCTTGAAGCTGTTCTTTTAGCATATGTGTCGTCCTGCTGCAGGCTGATACAGCCTCCACAGAGGTGTGAGAAGCAGTCTCAGGTACCTGAGGCTGTGTAAGCAACCCACCTCCAATCTGTGCTGCGGACATCACCTGTCTTCAGCAGAATCTGCTGTGTTAGCAGGGAAGGCCACCATTCAGAAGAAACCCCTGGGTGCAGTGGCCTCAGGAATGTGAGGTCCCATGGAATTCATTTGGTGAATTGTAGTACACTGGAGTAAGAGCTTTTTGTAACATATTGTCATTTTTAGACCTTTAATTTAATTAACAAGTTTAAGATGTTTTGATATATCTTTAAAGTAATATACTAAAGTAATGGGTTGCTAAGAAGGAGAAATGGAGGTAAATGCACAATGGTGACTCATAATCTCAACTGTGCAGCAGATAATTAGAAATTCTTGCCTCCTTGTTGCCTTCAGAATAGCTCTAGAAGCCTCATCCTTTTCAGGAAATATAAGGAAAGGCAGGCGGTGAGTAACATGTCATTAGATGGAACCCTTCTCCCCATCCTGGATTGAGCCATCACTGTGATTCTGGAGAGTACCAGATGCTCATCCGGGTCCTAGAAGGGAGGATCCAGCCAGCACTACAGCCAGCACACTAGACATGTTTCCCTGTGTGATGTCAGCAGTGGCTTCAGCCATCGCCTCACCCTCTCTGCCTCTGCTTATGCACCCTCTCACAGGCTCTTCTTTGGAAAACACACAATTATTTAGTCGCTCACAAGATCAATCAGGTCCCATGGCAAGATGTATTTCTGTGGGAGTCAAACCTCAGATTCTACCTCACTGGGAGAAAACTGTTGTCATGGAAACCATTCCTATTTCGCCAGGATGGAGCTGCATGGAAACAGGTTGATAAAGATACCGAGCAGAAGGGTGAAAAAAAAGTCAGACACAGTTAAATCCATTTTCCTGGGTAATATTGATGATCCCTGTTAGTGTTATTGTCGATAGAAATCAGCCTGGATCCTTGCAAAGTTATCAGTCCTAATGAGACAACACCCATCCCAATGTAGACACTAAGATACCCCAAAGTTTTACAACTATTAGAATAAGATTGTGTTTATCTGGGCTGTGGTGGCACATGCCTTTAATCCCAGCACCCAGGAGGCAAAGGCAGGCGATCTCTTTGAGTTTGAGGCCAGCCTGGTCTACAAATTGGGTTCCAGGACAGCCAGGACTGTTACACAGAAAAACCCTGTCTAAAAAATAAAAATAAAAAAGGCCGTGTTTTAATTTGTTTGTGAAATGGTGGTAAAATGGAGAGTTAAGAGAAATTGACTTTCTTCGTATTCTAGCTTTTTAAACATAATGTGAAGATAATCAGAGAAGAAGTTTGTGAATTTTATCATTGATATGAAGGGGACAAATGTCTCAAACTCAGTCAAAGAAAATAATGAACCATATGTGTCCACATGCTTTTTTTTTTTTTTTTTACAAACTAGCAGCATTGTGATTCCTGTGTGTGTCACAAGCCTTGCCGTGTTTGTACCATTCGGAAAAGTAGAGTACTCCTCAGGGTTGGTGAAGACTTGTGCAGGGACGCTACGTTACTGCATCTCTCACTCTGGAGTCTGGACTCTCCTGCTCCCCTGAAGAACTGCATCTGCCTCAGTCACTTTTCTCACTGGCAAACACACCTTAAGGAAGGGAGAGTTTGTGGTGACTTGCAGATCGAGGGGATACAGTCCAGATGGTGGGGACACATGGAGGCAGGAGCAGGAAGTGGGTGGGCACATTGCACCCACAGAAAGAAATCAGAAAAAGATGAGTGTTCCCACTTACCACCCCCCTTTATATTCAACCAGGGAGCTTAGTCTATCATGGTACCAACCCTATTTAGGGCAGGTCTTCCATCTCAGTTGGTTTAATCTGGAAAAATCTCTAGAAGGCAGAGCCTGAGATTTGTACCCACGGTGATCCTAAATCCCACCAAGTTGACAGTCGAGATTAAAGACTGTAACCACTTTTCCCAATAGGCATAAGTAAAATCATGTGTTTTGAACATTTCTGGGTCTCAGTGGCAGAAGGAAAGCAGGCTTGGTGTGGGAAAGTGCACTCAAAATTTGGAACATCCCCTTGGATCAGGATGCCTCTCCTAGATCATATTCCCAAAGAATAGAAAGCAGGGGAAAAGATGAGAGCTTTAAACAGGGCCCCACTAGAAGGGTGGACTTGCAGGGCCCAGGTGGGAACACCTGTAGATAACAATGGGCCTGGTACTTCAGTTTGTCTGCCGAGGCTTTTACTGGTGTAGATATGAAAACCAGGTCTGCCCAGGATGATGGGCCAACCATGAAAGAAACGACCACTTTCCATTTCTGCTAGTTCTAACTTTTCAGTAAATTCTAGGGTGGCCTGGAATCCGGGATGAGTGTTTGAGATAGGAGAGAACTAACAGAATTTACTACGAAGATTTTACCTCCAGCTTTGGTTAGCTTTGAACCAGGAACGGAAAGCTGTCAGAGTTCATTGTCATCGATGGACCCTCTAGGTTTGCGGCTGGTCTAGGGCCCCCACCTTCTCTTGTGACTCATTTTTAATCCAGCAGTGACAAGCAGTTGAAGGACTGATGAAACCTGAGCATTTAAAAACTTTAGGTTGTCTCTTGGGGAATCTGCCTCTCCTCCCAATCCCCTGACTCTTTACCTACCCTGATAAAAGAGACTGGGAGGTGGCAATACCTCCATCGAAGGCAGCAATACCCTCTGCATGGAAGGCATCTGCCCTCCTTTGCTTTCCGTTTTTGTGATAGCATACTGAACAACTTGGGGAGGAAACAGTTTATCTGACTTCTACTTCTGGGTCACACTCCAGCACTGAGGGAAGTCTGAGCAGGGTGTCCTGGAGCAGAAACCAAGGAGGAATACTGCTTGCTGCTTTGCTCGCAGACACGGCCACAGGCCAGTCTGCTCTGAGCAACCCCTGAGAATCCCTCAATAACTCTGGGCTTGTCGTGTTGACATGCCTCCCCCCCCCCCATTCTGAAGAACTAGAGTGAATCTTCCTATTGGCCTGTTATAACTGGCTTGAGGGTTTTGTGGATATCTATTAAAATCCAAAGGTCATCCGAATGATCAATCAGTCCAATGACATTTCTGAAGTATGTGTTTATGTGTATTTATCTAGTGTATGCCCATCTGTAAGAGGATAATGTCTTAGGTGTCTACTGAATGTTTACTGGAAGTGGTAATAAACATGAACCCATCCACGAAATGATGAGGCTCTGTGAACCAGACCCTTTTAACATGATCTTCTAAAACAAGTGCCCCGTGACTTTAATCCCTCTGCAGCAGACACTGCCCCTTCCAAGTTGGGACTCCAACCTTCTTGGCCACAAAGCCACCTTAGCAGTTGTGACAGTAGAGGGAAAATACTTGGTTCACAAATGCTCAGGCAGCTCTTTGGATGCCAGGACTTCTTCCAAATGCTTTGCAAATACCACCAATGAGAATTTCTCCCTTAGCCAGGAAAAGATCTTTAAGGAAGCCTGGGGCAAAGTTTATCTCTTCCCTCAACTAAATAATACACTGGCAATATTTAAATGTAAATTTTGAGAACTGAGATTCTGTTTTCTAATGTTTTTATAACATTAATTTTATTTTATGTGTGTTTGTGTGGGGCTCAGTATACATGTATGCGTACCAGGAACCTACAGAGGCCAGAAAAGTGTTGGATCCCCTGGACCTGGAGTTACAGGTGTTTGTGAGACACATGTGTACTGGGAACAGAACAGGGATCCTCTGCAAAAGCAGCCAGTGTTCTTAATCTCTGAGCATCTCTTCAGCCCCATGCCTTCTCTTCCTTCCTCCCTCCTTCTCTCCCTCTCTCCATCCTCTTCTTTCCTTTTCCTACCAAATGCACATTTACAAATGCAAATGTGCATAGAAACTGTTTGAAAGGTTTACTCTTACCACCTTCTGTGGGCATATAAATAGTAATTCCTCAGAGGCAATTTCAGCAACTTGATTTCAAAACTTTAAATGTGAGTGTTTCTTGGTCAAGCATGCTCACCTCTAGAGGTAGAAACAATTTTCAATAGTCAAACAGTTGCAACACAGATTTCATTTCAGCTCTTTGCAACAATGTGAAAGCAATCTAAATTGTAAAATAAGAGATTAATTATATAAATTGCATAAAGTCATTTATAAAGTACACTATATATGTACTTTATATATATACACATATGCATATATAAAGTAATGTATAAAGTACATTATACTGCAGCTTTCAAGTTAATAGCAAAATTCTGGCCCCAGACTGCCTGTCTTGGAAGCCCTGCTATGCTTCTAAAAAGTGTTATGACTTCAGAACTCTTAACCTCCCAGTTTGATTCCATCAGCTGCAAAAATTGTCTAAGAAGCCAAATAACATTACAAACAGCATCTGGGGTATAGTGAATATTATCTAGGCACTTTGTAGCTACTGGAAAATAGGATTAAATTACATTACATTATTAAGTTATTAAATTGAATTATTAAGCTACATTAGATGAAAAGGGCAGCATTGCCCTTTCATGTCACAGCAATGAAGTGATGTCCTGCATGACCCAGTTTTGATGACATCCAGTACTTAGGGACATGTAAATATAAATATACACAAGGCTCCAAAGATAAATATCGAGATATTTTCCCAAAGTTATTCACATGTCTCCGATTAAGTTGAGGGGTTGGCCCTCCAAATTTATTACCCTGTGTTCCTGAAATGAATTCTGTTTTTGAAATAAGAAAAAAGTTATTTCTTCAGTAAAAACTCCTCTCTTCACTTGCTAGTTAGATCCTTCTGGAAACTCAAGCAGGCTTCTCTGTTTTAACGTTTAACCCTGCGTCTGGAAGGGAGCAGTGAAAGTCTTCCTGTGTAAAAAGTACATCTCCATGCTTGTTTGACTTGATTACGCCAATTTTAATTGGTCAGCGAACGTCCTCATTTGTGTAACTGAAATTTTCTGCCTCGAGTGCTTAAGAATGGTGATCCTGAGTCCGTTTGCTCAAATCAAAACGGTTTCCCGCAGTATCAGACAAGAGAATGCTGTCCCCACCCCCACCCCCCCATCCCCGTGCCTGAACAGCGTGTTCAGTGTGACAAGAAGTCAGCCAGGTCAGCTCAGGGAACCCAGAGAAAGAGACTCAGAGTCTGCTGGTGACAGCTCTCCACTGGAGAAGCCAGAGTGTGTGGAAAGGCAGGAGCCTCCTCTGTAGAGCAATAAAATCCTCTATTTGCACACCGCATAGCCTAAGGAAGACAGACACATTTCTGAGCCCAACTTGCACATACTTGGTGACTGGTCTGCAGCACACGTGTCTGCGTTAAACTACCCACGGACTCATGTGCTCTCTGCAGAGCCCTGTGCAGCCTGCACCCTGTGTCTCTACTACTTCCTTCCTTCAGTCCCAGCAGACCCTGCAAGGAGTCTCTCACTGCTCAAGCACGTCAAGCAAGGAGCCAAGGAGACCAGCCAATCAATACTACCTAAGAAACTAGAAACTCTGGACAAAGGGCACATTGTTGTCACTGTGTCTTGAGGCCAGAAATGGCTCCTTTTGATGAAGGAAAAGCCTATCATGTAAAAATAGGTCTCTAGTGTGAAAGCCCGATGTCCAAGGCGTAGAAATTCCTAAAATTTGGTGGGTCACAACTTTGCAGACTATATCTAGAGTTCAAATTTTGACCAGAACTGGCTGTGTCTTGCTGAAGAAGTGGGTATTGATTGTTGTTGTTGTCATCATCATCATCATCATCATCATCATCATCATCATCATCATTGGGTTTTTGAGACAGGGTTTCTCTGTGTAGCCATAAATGTCCTGGACTCACTTTGTAGACCAGGCTGGCCTCCAATTCAGAGATCCACCTGCCTCTGCTTGCCAAGTTTTGGAATTAAAGGTGTGTACACTGTCCAGTTATATTATTTATAACTTTTTATATTATTTATACTTTTTATATATTATATTATATACTTTTTTATATTTTTATACTTTTTTATATTATTTATACTTTTTTATATTACTTATACTTTTTTATTTTGCTGAGAGGTAGAGAAGCTGTATCTCTGTGCCTGGTTATTAGACTATCCTAATTAACAGAACTCTCATTTATGATTATCCTTTCATGCCTGTAATCAAACCCAAGACTGTGTATGCAGGCAGCACTACACCCTTGAGCTATGCACCCAGATCATGATTTGGGCAGACAGGGTCTCCCTTTGTAACTCAGGCTGGCAGTGAACTTGCTACTTGGGCCAGGCTGGCTTCAAACTCTAAATTCTACTGATTCTACCTCCCAAAGACTGAAATAACTGTACTTCCCCAGCCTGTATTTGTTTTCCTTCTCGTGTGTGTGTGTGTGGGGGGGGGAGTGAGAGACAGAGAGAGACATAGACACAAGAGAGAGAGAGAGAGAGAGAGAGAGAGAGAGAGAGAGAGAGAGAGAGAGAGAGAGATTGTGGTACTGCAGATTGAACCTAGGACATCATGTATGCTAGGCAAGCATTCTGCTGTTGAACTACAATCCCAAGCCTCTTTGCACTTATTCTTTTGAGAAAAGAGATCACTAATTTGCCCACGCTCTCCCTATTTTCTCTCTATCTCAGGCTGCCCTTGGACTTGAGTAGCTAGGATTTACAGGTTTATGCTATCAAGGAATTATATATTTTTATGTTTTTTCCAGCACAGGTTATTATCTGCCATGTTTTTATTTCATAGACATTGGTTAAGTCAATAAATCATAAAAAGAATATTACCATTGCTTCCATATTAGTTCTGTCTCGGTCACAAACAAAGCCCAACATTGCAGTGCCCTCTCCAACAAAGTTCATTTCTTGTTCATATTCTGCGGCAAGCAGTCTGACGTTCTACACACTTCTTCATGCTGAAGCTCTCTGAGATAAGTCCAATGGTATGCTAACCTG